>OX419338.1:10968246-10973246 GCA_948470475.1 Galaxea fascicularis | reverse complement strand
AAGACACTCGCAATAACAATAAAAACCTAGTTTTATGCATGATCCCAATAACATTAATCGTTCTCTCCTTTGTAATACTTTCTCCATTTTAAAAAATGGGCGTTCAACTTATTGTTCCCTTTTGCAACCTTATACTCTAGCTGAACAACTGACTTAACACGTGCCAAGAGAACGTTAAATACTGGTTTAGAGTTGTTGTTTCTACAATAATAAATGTATTGCTTTGCAATAATTATAATATGGTTGAATAGCAAAAAATCAGTTTTCCTTTACCAATCACCAAATATTATATCCTCAGCAGATAACGACTGTACTTCAATATCTCTATTGTTGAACCACATGTTAAGTCTTTCCCATAGTATTGTGGTAAAATTGCAAGCCACCAAGAGATGTTCGAGGGATTTATCTGTCGCACCGCAGAAGGAACAGGCTGAGGAACTTATTTTACCAATCTTTTCCAAAAATATGTTTGTCGTTAGGTACCTGTTTAGGACCCTATATTGAAACTCTCGTGATTTTGTATCCAAAGCTACTCTAAAAGGCAGACTGTAGATTTTCTTCCTTTCCAGGCGAGCGTCCTTAAAAAATTCGTTATATCTCAACTGAGCGGTTGGTAGGGTGATTAGTTTAGATATTAATTCTCCATAAACACTTTTGGAAACCGCCTTTTCAATAGGAACACGTTGGTTTTTTAAAGCAAGTTGTATAAGGTCCTGCAGGGAAAACACATGTTTGACCACGTACCCTTTCATCTTTAATGACTGTTGCCACGTTGCAGGGGTGGCATCAAATAACACCATGAGGTCAAAAACATCTCTTGGAGAAAAATCCATCTGGAATGGATTGCACTTAAAAACAAGTTGATTCCGTTCTGTTACCATGTCACCAACTCTAATTAATCCTTTGTCAAACAGGTGACGGTTGAAGACAGATTTGCCGTTGATGCAAATAAATTTGTTGTTCCAAATTACAGAATTAGATATTTCCTCATGTGTAAGCTCCAAATCATATTTTTGTGTGGCTGCACAACACAGTGAAAAACTTTCCAGACACTCCTTATAGTACCTGGGAAGATTTATGGGTAGTTTATTGACATCGAAATTACAAGCTAAAATCAATCTTCCGCCGACTGGTTCCAAATAATGTAATAAAAATAATTTCCAATTACTCGGTTCATCGTCGGCAAATTTCTTGCAACGCATTATTCTTTGTGTCTTAATGATGGAATCTAGATGCGGGGCCTTGAGCCCACCATCTTCAATATCGCTAATCAATGACGATCTTTTCACTTTATCTTTCCCCTTCCAAATAAAGTCAAATAAAATTCTATTGGCCTCTGTTACAACTTCTTTATCAATACATATTGAACCGGCGCGATACATTAGCATAGGAATTACAAACGTTTTTACAATCTGAACTCTACCGATGATTGTTAGATTCCTCCATTTCCAAAGTCGAAGTTTTGTTTTGATAGAGACAATTATTTCTTCAAAATTCAGTTTCCGTCCCAGGTGTCGGTCATAGGTAAAATGTACGCCCAAGATTTTAACCGCTTTCTTAATCTTGATTTTTGCAGTGGCTTGACGAACAGTAGGAGCGGCAGGATTCCCCAAAAGTAACATTTCTGTTTTAGCAAAATTTACTGTGAGACCAGTACATTTTCCAAACTTCGCAATAACATCAAGAATTTCATCGACCGATTGATCCGTTCCTCAGAAAAGCAGTTAAATCATCTGCAAAAAGTTCAAGTTTGATTTCTGTCCCACACACTAAGATTCCTTGAATATTTTTATTTTCCCGAATACTGATCGCCAAAACTTCAAGAACCATAATGAATAGATATGGAGAGAGCGGATCACCTTGTCTCACACCTCTTTGTATATCGAACAGTGCAGTAGAGAAACCGTTATTCAGGACACAGCTTGTGATATTTTGGTAGAATGTATGTATCCATCGTGTGAAAGAAGAGCCAAAGTTGAAAGCATGAAGCGTCGGTACTATGCAAAAACCCTTTGTTGACTGAATCAAAAGCTTTGTGAAAATCTACAGCTAACATTTTCCCATAAATCCTGTAACGTTCTGTATACTCAAGTACGTCATCGATCACTCTAATTGCATCAGTAATTGTTCTTCCTTTCACGAACGCTTTCCGATTGTGGTGAATTATTTTCGGCAAAATAGTTTGTAGTCTCAATGCGATAGCTTTAGAACCAATCTTGACATCTACATTTATTAATGAAATCGGACGCCAATTAGAAATTTCTCGCTTATCTTTATCTTTCTTTTCCAATAAAGTAATAATTGCTTGCATTTGTGTGTTCGATAATTCGCCTCGATCATATGAACAATTGAGACAATCAACAAGGAGTTCACCAAGAGTATCCCAAAAGGCCCTATAAAACCCTACTGTAAGACCATCATTACCGAGAGACTTTAGACACTCTTCAAAAGTCAGTTTCCCCTCACACGAAAGGGCATCATCGTTAGACAACTTAGGAATATTCTGGGATTGTAAGAAGAATCTTCGCTCATCATCGGAGGCGTTGAAGTTATCTTTCTTGTACAGTTTGGAATAAAAAAATTCAACTTCTTTCATAATCAGACATGGTTTGATGCTACTCTGGTTTGAAGTTTGATGAATGTAACTTAAAAAGTTACAATTCACGACCCAACGTTTCGACACTCCTGTCTAGTGTCTTCATCAGGGGTGATCTAGTGTTGCAAAAAGGAGCCTTTTATACGCTTACTAATTAACGACCTTTTGTTTTGATGAGGTGTAAATAGGTGTCAGGTAAAAGGCCGCCATCGTCACGGTTTAAAGGAGCGTGGGCGGAGTTGATGTGCCAAGCTTCCAAACAAAGCCGTTGATGGTACCGCCGGTTAGTGGTGATAATTTTGGAATTATCCCACGCTATTGTATGGTTGGTTTGGCAAGCATGTTCCGACAAAGCGGAATTTTCCTTTTTGCAAAGAAAAACTGCTTTTTGATGCTCTTTTAAACGCGTGCCAAGCTGACGCTTGGTCTGTCCGATGTACTCATGATCACAGTCATTGCATGGAATAGAATAAACAGCGTCAGTTCGTTGTTCTTTCAACACAGGATCCTTAGGTTTGGGCCAATAAGCGAAAATATGTTTTTGACGTTTTAAAGGTCAATGGCTACCCAAACACTTTCCTTCGTAACTGCTTAAAACCAGTTACTCCTTCTCTTAACACCTCCGGGTACGAGGTTTCGGCTACAGGTTTTGCCGTCATCCCGTACATCCGCGGTGTTACAGAACCCATTAAGAGAGTTTTGTCTAGCGACAATGTCAAAGTTGCACAAAAACCTTTTCAGACGTTGAGTCATATTTTTGCCAAACCTAAGGATCCTGTGTTGAAAGAACAACGAACTGATGCTGTTTATTCTATTCCATGCAATGACTGTGATCATGAGTACATCGGACAGACCAAGCGTCAGCTTGGCACGCGTTTAAAAGAACATCAAAAAGCAGTTTTTCTTTGCAAAAAGGAAAATTCCGCTTTGTCGGAACATGCTTGCCAAACCAACCATACAATAGCGTGGGATAATTCCAAAATTATCACCACTAACTGGCGGTACCATCAACGGCTTTGTTTGGAAGCTTGGCACATCAACTCCGCCCACGCTCCTTTAAACCGTGACGATGGCGGCCTTTTACCTGACACCTATTTACACCTCATCAAAACAAAAGGTCGTTAATTAGTAAGCGTATAAAAGGCTCCTTTTTGCAACACTAGATCACCCCTGATGAAGACACTAGACAGGAGTGTCGAAACCGACGTTGGGTCGTGAATTGTAACTTTTTAAGTTACATTCATCAAACTTCAAACCAGAGTAGCATCAAACCATGTCTGATTGTCCACCTGGTTGCAGTGTGAACTTGAACATTCTTTCATAATTCTTCTGGGATCTGATGTCAGGCAGCCCTCTTTGGTATAAATTTTTCGGACGCAACTCTTGGACTTCTTATGGCTTTCAAGATGTAGGAAGTATTTGTTACTTTTCTCTCCATACTCGTACCAGGTGGCCCTAGAACGTATTATCGCTCCCACCGATAGATGCTCGTAAAAAACGTCGTACTCAGTCCTAAGTATTTCCAACTTTTCCACGTTTTCGGGGGAGGGATCCTTACCACACTCATCCTCACAAACTTTTCAAAACAATTTTTCCCTCCTTGCGTTAGCTTTCTCTTTACTGAACTTAATTGTCACTTGCCTTATCCGGTATTTGATTAAGTCCCAAAGAACTCTTTTGTCGTTGACCTCTTTAAATTCTTCTCTCCAAATTGGCACGCTTTCAGTTATTAGCCGAACAAAGTCATGGTCATCTAATAAACTAGCATTGAATTTCCAGTAGGAAGGACCGTGTCTCTGTTCTTCAATACTATTGAAATGTAAAACAATGGCCGAGTGGTCGGAATTAATTGACGGAACTATACCCACACTTTCTACCTCCTCTTGGTATGAGTCGCTTAATAACCAATAATCTAACCTTCGTTGAATAAAAGGACTTTTTTGTCTCCAGGTAAAGCGTTTCGAGTTTGGGTTCCTTAGCCGCCAAATATCTACTAAGTCAAAGTTCAGACACATATCTTGAATATACTTCAGACTCTTTTTGGGTCGGGTTGCCGCCCGAACAGTCCAAATCCACATCCATTGTAACATTGTAATCTCCACCTATAACAATTTTTTGTTCAGCGCGTGTGTAATACTTTTCTAATAATTCATCCAGATAACTATAAAAGGTGCATTGTTCCTGGACCCTATTCGGTGCGTAAACATTTGCTAATAAATAATCGGACCCCTGCACAGTGGCATCAATCAAAATATATGTACCTGCAGTGTCCACTACAAATGATTTCAGTATATATATATGCAGAGAACTGAAAAAGGTGAGAACATGCATATAAACAAGGTGACATACAACACCAAAGAGCATAACAAAGAGCACTCAATGAACATGACAACAAAAAACATAA
>OX419338.1:10960746-10963246 GCA_948470475.1 Galaxea fascicularis | reverse complement strand
TGCTAGGCTACGACATTTTGTACCACTTAATACTTTGCAACATATATATAGATCACTGATTCAGCTCTATTTATTATATGGTATATCAGCGTGGGGCCGAGCAGACAAAATCCACAGAAACAAAATCCTACGTCTTCAGAAACGTGCCCTTCGCCCGAGGCTGCCTTTTCAAATCAAAATTTCTTATAGAGGACAAGCCTCGATTTTCTTGAAACTACAACATCTTTTCGACGTATGACCAAAGTATATTTTCTCGTGGGTTTCCATGCAACAGCTGTTACCATATCTCGAAATCCAAAGAATTACTATTCTAGAAAAACATTTTCAATTTACATTGAGCGTCCTAGGCGACTGGGATTGTACGATGTTTAAGTCACAAATTAAAGCTCGTAATTTGCATAATTTCAAACTTAACTGAGAAGGCAAATAAATGCGGCTAAGACGTGCAATATTACCCTGAACAACTACTGACACACCACGTCACTACCAATGTTTTATTTTATTTAAAAAATTCGCCCAAACAACGGAAATCAAAACCACCTATTTATACATTATATGAACGAAAGCATTAATAGAGGGTGACAATTTTCGAACGAGTGCCTAGCTAACCAGAATCTTTCTTTTCAAACAGGTTACTTTGGAAAGAACCCAACATAAGAAATAAAGAGAAACTCAACTGAAGACGATAATTTTAACGATAAGAATCTTATTTAAAACTGCCTCATAAAAAAGTTAAACAGGCGGAGACTCTAAAACAGGTTTGATGTTGTATTTTGGCAGACATTGTCATGAATTCTAAACAAAGTGGAACGTAAAATAAACTTTGAAATGCTGAGATGATGGATTATTTTGTCTTTGCTTTGAGCTCATCCAGTGACTAAACAACGAGGAATTGCAAGTGATCATGATCGAAGTATTAATCGGTACCCTGATGAAAAATAATTTGGGAGTCAAGGAAAATGATTTTTCCAAAATAGTAAGTCATTTAAATGTACGTACCTTGCCACGTACCTGGCCTTTATTTGCATAGGTAATAACATGATTTCGAGTGTAATTTGCAATAAATAAGCAACTTCGTTAGTCTTTTTCAAAGACTAACGAAGTTGCGCGAGAAAAATCATGTGATATACTTATTAATAATACGCTTGAAAAAAATATTTGGTAACCATAAATATGCTTGACTGACTGATTTACTGATAATGTAAAATTTCCAGGAAGTTGGTGTCACGGAATTTCTATTATTTACATTTTCGTCATTGTTTTTGTCTTTTTTGCATGTAGTTGTTTAATCGTTTCTTTTTCATCATCTTAAATTCGTTAGGAGTATTTTTTATTTATTTCTAGTCTTTTCGTCGTATCTTTATCAAAAAAAAAATGTCACTAGTATGTTAGTAGTTATTGTCCTGGGAATTTGTGTGTAGTATTGTAAATTTCAATGTAGCCTAACGAACTATTATGATTCCCATCATTGTGTCTTTCATATCTTGTTGTGTAATTAGTATCTATTGTACATTTTGTAGTTAGCGTTTTCTAGAATCTTCTTTGTAATTATAATATTGTAGGAGTATTTAAATACTAGTCAGTTGTCAGTTGGTGTTGGTTGAAGAAGCGATTGTTGAAAAGTTGAAAGGTTGAAGAATTGAGAATAGGAGCTTACCTTGCTAAAATACATTAGCAGACGCCGACCAAAGATTTCAAAGGCAAAATCCATTTGTCATTGGCGGTGATCGAGGAAGAGAAAGAGGAAGAGGAAAAGGAGTACAGAAGTTTGACGGAGAGAAGCGGAGAGTCGCGTTGTCTGGAGCGTTGGAAAGTGAAAGCGGTTGAGAATGTGAAAAGAGAGGAACGTTGGTGGAGAACAGAAAGAAACTGAAGGTTGGTGGAGCACGTTGGTGGAGAACAGAAAGAAACTGAACTGAACTGTCCGATTGTAATTATTAGAGTTAAGTAATTAATTAATTTAGTGTTATCTTTTAAGTTAGGTTAGTTTTATATCTAAATTATAAGTTAGGAGTTATTAGTTCTGTGTTTAATAATCTAGTCTTAAATAAATAAGTACCTTTAGAAGAAGTAATTTTTACGTTCGTAATTTTGTATTTAATCTTCTATGTATTTTAAATTCATTAAATTTTTAGCATTATTTAGTCTTTTGGTGTGTTGCGGGTTTGCGGGAAGGGTTTTGTACAGTCATTTTTTTAATCTTGTCGTGCAAGGGAAAGATCCACGTCACACAGTTGGTTATATTAGTTCATTGACCAGTGGAGTCACAGAAGATAGCTCGCAATAAAATTTTAATTTCTAATACCTTTGACACACCAGCATGGGACAATGCTTTCAAAGAATTCCCCAAGGTAACCTCTTGTTGCAAACCCTCTGTTCTTTCAAATAATGTCACGCCTCTATGCTTCAACTGATCCCAAGCCTTCAAAGTGTCTGAGCCCTGATCGTCTCGTTCCAGCCCTGGGCTCGCGAGCACCTAAGTGGGCGTAACAGCGCAAAT
>OX419338.1:10905746-10950746 GCA_948470475.1 Galaxea fascicularis | reverse complement strand
CCGGTTACCGGCCATATAGCCACAGCGTATTTAATTTCCTCATTTACCTGTGACATATTTTTTTCTGGAATAAAAAAATGAAATAAAATACGAATAATATAATTAATCAGAATAAAGATTCTAAAAGCCATTGAAAAAAACTCGGCGATAACAAACTAGGACTCAGTTTGCATGGTAATACAGGCGATCGGCGGCGTCAACAAAAACTAATAAGTGCAAACACAGGCTTTCATGTTTACTTTGTAATAAAGCACGACCAAACAAAAGTGTAAAAAAAAAAGCAGATTATTGCTCAGAAACTTAAACAAAAACCGTTCAACGGTCACACCATGTATTAACATCCACTTCACGGTCAAATCTTGTCTGATAGCGGAGTTCCTCTCCAAGTTCTTCAGCCATCCTTGCATCTTGCTCGGCTGTTTCCTCCTCTGTTGGCAGCGGTTCTAAATCTTCTTCGTAAGGAACGAAGTTAGACAAATCTGCTTCCATGTTAAAAACTTCTTCTGTGTCGCTTCCAGAAGAACTGGAGGAAGACGATTCGGATTGAGACGACATTATATTGACGGATCGATCTAAACTCACAAACTCTTCCCAAATGCAAATCTTTTGGTTGATGTTTCTACGTCACAGTGCATAACTCACGTGGTCAAACGCAACACCGCTTTGCGGAAATCTCGCGGGCTATTATTTGCGAACTGTGTAATGGCGGACGGTATTTACGCACTTTTTGGAAGGAAATTTCCAGCCCGCGGACGCAAGTAAGGTCCAAATTTTTCGCTAATTGTATAATTTTGAACCTATAGAAAAGATTTATGTGAAAAAAACTCGGAAACAAAGACACAAATTTTCGTCGTAGTAGCACTTTAAAATAAATCTTCTGCACTCACGAGTTGCTCATAGGAGCTTTGATTTCCGTGTTGGTGTTCCTTACAAGTTTACTCCGAAAGGCATTTCTTTCAGTTTCGCAGTAGTTTGAAAGCCTCAGTTAGGCTTTGTGCAATTTTCAAATTTTTCGACGTTGCCATCGAGATAATAGAGGTCAAAACTTGGGTGTTCCAAAAGAATGTTATCAAGGCTTATTTATGTAACTTAGCTTAAAAAGTTAAGTCGCATGAAGGTTTAGAAAGCATGACTGTCCCTTCCCGGTTTATCTTATTTGAAACTTCTAAGAAGAATAGTAACCGAGTTACTAACCCAGTTCGAGGTCCGTATTGTAAGTTATGGACCGAGTTTTTTCCCGTTCACTTATGGCCCAAGCGCCATAGATCCGTAACTTGCAATACTGACCGAGAAAACGAGGTTAATAAGATATTTATTATATATCAGAGGTTATTCGGGGGCGCAGGAAACGAAACTTTCAAATTTAGCGGGCTGTACAGTATGATACTGCCCAGAAAATTGACCACTGACAGATCTAATAAAAACTGATAATAGCAATATACTTACTGCAGATTTCATCCATTAATATCTTAAACAGATTCGACAGATCGTGAAAGTCGTCTGCCAAGTGAACATGGTTTCTTGCAATTTCTTCTAACTCATCTATAAAGATTTTCTTCCCAATTCCAACTGCTATGGAATGAATCTTCAACGCCTGTAAAATGCAAAATCTGCCAATTTTAGAACAAATTAATGAATGTCACGTGAAACCAGGTTTAATTTAATCTTCTCTGCTATTGCCTTCCACAATCAATGTTAAAACCTGGGTCATTGAGTATGTGCAGTTTTGATTGGCTCAGCTTTTATTGAGTTGATATAAAGTAATATCAATATTTCTAAACCTGATTGGCTATCAGTAGCTATGATTTTTTTCAGATGGCAAATGGACTCGAAAGTTTTGTTTTTTCCTGCAAGACTCTGAAGATTTGCCTTTTTATTGATAAAATTAATGTCATCAATAACTTATCACTATTCTTCAGAACATTTCATTTTCATATTCCGCTCTACAGGTAACCGGAACTTTGCTTGATCTACTTATATTTTTTATAAATTTCTCATCATTATTATGTACTTATTGAATGAGTGGGAGGGCAGGACGGGGAAATATTTGGCTCGAGGTCATGACGTACGGACCGAGCGCAGCGAGGTCCGTGCGCCATGACTGAGAGCCAAATATTTCCCCGACCGGCCCGACCTAACTCAGTCAATGAACATTTTATCATAAGACCTCCTCTCGTTCTCGTTCTTTCTTTCTTATTGCTCTTTACCCATCCTGCAACGTTTGCGTGCGATTCGCGGCTATTTTGAAAGAACCAATGATACCACGCCATTCATGTAGGGGAAAGCCAGAAAAATTTATTTTGAACGCTGCCGATTGCAAAGGATTTCGAAAGGATTCAAAGATCAGCAAGCTAAGTCTTAACTTTGACAAAAAAAAAATACCGATACTTAGATAATATAAGTTCTCACTTAAGCTTAATGAGTACGTAATCCAAATCATTTTCGTGTCATTGCGAAGGAAATCGAGAATAACGATTACAAAAAAGATTGCATAACCAGAAATCCTAGACAGTAAGCGGCTTGTCTCGCGGGCGCGAATTCAAAATGGGGGCCAGATCGAGTAAAAGAGTAAATAAGGGATTTTACAAGGATTTAAACGATGTCAGCACTGCAGATTTTTTTAAAGACTCGACCAGCGACAAAGACAGGCCCTTTTTATCAGGTGGAAAGGGTTCTGAGTCAGCGCAAGTTAAAGGGAAAGGTAAATACTTTCTTTATCGTTCTCTTGATGCACTCGAGGGGTCCTCGAGGGCGATTCGAGGGCTTCTTCCCGCTTTTTTTCGAAATTTGGTCAGTTCTTATGTTCAGCGGCGTCCCTATTGTAAAAGGGAATACAACTGACCAAAAAACGAGCTAAAACAAAATGGCTTCCAAAGTGGAACGAAAACAAACCGGTTTTCGGAGCATTTTTGCCTCACTAATGGCTCCAACCTGGCGTACGGCTCATTCCAAAAAATCCTGCTTTTCGGTCAAAAAAGGGACTGCCTTACTGGACGTTTTTTGGGGAGAAAAATATTCCTTTTGGTAGCTCAACATCACATCTTTTGAATGGGTAGCTGGGGAAACGTATCGGAGAAACTATTTTCTCTCTGCAGACGAAGGGAGGCATGAAGGTCAACACTACTTGAAGAGGTTAGTAAGAGGATATTGTGTTGATTTATGACTCTACTTCGATCAAAAAAGGCACTGCCTAAAATAATTTTATCCTAACGTTTCCTTCGGTTGAAGTGCTGTTCGATCGTTGCTTTATCGATTTTTAAGCTGGGGAAAGTTGCATTTTCGGCGACAAGGACATAAAATGCAATAGTTTATAATTCCCCCTCATTCTCTTTATGATCTGGCGCCATATTTAATCCGTATATGTGTCCTTTGCGCATGCTTGCAGCTTAGTAGGTAGCCACGTTGTATAGAATTTCTGGCTATGTTAGTTTTCTTCGTCTGAAGATTCGATGACATGATGGCGCCTATTCTTCGGAATGGAAGTTCGTGAAGTTTGTTTTGAGCCAGAAGCCTCGGCAAGGACAAGATTCTGGATGTTTATGACACCGATGTTTGCTCCTGAAAATATTCCATTGGTCTGAATGGACTCTTGAGTGACACTGAAACGAACTGGTTTTGCAGATTTCGCTCTGGTGCTTTCTGTTGTTTTGGTTTGGAGTTTTCTTTTCCACTGAGTATTTTAGACATCTCGCGTTGTTGCTGATGTAGTGCCACAGCATAGCTATCTAGACTTTTAAGGCATTTGTGACCACTCAGCTGTGCCACACTGCTGTGGGAGACTCTGGAATAAAGAAGTGTTTTGATGTAGGTTTTCCTGACAGAGTGATTTGCAAATTTCCCGCTTTTCGACCATGACAATTTCTTCGTGGCGCTTAAAAGAAATTCACCGATTTTGTTCTTGCCCATCGGACTGTTTACGAACCAAACTTAGTCTTCTGGTTTTCTCCGTTGGCGTACAGCCAGGAAGAAAGGACTCTCCAGTTATTTGGCCTCTTCTGGTCGTCTGCAAACAAATTCTTTGACGCAAGACACTGGACATTTTCTGTCACCAGTTTCGTACGCTTTTGGACGAAAGATCTTTGATGTTCGTTTTCATCGGCGTGGCGGGTCTTGCTTTCCCTTTAAGTTGTCCTCTCGAGGTACTCTTCACCATTCGCCTCACCTTTTTTCAAAACGATATCACCAAATTTCGTCTGCCTTGCCTCATGTCTGGCTCTGTGCCTGAAGTGGAGAGTAAGCAAAAACCACATCGTACGAGCAAGGACATCAGGGTCATGGATGCCGAACTGGTTTTCATCGAAGATACGTTCAATATCTTCGTTTGTAAGGGCCACTGTGGCATTCGGTTTGTTATACCCTGCTTTCTGAGTTCCTGACACTTGGATTTTAGGACATCTCTCGAGACCTTGAACTCTTCGTCTTGCAGGATGTGTACCCTCTCGTTCTTATTATCCAAGTGGCGCTGGATGCTTCTTGACATAGAGGACAGTGTGTGCGGTTCGTATTCTGTATTGTCTTTTTTCTTCACTGTAATGTAGAAATTAGACAGAAGACCGTCGAGCTCAACTGAAGGTATTTCCTCAACCTTCCGCCTCTCGCCACAGTTTCCAAGGAAAATCTGGTGCTGCGCCGATGGGGTTGTGCAAAAACGAATTTAGATATCAACTGCAGAGTCATGGGTATAAGGGAATTTGGTCATTGTGAAGAGATTTCAGTGCTGACGTTTCGAACGTTATTATTAATCCTTCGCCAAAGCGAATCCATATCCGCTACGTATAGTCCTACATATTTTGCGCATCAGGCGCGAATCAATTTCCGAGACTATTGACTTTCAAAATAACCGATATTTTCGATAAATAAAAATGAAACTAAGCGATAGCAATGTAAACTGATGACATGGAGTCATCGAAACGTCATTCTACATTGCTGTCTCTTATTTTAATTCTCAATCATATATAACGTTTCCGGCTGTACAGATCATGTCCGCGAAAAGGGTCGTTGGGTGTCCCTACAGAAATCGACCCAATGTAGACCAATAACCAGTACCAAAAATACATGAACCCTTACCTCCAATTTAGGTACGATTTGATCAAAAGGTGTGGATGCATTGTTGGTTTTCCCATCTGTTAATATTACCATCGAATTTCGAAAGCCTGGTCTGCTTCCTCCGTAAGTAAATAGGCTAACGACCTCCTCTAAGGCTCTGTCCGTTCTGGTTGGCGTGCCCAAATTGTCGTCAATCCCCTTTATGAGCATATGCATGGCTTGGTTACTTTGGAATTGGATGTCATCAAGCCTGTTTAGCGTTGTGGATGTATTTGCAAATGTAATGACAGCTTCGTGGGTAGTGGTAGGAGAGATGTCCATGGAGTCGCTGATTTGGAGCAGAAATCCTCTCAGCAGCTGAAAGTTATGAAACCCAATGCTTTGCGTTTTGTCCGCTACTAATGCTAGATCCACTGCACAGACATCAGCTGAAAGAAACAGCATCCACTCGTTTTGATGATCATAGGGAAGTTTAGAGAAGGCAAATTTGCCTTTAACTTATCCCCAATAATGCTCGATCACTGCCTGCCAATGTTCAAATTGCCTGATGACCGTGCGATCTCCCGTTTTTCTGGTTATGTTTTCAGGATCGAAAAGTTCACCGTCGAACATTCACCTAGGCCCGATGCGCATTCCGTCTCCTATCAACTGTCAACCCCTGCACATTTTTTTATTGGCTCACGCTTATTCCTGATTTTGTCAAAATATCCCGCTAGATTCAGAAACCCCTATAAAACCATAACACAGAATATAGAAAACTAAATAACATTTCAACAAAGTGTAAAATAACATCACAGCACGCCTACATTTGTTTGTGACCCGTATTTGCAGGGACACATGCTAATAAGCCCCAGATTCAAACGTCTGAATTTTGCGACATAACTTGCGCGGAAAGGATATCGCGACATATTGTAATTTATGTAGTTTCTGCTGGAACGCATTAGCTTATTATATAGCAACTCTTGAATTCGAGTTAAAATAAAATATATATTTTAATAGCCTGCAGTGCAGGCGTTATTATTATGGCGCGGAACGCTTGATAAATCAGGTTTTCGATGCCGCCATCTTGGATTGTAAATAGATGCTTGACCGGTAGAGAGTTGGCTCAGAGGCGGTTTGGCGGGTGGGGGGTGGGGCACTTAAAATAACGCCTGCCGGTAAAGCCTGTGAAATCATTAAACGCCGCCAAATTAGTAGCGCTTGACCGCCTTTCCGGAAATGTGCAAACAGCCAATGAACATCGATTTTGCTTTTACCAGAATCCCAAAATTTACTTCTGACAAAAACATTAACACGCGTGTATTTGTCAGCTTTGTGCGAAACAGAAATCGATCGAGCGAGCGAGTATATGCGGGCGAAGTTATGTCGGAAAGACGTCCTAACGACAACTGTAGGATTTGCAACAGCTCTTTTAAAGTGAAATTTGGAAATATGCCTGGCAAACAAATGTATTCGTCCTCGGAAAACCTTTTCGAACCCTCGCAGAGGAAGGACAGCCTTGGAGTTGTGTTAGCAGAGGTTTGTACTCGTGTCGGAATAGTATTGTTGCACGATCCTGCAACATATTCTGATCGCGTTTGCAACCCGTGTGGTCGAAAAATTGGCCAGTTGTTCGAGTTTTTCAAAGCAGGTACGACTCCAATGTTAAAGTCTGCCTATAAAAGCACGAAACGCACACTGGCAACTCCAGAGAAAGCGAGCCCTTCGTGGAGAAAATCAAAAGTTGTTAGAGTTAATTCGCCAACAGCCAAGACGCCATCGCCGCAGTCAGCTGGCAAATCAAGAAAATCTCTTGCATTTGGAGGAGGAATTAGTTCCATACCGGTTTCTTCTTCACAAAAGGAGGATGAAATGCTAAGTAAGCTTAACTTGGATAATTTGCCGCAAACAGGACTTCAGGTAAAAGTCGTGTATGTGACTCCGTCAGGAACTGTGACCACGAGAGTTCCCCGTGACGAACCAACAAAAAACTTGGTCAAAAACATTGCGTGCGAAAACTGGCGTGAAGTTGCTATCCTTAAACACAAAGAACTTGCCCCAGAAATAATCATCGCAATCCGCAAGGCTGTTTCTAAAGAATTCAGCGAATACCTAAAATGTGATAGTATGTTACTCGTCAGAGATCCTGATGACCTAGCCGGGTTTTCGAACAAATTGTTTAGAATTAATGTTAGAATTCACTGCCGTATTTGCCGTTTTCAACATCTTGTAAACTAGCACTAGCAAGGGATGCGCCGTCAAATCCAGTGAAGATACTACCGTTAACTGATCTTGCACGATGGTTTTGAGTGGACAGACCACAATCACAAACGCAGCTTTCGACGATAATATTTTGCTTCACACGGATCAACAACTGGAAGATAAGGCTTTTACCAAAGCCCGTCCGAAGAACTGCTGATAGATCTTTTCCATGAACAAGAGAAGAAATGGCTTCCTTTTGTTTGGAGCGTAATACACGCGACATACCCAGCTCAGAGAGAAATAAAAGCGCTTCTGCGAGGGCATCGTCGAAGCTTAACGTGTCCGCCATTTTCTCAGGAAATCACAAGTTCCTCCCGCCGGAAGAAAAACTTACATTCTATTGAGAGGCGTCAATCAATTTGCAACCTACCGCACCAATCAGAACCCCCGTCCATCTGGTGTACGGGTTTGGCAAACGAACAAGCCCTGTGGGCAGGCGTATTTTTCCTTCCCCTTCCTCTCCCCTCTTGCCCATTTTTCTACGCCTACTACCTCGGCAAATATTTCCTCGCCCCAATCCTCGACAGTTACCAAATCCAAGATGGCGGCCATAAAACGAAAATGTGCACTCGCGCGCCCAAAATACGCCTGCACTGCAGGCTAATATTTTAACGGTGTAAGTATGTACTGCATACTTGCACTTGATCTTGAACTCGCCTGACGGGCATCGCCTGTTGCATACAACTGCTTCAAATTCATTCTAAATGGCTTCTAGCCTTGTTCAGGTCTATTGCGGCGGATTGGCCTGAGTAACAACTTTGGTTTTGGCCTTGCACGGCTCGATTGAATATCGCTCACTGTGTATGAAACGAAGTAATCACTTACGACAAAGATCTTTTGTGACGTTATCAAGCAAGGCTTCGAGATCGAGATAATCTGCAATATCATACACACTGTCGCCAGCGATTTTCCTAAGATTCTCTTGATGTTCTGCTTCCGTAGATTCTGGACCAAACGCAATCGCCACGAGTTGCACACCTTTGGCCTAAAATAAGAAATACACATACTAAGTTAAGATGAGACCGAGGAACCTGTCAACTAGTCATGGCCACTCTCACGAATTTGGCTCAGAGTGGTGCCTGAGGATCTCTTTGTATCATCATGAAATAAAAATGAAAACAAAATTAAAATGGAAATCTCAAGTTAAGTAGAACATGAATGCTGTATGATTTTAGCCAAACCCAGACTGAGAAATCCAAAAAGCTCCATAATCTGATGATGACAGTAAGCAGACGAGCGGCCGTCCGTAAGGAACTTTGTTTTGGGGAACATAAGCATCGACGATGGCGACGGCGATGAAAACGTTATTTCAAAATGTAATTTTTTGCTTCTGTAGCTTTTTTGCGATTATTCTAATGCTGGCGAACTATCCGGGGACTAAATTACAATGAACAAATCAAAATGAGAAAAAAGAAAAACAAATTTGCCGTCACGCGTTCACGTTCTCTAGAGAAAATGATGTCATTTCACGCTGTTGTTTTGAAGAGGACGGGAAAGAAATGTACCAAAATGCAAACGCACGTGCAGAGCGATTGTTTTTGCTCATTAAGCCCATTGTTTTGTGACGTTGTCACTGCCGTTGTCGTCGTCGATGCTTAAGTTGAAGGTGACAACTCTAACAAACGTTGTTCGAACAACACTATGTGTATTAAGTGTTAATCCTCCAGTAGTATGTAAAGAGTCGACCAAATACCACCTCCCCCGGATCTCGGTAAAACGGTAGGGAACGCCCGCCAACGCCCATTCGCTCGCCCAGGCTCCCGCCCGTTAGAGGGGGGCGCCCCCCGAGAACCAATGGCAGCCCGGCAATTCGAGGGAGGCACCCGCGGAGACCGATGGCAGCCAGTCCATCAGAGGAAGGGAACCCAGGGGCACCGATGGCGGCGGAAAATATGCGCGGGAATATGGCAGCCGGGAAATTGGAAGAAGGTAACCACCAAGCAGCAATGGCAGCACAGCCAGTCCGGCACAACATCCGAGACCAGGCGACAGGGCGTCACAGGGCGCTTCGTTGCAGCCGACCTCCAGAGGAGGCGAGCTGGAGCCCCGCGCCACGCAATCAGGGACCCAGCCACAGGATCGTTCGTTCCAAATCCTCAAAGGAGGAAACGCAGACCGAGGCACACCGCGAGAGATCCTGCAACAGGTCGGTTCGTCAGAAGAAATCCGGCGCCACCCGCGGAGGAACCTCAGAATCCGCCGGAGGCGGGTCCGCGGAGGAACCTTAGAATCCCCCGGAGGCGCATTCCGCGGAGGAACCTCAGAATTTTGAGGAGAATATAGGTATGGCGAGAAACAGGGCTCCTCTAGAGGAAGAGCGCCAGCTTGTCTACGAGATGCGGCAAAGAAGGGCAAGGATCGAAGAGGAAATGGGTGCAAGGCTCCAAGCCGTCGGAGAGGTTGACGAGGACGGCGATCCTCGCCTTGAGGGAACCGAATTGGTGCGGGGCAGGCGGTTCATCCGCTGGAGACTGACCAGGAACAAAACAAAATGCAGGACTACACGTAGGCGATGATGCAAAAGCTCCGCAACAACATGCAAACCTCGTTTTTCCTCCTGTACGCGTATGAAATCTTGTTGAGGAACCGCGAAAACGGGGATGAAATCACGATGGGGAGAACAATGGGTCGCTTTGATTTAACCGAATCGAATCCGCAAGGCCATGGCTGCGGGCGCAGGAAGCTGCAAGGCTGGGAATGGAGGGAGGCGCCCAGCGCCCCACCACGAAATGGGACATCGGGTTTGTTACTTTGGACCTGAAAATTGTGCTGGATCGGCAGCCCCTGCTCGGGACAGGGCCGCTGCCAGTCTGGCTGTGCAACAGGGCGCACTCGGGTGCAATGGTGGCACTGGACACGTACAACGACAACCTTTGTCTCTGGCGCTGCATCGTGGTCAGCAGGGGGGGTGCGGATTGACTGCTACACCGCGTCGGCGAAAGCGCTCGCAAGGGGCGTTGGAAAAGAAGACAACGCCGGCACCTTGTTGAACGAGTTGGAGCAAGTTGAAGAGTTTCTGAATGTTCGTGACATCCCCGAGGGGAGGGTGCCGTTGATGATCGGGAAATACGAGGGGCACGCCTTCTTGATCAAGAACATCGAGAAGTTGGCGAGGATTTACGCGTGCCCCCATTGCCAGGCGAGGTTCACAAAATCGGTGAATCTGAGCCGGCACATCAACAAGTGCAATTGCAAAAATTGCGATCACAACCGCAGTTCACATATGATTTCTTTCATATGCATCATTCACTTACATATCTTTCAAGGGAACATATTAACCCAAAACTGACCTGCTCCTAACGTCAGTGGCTTCATAGCTCAGTTGGTAGAGCATCGCACCGGAATCGCGAGATCACGGGTTCAAGCCCCGTTGAAATCCTGATTTTTCAGGCCTCTTTACGCAATTGCAAAAATTGCGATCACAACTGCGACGATCATTCTTCATTTGATTTCATAACCGCAGTTTACATATGATTTCTTTCATATGCATCATTCACTTACATCAACAAGTGCTGCAAGGGGGAGCCGCAGCCAGAGTCTCCCAACAAGCCAATTTAGCTGCCCCGGACCACATTCGAAAAAGCGTTCTTTCCCGACAAAGAAATGCAAGTCGGGGAAGCCAGCTGCATCGAAAGCGAATCAAGAAGGCTAGGAATTCACATTTGGCACGCGGCGTGCGGGAATGGGGGGCGGAGGAGGGTGGGGAACGGGCTGGTGGACGGATTCCACGCGCCTTCGAGAAGCGTCTTCCAGTTCCTTGGCTGCAAATTCCACGGGTGTCCCAAGTATCACCCCGACAGGGAGGCAGTCGTCTGGCAGGGAAAGACGGCGGCGCAGCTTTTTCAGGAAACGTGGCGGCGGACGGAAAACATCCGGGCGGAAGGGTTCACAGTCGTGGAAAAGTGGGAGTGCGCGTTCAGAGGGAAGAGGCAGAAGCCGAAAACCTTCACCAAGCTGTACCCCCACGTAATTGTCTACGACTTCGAGGCCTTCGGGGACAAGAGCCAGCGGAAAGAGCCGACCAATAGCCTGGCTTTTGAAAGCGCATACGTGCCGATTTCGGTTTCGGTTGCGGACACCCTGAACCTCGCACCGACACATATTTGCGACAGAAGCCCGAAAGAGCTTTGCTGCAGATTCGTCGACGAGCTGGAATGAAGGGCGGGCAAAATTCGCCAACAGGTGCGGAAAGATTTCCTGCCGAAAGCTCTTTGGGAGTTTCCGCGCAAGCAGGTGCAAGCGCTTGAGGGTTGGTGCGACGAGGTGCCAATCGTCGGGTTCAATTCGGGGAAATACGATCTGAACCTGATCAAGGAGCATTTCGTCGAGCAGCTGGTTGAAGGGAAAGACTCGCTGCAGGTCGCGAAAAAGGCGAACAAGATTTACTACATCAGGCACCCGAAATTCAAGTTCATCCCCGGCGTGACGATGCACTATTTGTTGCAGGGGGCGCTGGAAAGCGGGACAGAGCTCTGGAGCCCCTGCCAAGAGGAGTACGAGACGCTGAAGGGGGCAGTCGTGGGGGGTCCGAGTTTGGCCTTCACGCGCCTCCACGAAAGCGAGGAAACCAGGAAGGTTTTGGGATATGACGAGAACGAGCTCTATCTGTCGACAATGCTGAAGGACATGCCCTGCGGCAAGGGCGAAGTTGTGCATTTCCTCGATGCCGCAGGGAGCGCTGCCGAGTTCACGCGGAAAGTGAAGGCGAAGGAATGGTTCGGTTATGCGGGGGTGGACATCAAAATCCCGGAGCTGCTGTGGGGGAAGCTCGAAGTAATGTGCCCGTTCTTCGTCAACAAGCAGGTTCCGCGCGAAGCGGTCGCCCAGCACATGCTCGGCTATCTGCAGCGCACGGGGCGCCACAGGGACGATGGGCGAAAGCTGGTCGGGGCCCTGGCGGCGGAAAAGACGCTGGTCTACGAGCCCCTCCTGCGGTAGTACCTGGCGCAAGGCGCAGTGATCAAAGCCGTCCACCGAACCATCGACTACCAGCGCGGACAGATGTTCACGTGGTTCGTAGACAAGGTCGCGGCAGCGAGAAGAACGGAGGATGTGGACAAAAGCAAGGCGCTGTTGGCGGACGTCTACAAGCTTCTGGGGAACAGCGCTTACGGCAAGATGATCGAGGCGCTGGAGCGCCAAAAGACGGTAGGCTACACGAAGAGCGAAAAGAAGGTCGAAATCGGGGAAGCCTATGAGCTGGAGACCCGAAAAAAGAAAGTCAAGATCAATCGCCCGTTCCAAGTAGGAATTGCTGTTTATCAGCTGGCGAAGCTGCGGATGCTGGAGTTTTATTACGATTTCCTCGACAGGTTCATCAGCCGGAAGGATTTCGAGCTTATCCAGATAGACACGGACATCAATTACCTGGCAATCAGCGACGAGACGCTGGAAGAACTGATGAAACCAGAAAAGTGCGAAGAATTCGAGGCGGAAAAGCGAGAATAGCTCGACTGGGACAATTGGAGCTACCGGACGCCGGGGCTTTTCAAGCTGGAATTCGAGGGGTGGGGAATAATCGCGCTGTGCTCCAAATGCTACGTTGTTGAATAAGAGGAAACGTCGGGCGGAAAAGTCAAGCTCTCGACGAAGGGGATGCCGACGCGCCGCAACGCGGTGCAGTGGGTGTGCTTCAAAGCGGCACTGGAGGGCGAGACAGACATGTCTCAAAACCGCGGCTTCAGGATGCGCGAGGAGCGGTTGATGACTTATGTTCAGTGGAAGCTAGGGCTGTCGGTGTATTACGACAAGCGGCACCTGCTGCCAGATGGAATTCACACAGAACCTGTTGAATATCACTTGGGGAGGGAGGGGGGGGGGGGCGCTGGCTAGCTCGGGTTGGTCGGCGGCAGTTCAGTATTCGGGCGGACAACCATCAATTCTTCGCGGACAAAGCTGCGTTTCGGTCCGTCGCGTAGCCAATACAAGACAGGTTGACCTTGTATGACAAGTGAGTCGCAGTCGCCGAAAATTTGAGCGAGCAGCTCCTCTTGGGGATTGGGATAGCAGGGACCAATTTTCAAGGTTTTTCCCTTTTCTTGGAGAATTTTCACGAGCTCAACCAGCAGAATGTGGGCCATTTCTGTCGGAACCCCGTTTTTTCGGCGGCAAAGATTCCCCCTCCTGGCTGGTTCGCGCAAAACCCCGGTTTTAATTTGGTGCTCTTCTTCGACCTTTTTTGTCTTCGATAGTTGCGGCGAAAGTGAAATTGTGCAAAAAGCAAGTGAGAAACGCGTTGTCTTGCAGCCGCCTCCTCACGTCGCCCGTGTGACCGACCTTGAAAACCTGGTTGGCGCTGAAATAGGCGTCGAAGGTGATGTGGTGGGCGACGAAGAAGCCTGGTATCTTCATCGAGGTACAGCCCATTTCGTCACCGCTGTCGAGGTCGAATTCCTCGTCACAGCTGTCGAAGTCGAATTCCTAGTAACCGTCCGCCTCCACTGCCGCTTCTGCTGCAGCAACGAAAACCTCTTCGCGGAGGTCGTTAAAGAGATTTTCCGGAAATTTCAGAGGGGGGATGGCGTGGGTAACCATCCAGCCGTTTTTTTTGGAGAAAATTTCTCGATTGATCTCTTCTCTTTCCAAGAATTTTGCAATAAGCTTTTCGCTGAGGGTCAGGAAAGGATCTTGAATTACGAACCCGTCCTCAACAACTTGATCTTCCATGTTCTCCCGGAATTTTCCGTAATCCTTATGCTCGCCCGGATTAATCCGGGAACCGAAGGGGCCTCTCCATCTGTTTGGGGTGGACTGCCGGGCTGCCATTGGTCCTCCAGGGTTGCCCTCCTCTAATGGGCGGGCTGTCCGGCGCATTGCTGCTCGGGGGTTGCCTCCCTCCAATTACCGGGCTTCCATCGGTGCCCCGGGGTTGCCTTCCTCTAATGGACGGGCTGCCATTTGTTCTCCGCGGTTGCCTCCCTCCAATTGCCGGGCTGCCATTGGTTCTCGGGGGGCGCCCTACTCTAATGGACAGGCTGCCATTGTTTCTCCGCGGTTGCCTCCCCCCAATTGCCGGGCTGCCATTGGTTCTCGGGGGGCGCCCCACTCCAATGGGCGGGCGGCCATAGCTCTACCCCGCCCCTCAAGTAGTATGTAAAGAGTCGACCCAAATATCACCTCCCCTGGATCTCGGTGAAACGGGAGGGAACGCCCGCCAAAGCCCATTTGGAAGCCTGAGCGAGCCAATGGGCGTTGGCAGGCGTTCCATTTGGGCAACAAATGAGCAATTGATAATTGAATTAAAATGCTGTAGACGTGTAAACTCAGTATAGATTGATGTGTACCTACAAACAGGTCACTCACGAACAACGCGCCAAATGTCCAGCAGTTGTTCCTTGATAACTGGATCCGCCATTCGCCATGTTATTATTTCACTCAAGGCAGCAGTGGAAACGGAGATAATGGAAGCAGTTCACAGCAAACAATTTCTGCATGTTGTTTTAAAGTGTTATGCAGAATGATAGTTCACTTTGCCGAGCAACTTTTTAAATTCTGGTAGCATCTTTTCAGAGTTTTGGCAACTTTTAACCAATTTTCGGAGCAACTTTGACTCAATATTCTACTGATTAGTAAATGATGTGCTCTACTTCATTCTTCGCCATTCGGGAGAATAAAACAGTTTATTACGTATCTGCAATAAACGATTATTACTTCCGCATGTCTCCTCATAGGTTTGTTTGCCTACAAAGTATATAAGTTTAGCGTACTCGTGTAAAATGTTTTTTTCTAACTATTAGTGAATGTATGTGTGTACTTATTCACTTAATTACTTATTTTGCTATTTTTAATTATACGTTACACGACCTGCCTCGATTAGCTTTGGTACATGCATGTTGTGTTTTACTCAATCTATTCTACGAATTTGAATTTGAATGAATGAATGAATGAATGAATGAATGAATGAATGAATGAATGAATGAATGAAAAAGGGATACCACTGCGGTAGGCTAGTAATGGAGTTACTCACTTTTAATGAATTCACGGCTGGTCTAAAATCTTCCGTCAAAGGATTCGTCTTTCCATCGGTGAGTATCACCATTACACTCCGAAAACCAAGCCTGTCACCACTTTGCGGGGTAAACATTTCTTCATCGGCACCCTTAAGCGCTCTGTCCAGACGAGTTGGTGACGATACGTTTGTCAAAGAGCTATCTATGAGATCAAACACAGCTTGCTCGGAATAGTAGTTTGGGTCCTCGAACGTGTTGTGAAGGGTGCTCAAGTTCGCAAACGTTGACAAGGACACGTGGGTGTCTTGTGGCCCGATGATGAATCTTTTCACAAAGTCCTTTACACCTTTTCGCATGTCGGGGAGATTTGTGTGGCCTATACTTTTAGTCTGGTCTATCACCAACCCAAGGTCGAGTCTACACTGGACTTTCTCGGATCAAAACAAAAGATATCATACTAAGTATGTAATCAACATGGTATGACTTACACAGGATTACAAAAGAGAGTTACTCCGGGCGTTTTATCCACAAAACGTTTGCCCGATCACCTCGAAGAAACTTTAAGTGAGACATGAGACAGTACTTGAGAAGTGTGTGATACAGTGATGGCTTCCAGCAGTTAAAGAGATATTTCCAGTATGAATAAGTTACAATGAAATTTATTGCCTTTATTATAGACATCGGCAAAGCGTCCCCTAGCCCTAACTGTGACGTGGGTCCAAATATAACTAACATAGGCACAATTAGCCACCACAGACTTCTTAAAAAGACAACTAATGAATTTAATTACGATACTGACATGAAACGAACGAACACAAATAGAACTAATCTTACTTAACTAACTTACTGTTTACGAGTATTTACAATTATTTACAATTATTTACGGTTATTTACAGTTCAGTTCCTTCTTTCTTTCCAACAAAACCAACTCCACGACAAACAGCCTCACCGACCTTCTGCTCTCCGGCGCCTTGATACTTTCTTGGACTACTTTCCGTTCACAGTTTGCCAACTCTGGCGATCAGCTTCTCCGCTTTCCTTTACCATAAAATCTCTCTCCTCGCTCCACTTTGCTCTTCCGCAGACAAAGGGGTTTTGTCTTGTTAACGGTTTGGAGTTCTGCTAAAGACTGTCAGTCAGAACATTTGAGCGATTCTGCCCACACCTTTCTCCTGAACTCTGTCTTCCTTCGTTCCTTCATTCCTTCGTTCGCCATCCCTCAACTGTTTTCTAACAACCGTTTACCACGCCTTGCTTCCATTTATATGTCGAATAGTGTTTTCACAATAATTAATTCTTCTAACATCTGGCTTACACACTTATTGTTTTAACGGTCCTACATTTACAACGCTCTATACTAAATCAACACTCTATGAACAAATAAACTTACAAGCTATTCTTTTTGTACTAATTGCGGTGTTTACTACTAGGATACATTGACACCAAACAATCAACACCAGCAAACAAACCATACAACTGGGAAAACAAGGGACAACAGAAGCGACGAATTTTATGACACTAACCCTCACTCAAACACATCTCAGTAGTATGAAGTACGTGGAAATTGTAGATAACTTGGTGTAACATGAAGAAGCCAAATTCAAAGTTAACGCTGGGCATTTCTCTGCATAAAAGTGGCGGAAAATGAAAGAATTACCATTTCACCCCAGAACTATTAACCAAATCCCTCAGTAGAAGTACGTTGTCATTTCATTGATCAAGTAAATTTTGTACTGGATTAAACCGTTACCTTTGATAGGCGGCCCTTCACAGCAGGGGGCTTCCCTTTCATGACGGTCAGCAGATGCTGATAAAATCCCAAGCGCAAACACCAAAATCCACGATGACAAAACCATAGTGTTGGCTGCAAAGGAATAGTAGGTTACATAGATGTTACATAGTAATGGCTGGTGCTTGTGGAGCCCTGATTGGCCAAGTGCTAGGGCATTATTTTCCCGTAATGTCCTCGGACCAATTACAAATTATGCGAAAACAAAGCAAAATGTATATTCAAAGCCCAAATTGTTTTCTTTTTCTGAAATTTGTTGGGGCAAAAGACGATGAATACTCTGAGTGAATTCTATTATCTTGACGAGCTTGAATATTTCAGGTTACAGCGAAGAGACAGAGTTAAATTGCTGCACGACCTGGTGACTTGAATCAAGTGTTTTTTTTAAAGCTATATAATAAACAACTTATTAACTTTGGTTTACAGGCCAACCTCCACTCTTAAATGGACAAATTGACGCTGAATTGTTGGAGAGGATTACTTAAAATTGAATTTGACCTTCATAAGAAAAGTCAGAAAATTCCCACTCACGGCATAAATGTTTCATCCTTCTAGCAGGCAAACATCTTTCCTGCTTTAGTCTGCTTTCTAGTACATTTATTTTGGTCGGGCCAGTATTGGTGCACTTGATTTTTCGGCGCTACCAGCTTTCACGGAATTATGGAAGGCGGTAGATTTTTCGCTAGAGCAACCGTTAAGCACTTATCCATCCGGATTATTGCCGTTCCTTAGGCTCTACGACCGTCGGCGGGGATTCGAAAAACGCTCTAACGCCCGCTTTGGAACCTGAAGACGCCCTTATCTGGTCCACAATTTACGGATATCTCAACAACCCATCCCTGTCGAACGAACAGCACAAGGACACATTTCACCGACGGCCAAATGCAGACAATACGACCACCCTGAACAATTGCCGAGGGACACTGTGCCATAGAGTTGGAGCGCTTGAACTTTGGATTTTCCTCTCGCTGTGTGTTTAAACTTTGACTGCTGAATTCATTCTGGCTATAGAGTCTTGGAGCTTTCAGATATAGGGACTTCTAAGAACACATGGACTAACACAGACTTGGGGCTGTGGGACCAACACTGCCCAGGAAAAAGTAGAGGAAATCATGACATGGACAGGCATGCAACACCTTGCCAGAGTAACCAGACCTACCAGCAACACTTCTACCAATCAAAAGTACAATACATGTAGCGACATCCTGTACTTGGAGTTTAATGTTTTGGAGCAGGTTATATCCACTATCACACCAAGAGTACCAGAGAACACGATTTCCTTGATCCTCGAACACCCAATCTCAGCAGGACCAGCTACATTTGTAAAGTAAAAATTTATAATCCTTATAAGTTTAATTAAGATGGATATCTCCAGAGAGAGGATTAGGACCTCTTGGTAACCTGGGGGATACAGGGACTCCTGGAAAGGAGAGAGAGGATTATGACCTCTCAGGGCCTGGGGATTAGGACCCCAGAGAGAGGATTAGGACCTCTCTGCAGCCTGGTTGTTGTTGCTTCATCATGTTCTTATTGTTCTCTCCTATATCAGTTAATATAATAGTTAATATCCTATTTAAGTTAATGTGACAACCCAGACATATTGCACCTCTATCCTGGAGGATTATCACCTCCTGTAAGGGATTACTACCCCTTCCGCAGCCAAGGGATTATCACCCTTAAGAGAGAATTATCATCTCTCTTTGTTGCATAATAAGGATAAGGACATTCCCTCTATCCCGGAAGATTATCACCTCCTGTAGGGGATTACTACCCCTTCCGAAGCCAAGGGATTATCACCCTTAAGAGAGAATTATCATCTCTCTTTGTTGCATAATAAGGATAAGGACATTCCCTCTATCCCGGAAGATTATCACCTCCTGTAGGGGATTACTACCCCTTCCGAAGCCAAGGGATTATCACCCTTAAGAGAGAATTATCATCTCTCTTTGTTGCATAATAAGGATAAGGACATTCCCTCTATCCCGGAAGATTATCACCTCCTGTAGGGGATTACTACCCCTTCCGAAGCCAAGGGATTATCACCCTTAAGAGAGAATTATCATCTCTCTTTGTTGCATAATAAGGATAAGGACATTCCCTCTATCCCGGAAGATTATCACCTCCTGTAGGGGATTACTACCCCTTCCGCAGCTAAGGGATTATCACCCTTAAGAGAGAATTATCATCTCTCTTTGTTGCATAATAAGGATAAGGACCTCTTTCATTACATTTGTAAAGTAAAAATTTATAATCCTTATAAGTTTAATTAAGATGGATATCTCCAGAGAGAGGATTAGGACCTCTTGGTAACCTGGGGGATACTGCTGGAAAGGAGAGAGAGGATTATGACCTCTCAGGGCCTGGGGATTAGGACCCCAGAGAGAGGATTAGGACCTCTCTGCAGCCTGATTGTTGTTGCTTCCTAATGTTCTCATTATTCTCTCCTATGTCAGTGAATATTCTAATAGTTAATATCCTATTTAAGTTAATGTGACAGCCCAGACATATTGCACCTTTATCCAGGAAGATTATCACCTCCTGTAGCGGATTACTACCCCTTCTGCAGCCAAGGGATTATCACCCTTGAGGGAAAATTATCATCTCTCTTTGTTACATAATAAGGATAAGGACATTCCCTCTATTCCGGAAGATTATCACCTCCTGTAGGGGATTACTACCCCTTCCGCAGCTAAGGGATTATCACCCTTAAGAGAGAATTATCATCTCTCTTTGTTGCATAATACGGATAAGGACCTCTTACATTGGGCATCTTTAGATGTTCTCTGATGAGGCAACTTTTTCTCAGATCCCATTGCTCAGCAAGACTGACTGGCATTCTCCCAGAGAACTACAGTAGCTTTTCACATTGAATCTTGAGTTTGTGGAGTCAGAATCAATCTTAATCCCCACCGCTGATCAAACACTTGAGTACTTGTTTTCACGTCCAAGTGACAATGATTATTCTAATTCTAGGAGTGGTACGGAAACTGGTGCGAGGTTTTTTATCCCTCCTCGGTTGTTTCCCAACTTTAATGTTGTTTTTATTTGTCCTGGGAAAATACACTTTGCATCCCTGTCAGGATGAAACGGGTTACCACCTCTCTCTCGCTTATATCTTGTTGTAAGTATCCTGTTACGTCCTAATATCTTGGTTAGTTTCTGGTTGGTTCGTCAATGGGGGATACACTTCGTGTACCCTTTCTGGGCTCTCATGCCCGTTTTTAGGTGACATGTCCAATTAAACCAGTTTTTGGGCTGGGTTTTGTTTCGTCTATGGGGAATACACTTCGTGTATTTGTGGGGATGAAGTGCTCCCATACAGGTCACTCTTTGCCCCATAGACTCACAGAATGGATTGGTTGCCATGGTAACCATGAGTCTTAACTACCTTACCTGACTAAGGACCTCTCTCAGGGTATTGTGACCTGCAGCCCTGAGGAGGAGTAAGGACCTCTCGCAGGGTATTGTGACAGGCAGCCCTGGAGAGGAGTAAGGACCTCCTTTAGGGTATTGTGACCTGCAGCCCTAAAGAGGAGTAAGGACTCTTGCAGGGTATTGTGATTGCAGCCCTCAAGAGGAGTAGCATCTCTCTTAGGGGATCGTGACCTGCACCCCTAGAGAGAAAGGAGGTGAGAGGGGGTTTCCCCCCTCCCATCTTACCAAGCTAGACTAGTATAGCGTTAGCGATAGTTGCCTGTTGGAGTACTTCATTCCCAACCCCTTTTCCCCACATTTGCTGTTGTTGTTTGTGTTCCTGTTTCTCATGGGTTGGGAGCATTAAAGACCAATTTATGTCTTCAAGACATAAATTGTAGTTAATGGGACAACCATGAGAAATACTTATGGATTGCGTGACATGCAGTAACACGGGGTGGGTTTCACAGGCCAAAGCTAAAACCTGATCATGTGTACCCACAGTGCAATCTGCAGGCTGAGCCAATCAGGATAGTTCTTCTTTCACTGTGGACCAAATCCTAGTACATTGAACACAAGCCTCGTGTTTATTCATTCCATCCTTCTAGCAGGCAAACATCTTTCCTGCTTTAGTCTGCTTTCTAGTACATTTATTTTCCCACCCTCCTCACCCCTTTGTCACAAGCATGTCATGCATGATAGTACATGTGATATACTTTGCTTCCTATCCAGACTTATGGTTTATGATGTTATACATAGGATGTTTTTGCATACAAAATGCTATACTCAAGATATTTTGCCATAAGTTTAATTAAGATAGATATCTCCAGAGAGAGGATTAGCTCCTCTTGGTAGCCGGGGGGGCTACAGGGACTCCTGGAAAGGAGGGGGAGGATTATGACCTCTCAGGGCTGGGGATTAGGACCCCAGAGAGAGGATTAGGACCTCTCTGCAGCCTGGTTGTTGTTGCTTCCTAATGTTCTCATTGTTCTCTCCTATATCAGTTAATACAGTCTGCAGTCATGTTTCGTTCCAGTTTGACTTAAGCAACTGATTAGCTATGTTTACTACTGAGATCTACACAGCTGGACTCTAGGGCAAACCTTAGGTGTGGATCATTCCTCTGTTCTGTGATGTTGAATTGATTATAGGCAAATAAACTTTGGGTTGGGATGAAGTGCTCCCATACAGGTCACTCTTTGCCCCATAGACTCACAGAATGGATTGGTTGCCATGGTAACCATGAGTCTTAACTACCTTACCTGACTAAGGACCTCTCTCAGGGTATTGTGACCTGCAGCCCTGAGGAGGAGTAAGGACCTCTCGCAGGGTATTGTGACAGGCAGCCCTGGAGAGGAGTAAGGACCTCTTTTAGGGTATTGTGACCTGCAGCCCTAAAGAGGAGTAAGGACTCTTGCAGGGTATTGTGATTGCAGCCCTCAAGAGGAGTAGCATCTCTCTTAGGGGATCGTGACCTGCACCCCTAGAGAGAAAGGAGGTGAGAGGGGGTTTCCCCCCTCCCATCTTACCAAGCTAGACTAGTATAGCGTTAGCGATAGTTGCCTGTTGGAGTACTTCATTCCCAACCCCTTTTCCCCACATTTGCTGTTGTTGTTTGTGTTCCTGTTTCTCATGGGTTGGGAGCATTAACAACTTATTAACTTTGGTTTACAGGCCAACCTCCACTCTTAAATGGACAAATTGACGCTGAATTGTTGGAGAGGATTACTTAAAATTGAATTTGACCTTCATAAGAAAAGTCAGAAAAAAATGTTTGCTGTTGACGAAAAAATTCCTGGCCGTTATTATGTTAAGAATTGAATCAAGTTTTTGGTACACAGTGGCGCGTAAAATTTCGATAAAAG
The DNA here is from genome assembly GCA_948470475.1 of Galaxea fascicularis. Taxonomy (NCBI): domain Eukaryota; kingdom Metazoa; phylum Cnidaria; class Anthozoa; order Scleractinia; family Euphylliidae; genus Galaxea; species Galaxea fascicularis. The sequence goes on along the minus strand of OX419338.1, from coordinate 10,928,442 downwards.
TGACTTAAAACATTGGTTGTGGATGAAATGATAACTTCTCTTTTGTGCTGCTGGTTAGGAAGACATCATATGTATTCATATGTATTCCTTTGCCCCATTTGTACATATTTCTCAGTTTCTTTAAGGTGTTTGTCTTTTTATTCCTGGTTTTGTGAACCTTTTTTTCTTCTTTTCAGCCTGTGTTTGAAAGCGTTGAAATTAGACCTGAAGGAAAGTGAGTTTTTAACCTTTCGACCGTTCCAAGACGACGAAAACCACAAAATGAACAGTTTTAACTTACCGATCAGTCTTCACCTCACAATTTCACCCAACAAAGTAGCATGGATAAATGATCGACGGAGGATCTTATTCGCGAGTATGGGAAGATTACGTGAGGAGGTCTATTTGAAGTGCAAGTCTTACTTAACTGGATAAATAATGAATTATCGAACTTTAAACGGACTTATACTTTACACGTGATGATCAACACAGAACTGTTGTCTAATTGAAATTTAAAACACCTTTTTTCAAGGTATTTCTAGCCGGTACTTGAATGTTCGAAGTACGTAAAGTACACATTACCAGAAATTCGTGACATTTTGCGCCCGGAAATCAGGTGGTACGCGGGGTTTCAGATTTTTCAAGATGACGGGAGATGGCGGCATGAAGGCCGAAGACAAACTAGTTAAATTGTACTATAACAAAGGATCTAAATTATTAGCATATCCTCCGTGAGGTAGTTCAGAAGTGAGATAGCAAAAAGGTCAAAATTAGAGTTCAAATAATTGTTCAAATGATGACTTATAGGAGGGAAGAAACAACGATTCTTGCCTCACGAGAAAACAGACTTTTTGAAGAATTGAGGCCCACAGTACAATTTTTAGCGATGTTCCGCAATAAAAGGCCAGGTTCTCAGCCTAAGATGGCGACGAAAATAACTGATTGTAAGAGAAACGTATTTTTCGCTAGAAAAAATAAGCGAAGCGGTGCTTTCGTTGCCACTTAAATGCCAGAAATGGACGTCATTTACCCTTTTTTCTCAGCGATTGGGCGGCCACCAAGCAGTGGATCAGAGCTGATTTTTACTGGGCTTTAAATTTTGAACATTCATTAATGTTTAGCTAGGTCGGCACCACGGAATCAAATCAAGGAAATAGATAGAAAGATAGATAGATAGATAGATAGATAGATAGCCTTATTAAAATCCATTGCAGCCCAAGGGCTGGATTACGAATAACGTAAATACGTAATAACTAGTATATAAATAAGAACAAAAGAACAAAGATACAACGTCATAAAATTTAAAAATTAGGCGCAAACGTGCAGTAAAGCCATTAGAAAATAGCCGCGTTATGCATGATAATACTATTCATCAGTCTATTCGTTCTACAAAAAGGTACATTAAAAGCGCGCTTTTTCCTTAAGGCCACGGTATTAAGTGGCGGCAAAAGGCAATGTAGTTTATGGAGGCTGTTGTCTTTAATCTCATTAATAGGGCGCTCCGTCAGCCATTGGCGACGCTGATGGAGGGTGGCAATGTTGAACTTTTTAAGAGCCTCTTGATAGCCTAAATCTGGGAAAATAATTCTAAGTACACGGCGCTGAATTTTCTCTAGCTCTTCAGAGAGATACTCAGGCAAACTGTTGTGGAAGACTTGGCCGGCATATTCAGACACAGGCCGGATACACGTAGTATGGAAACTAAGTAGCTGCGCAGGATCTCCTTTTGCACGCTTAAGTTGCCTTAACAGATAAAGCCTGGAGGCTCCGTTTTTGATAACATTCTCTATGTGAGCGTTCCACTTTAGATTGTTTGAAAGTGTGATACCAAGACGTTTTACGCTAGTTACAACCTCTATCGGTTTTTGTTAATAGTAACTGCTTCGAAGGGATCTGGGGACCTTGAGAAACATATCTGCAACTCTTTACACTTGGTCTCATTCAATTGTAACTTATCTAACTCGGCTTGCCTAACTAGGTCGTATACAGCAACTTGAATTCCACTTGATTGACCCTTGTGGACTGTCTCGGCCATCGATGTGTCATCGACGTACTTCCAAAGGTTGACGCCGTTGACATTGATGTCATTTATCGTGACTAGGAAGAGCCAGGGCCTCAATTTGGTCCCTTGCGGTACACCAGCCCTGACAGATCCCCAGTCTGAGTAACAATCGTGGGCGAGTTTCACTCATTGCTTCCTGTCAGTACCACCTAAAGTGGAAGCTCATAATCCGTAAGCTTAGCCATAAGAATGGCATGGTCGATAAGATCGAATGCTTTCCTGGTCGAAGAGCACGACGCGCACTGTGGAACCGTTTCCGTCAGTATCCTTGTACCAATTATGGAGCATGCTGATCAGGGCATGTACAGTACTGGAGTTCGGGACAGACCCATATTGGTTCTGGTCAATCTTCGCAAGGACGGCAGGCTTGATGTAGCCGCCAACGACAAACTCTTTCCCAACTTTAGAAAGAATCACCGGGGGGTCAAAGAAATGGGTCTCAAGTGTTTGTTCACATCGCTAACAGGTGATGTCTTCGGGAGAGGTGTAATATTCGAAAATGCGGAGAGAAAGTAAGCACCTCTAGACCTTTTAGAGAGAATTTAAGAGGACTAGGAACCGTTACGGTCGTTACTAAAAAAAGAGAGTTGGCGGCCCGATAACTTGCTTTCGAGCAATCAAATCTACAGTAAAAAATCATTTGATACCTACACTTTTGATTTAGAGGTCGGCATGTGTGGAACCAGCTACTAGAGGTCTGAAACGTTTACTTTTTCAATTTTCCCCATACCTTTCTCTGTACATTTTCAAAGGTCTTGCGCTCTACGTCACTCCACGGGTTCGCCATTTTGTCTTAGATTTCTGGTAATGATTACTTCTTCAACTTAAATATTACCGAAGACGTCAGAAACGTGGCTGCCTGACATAACCTGGGAGGCTATATTATGGAGGTATTGTCTTCAGAGGAAGTTAGCAGCTAAGAACCAACTACTGAAACGATTAACCAGTATACGCCTTTGCAAATGACAGCTTTTGTATAATTGTCCAAGATTGTTTATCAGTCGTGTATCCATATAACTCAGTGACATAATTAAGTGTGATGTCTAGTAAATTCAAAACAATGTTCCATAATTAAGAGGCAGTCTCTGTAAAAGCGGACCGGTCGGTTCCGGTTCGAAAAATAAAATCACCTGATTTTCTGTGTGGTGAAAAGCTTTTAATTTCTAAGCACTTCAAGAAAAATATCATTTTGACCAGTAGGTACAAGAACAATTGCATAGCAAGCTAGACAAACCTTTTCTTTACGAGATGAATGAGGTTCAAGAGGTTTGAAGTTAAATGATTTGAATAGTAGACCGCTACATGCGGCAAGATAAACATAATCGCGGAGCAAGCTGACAATTAATGATTTTGCAAACGTCTTTTCTCGGCTGGCTGATGATACTAAAGGTCCAAACCATGATTTTTGTCAAGTTCGAACCTTTATCTGCTAAAAAATGCTGAATATGTTGTCTATTCCAAGAGTCTTAGAAGCGGTCGTTTACCATTTACCCGCGACATCGACAAATTTCTTTTTTGTAGCATGTGTCGAAGAACTACATTCACGAAGTTAAATATTTTAATCCCTTCTTGCTTTTTCCAGAAAGGTAAGCCAAAGATCAGGCAATAAGAGTGTATATCACAGTGCAGTGTCCAAAAGTTGTTTTTCCCCTTGAAACTCCTTATAAATTCAGTTCAATTTAATTTAGGGATAAGGATGCATAGACCTGCTATCACTTCCATTTATAGCATATTATTTCTCGGGGATTATTTGCATACCTGAGTGCAGAATCATTCCTGCAGTCAGGTGGAAGGATTTCAAAGGGCCCTTTGTCGAAAAATTCAAAAAGTTGTGAACTTTAGCCAAAAGCATGCTTTAAACATTTCAATGCGTGGAGTTCTTGATACAATAAACTAGTCAAAACCCACGATTGTAAGCGTAATTTGTCACCCATGATATTAAAAGGTAATATCAAATGCATGGTGTACTCGTGAAATTAGGGTATAATTTCACTTGCGTTTTGTCCAAATTCTTAGACTGATTTGGAAAAAACGCCCGTGAAATTATTCTCTAATTTCATTCGTCACCATTTGATCATGCATACAAATTCTCTCGTCTGGAGATTAAATGCTATACAACAAAATGTTTCCGACAAAAATAAGTTATTGTTAGTTTGGATCGCCAAAGATAAGAAAACTCACAACTTTAAGAATAATAAATACGTTCTTATATGGTGCATTTACAAAGCTCAACAATAGGTAAACCTTGTACAGAACTACTAGTTCATCACTGAAAGTTACAAAAAGCGTTACCAAATGACCACTTTTTCAACTTCGCGCATCGAGTGCAGACCATACTTGAGATCAGTTGCAGCTCCTCTGAGAATTACGCCGAGAACGGAGAAATTCTGACATGCGGGAAAGACTAACTAGTGGTTCGTGAGATTAGTCACCTAAAACCACTGATCAAAGATCGTGTTTATGTATTTCAGGCTTGAGATCCTTACAGAACAAGGTAATCTTTTTACACTCTTTTTTTATGTCTCTTTTGAGTAAAGCATAAGTTAAAGGGTTGAGGGCTGAATTTAAAACTAACTGAATAGGGATTTTATATTCAGCTTACATCTGACATTTCAGCGGGTTCTTTAATAATTCAGAAGTCTCGTCGTGCGCCCAAATTTAAAGTGGCCTTCAAACACACAAAGGCGATAAGGTTGCAAATGAATAGACTATTTTAGCAGTTGATTCGGTTCCCTTACCGGTAACGAAGTTTTCTGGAGCGTGCAATGTTCAGTATGTTTCCAGATCTCCTGGAACTGCCATTGTTTCGAGCTGAACGTAGTTAAAGCACTATTTCAGAGCAGATCAAACCATTTGATTCTAAGTTTCATTAGAGAACAGGACGCAACTGACACTGGATCAATTCTGAGTGGTGTATCTGCTGTTGCCCTCACAAAAACAAAACTGTGAGGAGAGTAATGATGCGAGCCGATAACTAACATGCCGGGCCTCTAGTCAGTTTGGTGGCCAGATGAGTATCAAAGTCAACGGCGAAGAAAATTAACACTACGGTATTATATTAGAAAAGTATGCAATAAAATACACATTAACAACGCAAACTCAAGTTTTTCAGATGCAAGACGGCATGACAAAAAATTACCTTTTGGAAAATATTCATTTATATGTAAAGTTGATACATCATTTAACTCAAAAGTAAAAACATTGAGCACTGTACGACCTTCTCCTGCCATTTTTGTACAAATTTTCACTTTTTAAGGACTGCATTTCTTTTACAAGTTAATGCAAAAGGTCAAGGTTTAAGTTAGATTTAAAGCACTTAATATCAGGCAAGTTAATTAAAAATTGTGGCAGATTAAACACATGCAAATTAGTGTCCAGTAGTTTAAGCACAGACAAATTAATGCCCCAGTGTATTTGTTAATGAATGCAGCAGTAAAGTTAAACACATGCAAACTAATGCCCCAGCTAGTGTGCTTGTTAATGAATGCAACAGTAAAGTTAAACTCAGGCAAATTAATAGCCCAGTGTACTTGTTAATGAATGTGGCAGCAAAATTAAACACAGGCAAATTAATACCCCAGTGTACTTATTGATGGCTTTAGTAGATTAATAGATTAAACACAGGCAAATTAATGCCCCGGTGCACTTGTTAATGAATTTGGCAGTAAAATGAAACACAGGCAAATTAATACCCCAGTGTACTTGTTGATGACTGTAGTAGATTAATAGATTGAACAAAGGCAAATTAATGAACCAGTGTACTTGTTAATGAATGTGGCGGTAAAATTAAACACAGGCAAATTAATGCACAAGTGTACTTCTTAAGTAATGTGGCATTAACATTAAACACAGGCAAATTAATACCCCAGTGTACTTGTTAATGAATGTGACAGTAAAATTAAACACAGGCAAATCAATACCCCAGTGTACTTGTTAATGAATTTGGTAGCAAAATTAAACACAGCAAATTAATACCCAAGTGTACTTAATGTATTAAGAAATGTGGCAGTAAAATGAAACACAGGCAAATTAATACCCCAGTGTATTTATTGATGACTGTAGTAGATTAATAGATTGAACAAAGGCAAATTAATGAACCAGGTTATAGTCTGCGTTCAATTCTTATACAAACATGGCCACCACGACTGCCAAAGCTCCCGCACCGCTGAATTTATCCGACCGTTTGCACCAAGGTGAAAACTGGAAATTGTTTCGCCGAGAGTGGAAATTCTATGAAATAGCAGCTGACATTCACAGGAAGGCGGATGAAGTTCTTGTTGCTTCTTTGTTAAACGTCGTTGGCAAGGAGGGATTGAACATGTACGAAACCTTTCAGTGGGAGGATGCGTCTCATGCTCTTAAAATCGACAAAGTTTTCGAAAAGTTTGAAGAGCGCTGCGTTCCTGCTCGGAATGAAACGTACGAAAGGTTTGTTCATCTTCAAACGTGAGCAATTGCCCACTGAGTTGCTCAGTTGTTACATAACAGCTTTGATGAAGCTGTCTGAGAACTGTGGTTTCGGAAAGCTCTGTGAATCGCTTGTTCACGATCGTTTGATTCTTGGAGTAAAGGATGACAGGATTCGGCAAAAGCTGCTTGGAAAGCGTGATCTCGACTTGGATCATCGGGAGAAACGGTGCGACATTTACGCATATTAATGAGCCCTTGCAGCCTGGTAGCGGACTATTCAAGTGTGAATGCGCGATAAAAGCGTCATAATTAGGTAAAGAAAACGGATGTTTAGGGGGCGATACACTGACTAAAATCGTCTTTTTGGACGTAAAAATGCAAATTCTTTAACATGATAGAGCGGATTCTTATACTTAAAGGGTTAATATATCATCGTGGCCTAGTTTTAAGTGAAATAGACGAGATTAAGTTGTAGACGTTTTACTTTGAAAATCGGGCTTTTTGCGGTATCGGCAGTGTGGAAAAAGACCCTTGGTAGAGTTACACATCGATTTTCTGCCAAACTAAGGACAAATGTTCAGAGGATAGAGCAGATTAGTTAATACACATGTATTACCTACACGTTAATAGTTTTTTCTCGAAATTTGGAGCAGAATAAGTTGTAGACGAATTTGCGTTTGAAAATATACGGTTTAAACTTGGCGCAAAATCAGAGTCAAGCCATTGTCTTTGCGAAAACAATGGTTGCCATGAAGAAAGAATACCCAGTAATACGCTATTGAAGAAAACCAGTCATCTGTAGCAGCCTAATCGACAAACTTCTAACAAGGCAGAAAAACCAGTCGCGCGCGAAATTTAAACTCGCTTAGCAATCACAGCTTGCGGTCGGTAATCAACAACACTGTTGCAAAGATGTCTGATGTAAGGGTAAATGACTTGGACCAGGAGCTCTTTTCAGAGCTTACAGACTCCCTGGTCCAACCTTTACTTGTGCATGTAGTTGCACCGTTTGTAAACGGAAACGATCCAAATTATTGTGTTCAAATTAACGGGAAAGTTTTATGGGAAGGAAGGATCATGGATGGCAGCTTGAAGAAACTATTCGCTATTCTTCAGAGCAACCTTCGTGCGAATGGCTATCAACTTGAGGAGTCTGCGTTTGATCGGGTCTCTCTTTTACTGAATACTAAAACAAGAACTTTCGTGGCTACAATTAAAGAAGAGAGAAATGGGAAGCGGAGGAATAAGAAGAAAGCCGAGACTTGGACAAAACTGACCATCTGTGTCTATCCCGCCGAAATTTCGCATTCGCCTTACGACATAGTAAATGAGCTGAGTCAAAACGTTGACCACTTAAACGAAACGGTCCAAGAGCAAGCGACAGAATTGTATGAGCAAATGAAAGAGGCTACAGTGGGCAGCTGCAGACATAAGGGAAAATTAAACGTTCCAGCGAGGTCGGTGAGTTCTGCCAAATGAGTTTTAATTTTGTTTTACATTATCGTTTCGCAGCTGCATCTTGCCAGTACTTAACACAATTTTTCATGACACATAGGAATAAGACGAATTAAAGAGGCCCTGTGACGTGGTTTCCTGAAACTTAACCTTTCCTTTTCCTTCATGCACAAATAAGAATAGCATTCTGTCAGGTTTAGCGAAACCAACAAACACTTTTTTATGCAAAACTTTGTAAACTCGAGTATTCTGGTTTTAAGAAATAAAACAATAACAATGGCGTCTGCCACCTTTTGTTTAAATGCTCCGCCTACTTTAAGATAATGAGCCCTGCGATATTCCCTATGGATGTTAGCGTGCGTTCTTGGTAACCAATCAATTAGGTTCTGCCTGATCGTCTTTGAATAATGACGCGTAGTATGACAGATCTAGAGCTTTCTTAAGCTGTAAGTAAATGTCACGAGAACAATGGCCATTTCTCCCGATGTAAAGCCGTTGAAGTGATCAAAGCTAGTCAGGTTACTCATTCGCGAGCCTCGGAAATTGCAGGTGAAGCTCCGGTTCAGGAAGATGTCAATGCTGTGAAACACAAACCTAAGCCACAGAGGAAATCGGAGAAAGGGAAGCTCCCGAAAAGTTCCACTCGGAACCCATCGTCTAAGAGCAAACTTAAAGAATGTCTCTTCTGCGATGGCAAACATGCACTTGACAGAAAGCTATGTCCAGCATCCCGACAAACATCCAAGAAATAAGGCAAAGTTGGACACTTCGCAGTCAAATGTCGCAGTAAGTCTGAGAATGTGAATGTTAATGATGTCGAGGAAGTTTTCTACACAAATAACATTGGTGGCAAAAGATCAGGCTCTTGTTCCAGTTACTCTAAATGACACTGTTTCAATAACATTCCAGATTGATAAAGGCTCATCAGCAAATATTTTGCCACGAGAGGATTACATCAGCGCCACCAATGATTTCAATAGAGCTACCATTGTTCCTAAAGATATCACACTAGTGATGCATGATCACTCAAAGCGAAAGGCATTGGGTTCTGCAAGGCTGAAAGTTGAGCATAATGGCAAAAAACATGAACTGAACTTTGTCATTGTTGATCAAAGGGTTACACTTTTGTTGGGTTTAAAGTCTTGTCAAGGTATGGGTCTCATTAAAATCATGGTCCCTGGTGTTCATGCCCCTGTTAACAATGTCGCTGCTACTCCAGAGAAATCTGTATCGGAGAGTATTATTACAGATCCTGTCCTTAGCCCCTTCGCTGATGTATTTCATGGTATTGGTTGCTTACCTGGAGAATACAGTATTTCATTGGATAGGAATGTTAGTCCTGTAGTACATCCTCCTAGTAGAGTGCCTGTTCCTAAGAAAGATGCCGTGAAGGCAGAGTTGGAAAACTTGGTTAGCAACCAGATTGTTGCACCTGTTACTGAGCCAACCAATTGGGTATCCAGTGTCTTGGCCGTGCCCAAAAAAGATGGGTCACTCCGTGTATGCCTGGACCCCAAAGATTTGAACACTGCTATTAAGCGTTTACACTAACCCCTACCTACAGTGGATGATGTTACATCCCGACTCACCAAGGCAAAGGTCTTCAGTGTCGTGGATGCGAAAAGTGGGTTTTGGCAAGTGAAGCTGTCAGAGAGTTCCAGTTATTGCACCACGTTTAGTACTCCATTTGGCAGATTTCGCTGGTTAAGAATGCCATTTGGCATTTCTTCTGCGCCTGAGGTATGGCAGCGGAAAATGAATGAAGCAATTGAGGGTCTTCGGGGAGTGGAGGTCATAGCTGGCGACTTTCTCGTGTGTGGTTTTGGGGACACAGTTGCCGATGCAGTCCTGGATGACGATCAGAATTTAACTGTATTTCTTGAAAGGTGCCGCAAGCTGAATCTGACACTGAATCCTCATAAAGTCAAGCTCTGCCTTTCCGAAGTACCTTTCATGGGTCATTTGCTAACTGCTCATGGTATCGTTACAGATCCAGACAAGGTCCGTGCTATTAAGGACATACCTACCCCCAACAGATGTGACATCACTGAAGACATTTCTTGGCATTGTTAATTATCTTTCGAAGTTCCTTCCAAACCTGTCCAGTGTATCGGAACCATTGCGTCGTCTTGAAGCTAAAGATGCTGAGTGGTGCTGGCTCCCAGTTCACGATGCAGCTGTCCAGAAAATAAAAAGTCTTGTTTGTGAAGCTCCGGTGCTCAAGTTTTATGATGTCACACAAGCCGTTACAGTTGAATGTGATGCATCGCTATCTGGACTTGGCGCCACCCCACTCCAGGGAGGTCAGCCAGTTGCTTTTGCCTCAAGGGCACTTACTCCCGCCGAAGGTCGTTACGCTCAAATCGAAAAAGAACTTCTCTCAGTAGTTTTTGTATGTGAGAGGTTTGATACCTACCTCTATGGTCGAGACATTGTTCATGTCAAAACAGATCACCAGCCTTTTAACAACAACAACAACAACAACATTTATTTATACCAAGAAAAAAACAAAAAGTGGTACATAGAGTTTGAAACTTAAAAGTAAGGTATTAGCTGCCTATAACAACCATAAGGGCTAAGAAAACTAGCCAGCTATCTATAAAATACAATAGAAAAGATTACGGTCATGTGTATTAATCAAGTAAAAGTAAACCAAGAGTATAGATATAAATAAATAGATAGATAAATATATAAGACAAAATTACAAGCCAACATTACACTAAGGCAAGAACAAGAAAAAAAAAAGAGAATAATGACAAAACAAAACAAAACAAAAAATGATATTTTCCACATAAGAATAGTGACTATCAATAGATAAAGTTACTTACAATGTAACATAGATTACGTGTTTCAAGGAAAAAGAGATAACTGTATATCAATATAAAAGATAATGGAGAGATTTAGTTTCTTCACTCAGTGAGTTCCAAATTTTTACACCTTGAAATTTTATACTGGATTTACCATAATTTTTCCGTATTGGAGGAAGAATATAGGAAGACCTGGAAGCAAGTCTTGTATTGTACTTGTGCCGTTTATTGACAGCTGTAAAATAGTTAGAGAAGGCTGGTGGCAAAGTGCCAAAATGGAAATCAGACATAAATATTGCATTATGAGAGTAGATGATATCCTCGAATTTAATTATTTCAAGAGCCTTGAAAAGAGGATTAGAGTGATCATTGTAGTTAGAAAAAGTAATGATTCGCAGAAATCTTTTGGGGTTAAAGTAGATTTGTAGGTGTTCCCCCACGCAGTAATTCCATATATATGAGAGAGTAATATGTTTATAAGAGTTTTGAGATTGACATAGTGACAAATTTTAGATAAAATGCCAATATTTCTTTTAATTTTCTTTGAGATATAGCTTACCTGAGATTTCCAGTTTAAATGTGAGTCAATCATTATACCTAAATATTTGATAGAATTTTCATGCATTAGTGTTTGATTGTTTATTTTCAGATTAATTGAATAGTTGACTGATTTTTGAGGTGGGTGAAAAATAACATAATTAGACTTTTCAATATTTAGAGAAAGTTTATTGGCACAAAGCCAGTTAAATACTTCTTGTAGTTCATTGTTAATGGCTTTGGAAGCCATCTGCAAGAAAGACCTGGCTTCTGCCCCCAAGCGTCTCCAGCGGATGCTGTTACGCCTTCATCAGCGATACAACATTGAACATTGTGAAGTACCAGAAAGGAGAGAATATGGTTGAGAATATGTCTGACCCCCTGTCCAGAGCCTATGTGGACGAACCTTGCTCACAGACAGAGTATTGCAATGAGGTTGAGGAAATAGTTCTGGTTAATGATCTACCTATCTCCCATGGACGCCTAACGACTTTAGGAAAGGCACTGCCTGTGATGCTGACCTTCAGATCCTGATGTCCACTCTCTTGGAAGGTTGTCCAAGTACTCAAGCCGAAGTACTGACCTTCAGATCCTGATGTCCACTCTCTTGGAAGGTTGTCCAAGTACTCAAGCCGAAGTACCCCAAGAAATCAGGCCTTGTTTCTCTTTTAAAGAAGAAATCACTGTTCAAAATAGCCTGCTGTTCAAGGGTCACCGTATCATTGCACCGGCCAGATTAAGAAAGGAGATGATGGAAAAGGTTCACTGTGACGTGGGTCCCAATGGCCCGAGACGAACGAAACAAAATAAAACAATATAGAACTGACAAAAAGCACAATTAGCACAGACTTCTTAAAAAGACAACTAATGAATTTAATTACAATATTGACATGAAACGAACGAACATAAATAGAACTAATCTTACTTAACTAACTTACTGTTTACGAGTATTTACAATTATTTACAGTTATATTTGCAGTTCACTGTTCAGTTCCTTGACTCTCTCCAACTCCACAACCGACTCCACAAACCTCCTTCTCTTCAGTTCAAAACCAAGCTCCACGTTCTCCCGTACTTTACTTCCCCTACGTTCACGTCCAGCTCCACGTCCTCTCGTACTTTACGTTATCTTTTCCACGTTTTCTACTCAGCACGTAGTCTTTCAACACAACTCAAGCTTAAGCTTCGCTCTATCGCCACAGGTGACAAATGGGTTTCGTCAGCTTATTTGGCTGGCGCCTGCCAATGGCTCTTGGCAGTGAATTCTCCACTCTTCTCTTCCTGCCGGCTGGCCCTTCAATTCGTCTCTCTTTTCCCTTGCTTACTTCCTTCACCAAAAGTTACTGCTTTCTGACCACCGTTTACCACGCCTTGCTCCATTTATATGTCAAATATTGATTTCACAATAATTAATTCTACTAACATCTAGCTTACACACTTATTGTTTTAACGGTTCTACATTTACAACACTCTATACTAAATCAACATTTGTGAACAAATAAACTTACACGCTATTCTTCTTGTACTAATTACAGTGTTTACTACTAGGATACATTGACACCAAACAAACAACACCAACAAACAAACCATACAACTGGGAAAACAGAAAAAAAGATTTTTTTATGACACTTATGCTTTACTCAAAAGAGACAAAAAAAAAGAGTGTAAAAAGATTACCTTGTTCTGTAAGGATCAAGCCTGTAATACATAAACACGATCTTTGATCAGTGGTTTTAGGTGACTAATCTTACGGACCACTAGTCAGTCTGTTTGTCTTTCCCGCATGTCAGAATTTCTCCGTTCTCGGCGTAATTCTCAGAGGAGCTGCAACTGATCTCAAGTATGGTCTGCACTCGATGCGCGAAGGTGAAAAAGTGGTCATTTGGTAATGCTTTTGTAACTTTCAGTAATGAACTAGTAGTTCTGTACAAGGTTTACCTATTATTGAGCTTTGTAAATGCGCCATTTAAAAATGTATTTATTATTATTAAAGTTGTGACTGAAGGCTTTGAAATATATATATATATGCTTAATTTACTTTTGTGATTGACTACATAGCCTGGCCGAAAATAGTTTTCTTATCTTTGGCGATCCAAACTAACAATAACTTATTTTTGTCGGAAACATTTTGTTGTATAGAAAAATTGATCTCCTGACGAGGGAATTCAAATGGTGACGAGTGAAATTAGAGAATAATTTCACGGGCGTTTGTCCAAATCAGCCTAAAAATTTGGACAAAACGCAAGTGAAATTATACCCTAATTTCACGAGTACACCATTTGATATTACCTTTTAATATCATGGGTGACAAATTACGCTCACAATCGTGGGTTTTGACTAGTTTATTGTATCAAGAACTCCACGCATTGTTTGTATCAAGTTTCACGTTGGAGATACATAACTTCCTTGATCTTTCGAGCATTACGAACGATTTCAAGGGGAAAAACAACTTTTGGACACTGCACTGTGATAGACACTCTTATTGCCTGATCTTTGGCTTACCTTTCTGGTATAAGCAAGAAGCGATTAAAATATTTAACTTCGTCAATGTAGTTCTTCGACGCATGCTACAAAAAAGAAATTTGTCGATGTCGCGGGTAAATGGTAAACGACCGCTTCTAAGACTCTTGGAATAGACAACATATTCAGCATTTTTTAGCAGATAAAGGTTCGAACTTGACAAAAATCATGGTTTGGACCTTAAGTATCATCAGCCAGCCGAGAAAAGACTTGCAAAATCACTCGTAATTGTCAGCTTGCTCCGCGATTATGTTTATCTTTCCGCTTGTAGCGGTCTACTATTCAAATTATTTAACTTCAAACCACTTGAATCTCACACATCTCGTAAAGAAAAGGTTTGTCTAGCTTGCTATGCAATTGTTTTTGTAAAATATTATACTCTTGCTTTGCACTGATCGGTTAAAGAACGTAAACAATCACGCTGAATTTCGGGCGTGCCTGGGTGCCTATTGGTCAAAATGATATTTTTCTTGAAGTGCTTAGAAATTAAGAGCAAGAACCAAAATAATTGCGTTTTTGTTACGTTGGCAGAAAGGCTTTTCACCACACAGAAAATCAGGTGATTTTATTTTTCGAACCGGAACCGACCGGTCCGCTTTTACAGAGACTGCCTCTTAATCGGTGATGTTAATTTCCAGTGCTATGATGTGATAAGAATAAGATATCAGTTTCCTTTCAAACCCAGATCACAACTGATGTACCTGGAAATGAATCTGACAGCGCTCCTGAACCAGGTAGCGCTTTTTCTTCGATACGGCAGTTACTCAAGCAGCAATTTCCACGAAATTTCTCAGCGGTAAATTGTTTGCCAACGGAAAAGTCAGAGCAAATCACTCGTGAACAAACCGATTATGATGCTAGTATGTACAGCTGTCTAGATTAACATGTTAAAAATGATGTTTAGTAAAATTATGTTTGAATAACTCCTTGAGATTAGAATGTCTGGAATAAATTCACGCAGATATATTTAAACAGTTGCTAACTTAGTGGTCACGTTTGGAATACTTGTATAAGCACACGTTGCGAATACTGATTCCTCATCCGAAACTTCCGCTTAAAATAATTTAGCTAACTTTCTTGACGTGCGACTTTCCACGAAAATGAATAAACATATTATCCATCATCACGTATATCCCTGCACCTACCCAAAACTAAAAAAATTATGAATATTCATATCACAAAAGCTCTACGAATTGCCAGAGGGTTCAAGCTGACTTGTTTCCTTTTTTCAGTGGTAACACGGTCGGTCGGTTTCCTCGCAAAAAAAAAAAATGGCTTGACCTTGTATCGTTAGTCCAAGTCTAAACCTTGATGTGGCACTGAGGCAGGCAGGGGCTCCGTCTTTGGAAAATATTGGTCAAGTTTCTTATTTTCCCTAGTGGGCGTGTCGCCCGAATTCAGACACCAACATTCCTTGATGCACACCGGAATTGCTCTTTGCAATTTGCATATTAAGATGGCTTTGGCGTAAAACTGAAGTTAGACACTCCCCTGTGAACACGTAATTTTTTAAGTTTCAATTTTCTGAAGTAGGAAATTTGGAGAAAACCTTAACTAGGTATATGCACGTTCTCCAACAATATGGAAAGACATGTAGTAGCCGAATCTCAGTTGTCCATCCCGCCGTGTGTAAATGTAAAAGGCTATCGGCTGTGACACTCATACAATTGACCACACTGGAGTATGTTTGACGTAGTTTATTTTTGGTGTTTTTTAACAGAATTCGTCATGGTATTGTTTAACAACTACAATGAAAGCGCGATAGCGTGCATGTTTCCAGTCGTTTATGGTAAACAGCTCTGTATTACAACAAAAATATTCAACTCGTAGCAAAGGAATGGCCTTGCTATGCTCCAAAACGTTAGAGATATTTTTCGTTGAGAGCTTCAGATGAGAGATTGCCATATTCTTTGCCAAAACTGATCTGTATTTGTTTCAACAGATATTTTTTTCCCAAAGAAATCTATAGGAATTTCCATGTACATCGATTTCAGTTGTTTGGACAAAATATTCTAAAAATTCTTTGAGACAAAGAATCTATGGAAATTTTCATATATATCCCAGTTGCTTAGACAAAATGGTTTCAGATATTCTTTGACACAGGGATCTATGGAAATTTCCGTGAGTTCCGTGTATATCCCAGTCGCTTAAGCCCGCCGCACATGTACACGTGAGGAAAAAGCTGAGCAAAATTCCTCGCGAGGCAGTTAGCTCAGTCGTTTCCTCACGCGTGCGGCAAATTTTCGGTGAGAAATTCGCCTGGCGAGGCGATGAAAAATATCAAACATGTTTGATATTTTCCTCATCGCTTCGCGAGGCGAATTTCTCACCGAAAATTTGCCGCACACGTGAGGAAACGGCTGAGCTAACTGCTTCACGAGGAATTTTGCTCAGCTCTTTCCTTACGTGTGCGGCGAGCTTTAGACAAACGATTTTCAGGTATTCTTTGTCACACTAAAGAATCTATGGAAATTTCCATGCACATCCCAGATGGTTAGACAAAATATTTTCAGATATTCTTTGACACAGGGATCTATGGAAATTTCCGTGAGTTCCGTGTATATCCCAGTCGCTTAAGCCCGCCGCACATGTACACGTGAGGAAAAAGCTGAGCAAAATTCCTCGCGAGGCAGTTAGCTCAGTCGTTTCCTCACGCGTGCGGCAAATTTTCGGTGAGAAATTCGCCTGGCGAGGCGATGAAAAAATATCAAACATGTTTGATATTTTCCTCATCGCTTCGCGAAGCGAATTTCTCACCGAAAATTTGCCTTACGTGTGCGGCGAGCTTTAGACAAACGATTTTCAGGTATTCTTTGTCACACTAAAGAATCTATGGAAATTTCCATGTACATCCCAGATGGTTAGACAAAATATTTTCAGATATTCTTTGACACAGGGATCTATGGAAATTTCCGTGCGCATCAAAGTCGCTTAGACAAACGATTTTCAGATATTCTTTGACACACTAAAGCATCTATTGAAATTTCCATGTACATCTCAGTTGCTTAGACAAAATAATTTCAGGTATTCTTTGACAAAAGGACCCAGAAGCAATTTTCATGGCCAATGATTTCACTGATGTTCTTGGTCACATTAAAATGTCTGTATCAGTGGAATGTAATACACAACTGAGGTTGGGCGTTGCCTTTTATATATACTAAATTATAGATATACGTTCACAGCAGTAGTTAAGTGTCTGATGCTGATAATCTGGAATGCCTCATTTATTTAGTCTCTGCATGCGTTGAATGCATTGAATGTTTCCTGTTTGTCGCGAATGCCCAGGAGATCCATTTTGCAGTGTTGGTATCAGGTAAGAAGACACTGTTAACAAAAATAACAATGGTAATTACTTTAGTTACTTTTATTCTAAACAAGTGCTGTAAATCAATTTGGCCCGACCGAAAATTGCTGAATACAGGCTGTATTCATCAATTTTCAAACGTCACTTCGAGCGAAGAAATGTGATTTCTTCCGCTAAAAGCTAGTGTCCGTGGTTTCAAGGTAATTCCTTTGTTGTAAACACAAGGGGAAAGCGTGAAAGCTTGCATGTATTCATAAGGTAAATAAAAGACTGTTGTTATAAACTGGTTACTTGAACGGTACGGGAACGCTACTGGACTACAACACTAGAAAACCCAGCATGGCCGCTCCTCAATGTTAGGGGTGTCCCCCTTAAACAGGGGCCCATGAGCCCGTGATCCAGTCAGTGATATTACAACATCTCCCCTCTAACAGGATTCAATGAGTCTTTCCGGCTTCCTGACTTGTCGTCCAGATCTCGTGGTAATTGCTGAATTTTGTACTTGCATTGTGGTTCTCGCCGGTGCATCTTCTTTTCTGGGTGATGGTTCTCAGTGTCAGGCAAATTTGAACTTGTGGGGAAGTCGTCAAGCTGGGAAGCCACAGCATCACGCAGTTTTGGATGCATGGTTTGATCATTTGGGACTGAGATGATCTGTCTCCTATTCCTTCTGTAGATTCACCCTTGTTCATCTTCCAGTAAATATGACCTTGGTAACACCTCTGCTTTGCGCCACTGTTGTTCCCGATTTGGACGAATTCGCACTTTGTCCCCCACCTCAAGTGGAGGCAAGTCTCTACTCTGTTTGTCATAGTTCCTCTTAGAAATGCCTTGACGAAGCTGAAGTGCTTTCACAACTGGGTCAGGGTCTACTGCTTGGGGTAACAACAGACGTCGATGAGTCGGTATCATTGTGCGTGTCCGCCGAGTCATCGATCAGTAACCGTACCGGTGATACACCTATATCTTGGAAAGGTGTGTTGCGATACTTAAGCAATCCCTCAAACGGGTCCTTGTGGTCCGCTGCAGCCTTCTTCAGGATACGCTTTGCAGTCTGCGCTGCCCTCTCTGCTGCACCATTCGATTGTGGGTACTCAGGTGAAATCCCCACTCTTTGGCAAATTCTTTGATCTCATGGGTACTGTTAAATAGATTTCTGGTGTTACTGTACTGCAAACCATTATCACTAACGACCTCATCCGGGATTCCAAACCTTACAAATATCTTCTAAAGGCTGTTGATAACACAGGTGGCACTTTTCGGGTGAAGTAGCTGTATTTCAAAGTACTTTGAATAGAAGTCAGTGACCAATAGGTACGGTGTGACCTGCATATTGAAACAAATCAGTCCCAACAACTTGCCACGGTAATCCTGGGATGTCATGTGGATGCAATGACTCTTTCTGCTATTGGTTGCGAAAAACATTACAAATAGGACAAGAGCTGACTCTGTGTTTAATTTGAGCCGTCATTGATGGCCAGAAAACATAGTCTCTAGCAAAGCAAAGACGTTTGTTTTCCCCAAGGTGTGCTCCATGAATTTTATCCAGCATTGCATTTCAGCTCTCATTGGTCTTGGGACAACAAGTCTGTCAGATTTAAACAACAGCCCATCCTCGACACTCAACTCTTCTCTGAAGTTCTAGTACTCCCTGGCAATGTCATCAACGTGCTCTATTTTCGCCGGTCAACCTTTCATGACATAATCCATCACTACTCTGGAAGTCTCATCAACGTTTTAAGTATCTTTAAATTTCTTCAGTGTACTACTCTCAAGTGCTACTTCACCAACAAGATTAACTCCGATGACAACTTCAGGTTGACGGACTGGTTCAGTGTCACTGAGAGGTGCTCTACGAAGACAGTCTGAGATAAATTGCTGCTTTCCAGGAACATACCATCAAGACCATTTCCATCAAGATCATACTTAGTGAGCTTTAGAAGCATCCTTTGTAGCCTGGGAGGGGCATCATTAAGCGGTTTCGTAAATATAGCCTCTAGCGGTTTATGGCCAGTTTCAACAACAACTCTTCGCCGATACACAAAGGTGTGAAATTTCTGTGCCCCCAATACAATAGCTAGCAGTTCTCTCTCACTGATAGTTAGTGTTTTTCAGCTGAATGCAATTGGTTTACCTTCTTGCATTGTCACTGCACCAAGTCCAGTGCTACTTGCATCCACATTTAACACTGTTTCTTTCTTGTTGTCGAAATAGGCAAGCACAGGTGCAGTAGTGATGACAGACTTCAGGCTGTCAAAGGCGTCTTGTTGTGGTTTCTCTCACACAAATGCTGTATCTTTCTGAGTAAGCTGTGAGATGGGTCCTTGTAGATCAGCTTTATGCTCAATGAACTTGTCTAGGTAGTTGATTGTTCCTAGTATCCTGAGAACACCTTTGTCTGTGGGTGGCGGCATTTCATTACTGGCTCGAACCTTCTCAGGGTCTGGTTTCAACCCCTCTGATGAGAGTATGTGCCCAACATAGCTTACTTCTGGGATTCTGAGTTTCACTTTGTTCGGGTTGAACTTCAAACCTGCAATGTCTCTTTGATCTTCACCATGAATCAGGAAATCATCCACTATAATCTCCACAGGAACCCCTTCAAACATGACCATCTCTCTTTGATAAATTTCAGGTGCAGATGAAATCCCAAAAGGGAGTCTCGTGAATCGGTAATGCCCCCCAAGGAGTGTTGAATGTTAGGAGCTTGAACTCTCATCATCCACTTGGAGTTGCCAATACCCACTGCGGGCGTCAAGGGAGATGAAGATCTTTGCACCTGAAAGATGACTTGCCACCTCTTCTACAGTAGCCATTGATGATTGGGTCGTTTAAGTGCCTTGTTTAAATCCCTTGGGTCGATGCAAATTCGGAAATTGTCCTTCGGTGGAGGAATGTCTTTATCTTTGGTTTTTCTCTTGTCAATAACTACTATAGATGACACCCATGGCGTGTGCTCCTCCTCTTTTACGATAACACCATCTTCTTCCAGCTCTTTGAGCTTTCTCGTGCTGGTTCAAGCAGGGAAACCGGTATCTTTCTTGGAGGGTGGATCACCGGGGGAACTGAGGGGTCAATCTCCAAATGGACTTTGTTTGGCAGTTTACCAGGCTTGTCACCAAAACAGTCTTGATATTCACTCAGCACTTGGTCATTCTCAAAACTACTCACACCTCCAACCTATCCTGATGCTTCTGGACTAGCTTTACGTGGCTCTGGTGTATCTATTCCCTTCCAGATCCAGACAGGCATCACAGCCCAGCAACAGTGTGAAGTTTCCTTCCACAACAAGATGCAACAGATTCAGCTTTCGGTTCTTGTACTGAGTTGGAAGAGATACACAGCCAGCTGGATGTATGGGCTTCTTTGGAAGCCAACCTTTCAAGGGCTGTTGGATCTTTTGAAGAGGCTTCTTCGTAAATTCCTTGTACAAGTGGTACGGGATCGCTGTAGCTTCGGCATCGGCGTCTGCTTTGATCCGAACATCTCTTTTTGCAATCTTAACGGTAATCAAGCTCTTGTTTGTCTTTCTGCTGTCAGAAATACTTCCCATCTCAACAGATCCAAAATATGTGTGTAAATCCTGACTCTCTTCTTCAAGGCCTTCACCAAAGGGGTTCTCTTGTTCCACTGAGTCAACTTGTGAGTCTTTCTTGACATTACCTTTGCAAACCTATGCAAATGCAGGGCATCTACTTGGCTGAGTAAATGTGTACTTACAAGAACGTGCAGTTGTTCTGTCCTGTCCCTTAGATTTTCTTACAAAGTGAATTCCTGATGGACGTTCGGTACTCGAGTTCGTTTGCAAGTTAAACTTGAACTTCTGCAGTTCAGCTGCCTCAAATGTTCTACATGAGCATTCTGCAGAGTGAGGTCTGGCTTTTTAAGCAATTCTCCTCTCAATTCATTCGATAATGCTCCACCAACAATGCGATCTCTAATTAACGAATCTCTTAAGTCTCCAAATTCACATGTAATAGACAATCTCTTTAGCTCACTCACAAAGTTATCTGAAAAAAATCTAGGACTTCAACGGGGCTTGAACCCGTGACCTCGCGATTCCGGTGCGAAGTTCTACCAACTGAGCTATGAAGCCACTGACGTTGGGAACAGGTCAATTCTGGATTCACATGTTCCCGTGAAAGATATGTGTGAGTGATGCGTATGAAAGAAATCATATGTGAACTGCGGGGATATGGCATCAAATGAAGAATGATCGTCGCAGTTGGTAGAGCATCGCACCGGAATCGCGAGGTTACGGGTTCAAGCCTCGTCGAAGTCCTGAATTTTTTTCTCCAATTTTCCAATGCTTGTGCATCCAGTACTAACGGACCAGGAGCGCGTGAATCTTTCTCGGCCATCTTTGTACTTTTTGCGCCCACTTGCAATGCTTTCACTGTTCAGAATGTCCCTTTTCTGACACCAGGTTGTAAACACAAGGAGGATGCATGCACGTATTCATAAGGTGAATAAAATACTGTTGTTGTAAACTGGTTAATTGAACGGTACGGGAACGCTACTGGACTACAACACTAGAAAACTCAACTTGGCCGCTCCTCAATGTTAGGGGTGTCCCCCTAAACAGTCAGGGGCCCATGAGCCCGTGATCCAGTCAGTGATATTACAACACCTTGTTTCTAGGTAATTCCTTGCCAAACATATACTTTAAGTAATGTTTACTGAGCTCTTACATTGTTTCGACTCTTTCATTTGCAAATTGACGATAAAGACCACTCTCCTCTGGAAACTGGAAATTCATTGATTGCTACTTGTTTTTACCATTTTCCAATGCTAGATCTCCCCTGGAGTCATCAGATACATAACCCCGACTAACAGCACTTTTCCTTTTGTCAGTCCTTAACTCGTAGACCTCAACATCCAATAACTCTGACGCTTGCTCTCTTAATTTGGGCACATCGGCAATTTGCAATAACAGCCGTTTATTCAGATTGAAAAGCGCGAAGTCGAGAAAAAAGACTTTTCCCAGAAGAGTATTTCACCCGTAAAGCAGAGATACACCGAAACGAAAGATAAACAAGGCGGATCGGTGCTAGATTCCTTTGAGCCACGTCAACATGTCGATAGGCCTTATCATGGTTTTGAAGACCATCTTGAGGTGAATGCAAACGTGTCGGAAATAATAAGAGCGTGGGAGTCCGATGGCAAATAATGCAGAAGAAATTATTAATTGTAAACTTGAGTTACTGACCAAAGCATTTTCTCGACAAAATATTTTTGCCGGTGGTTTAAAGTTATATTATTTGGTTATGAACTGACGTTTACACGAGTTCATTTTTTTTCTGCATTCAGGGTTTCGTAAGTTATTTGACATCGGACTCTTCAAATGCTGTTATGTCCGACAAGTTTGCAATCCCATCAAGGCGGCTTTCAAAGCCGTGATAAGGATCATAGACTGAACGAAAACCGGAACTGACCGAGTATAACTATGTCCTAATACCGCGCGCTGCGCTCAGATTTTCAGTTCTTGTTATCCGTGCTTCGCTTCACGGCTTTGCAACTAAATCTTAAGTTCAAAATTCACCAACGAAAGTTAAAATTATTCATTCGTGTTTCCTCATTGCTCAATTTAATGGGATGGATGTTGAAGTAGTAGTCAAACGG
>OX419338.1:10893246-10900746 GCA_948470475.1 Galaxea fascicularis | reverse complement strand
GCCTTTAAGTGTCAGCCATCTTGAAGTGGGAGTAAAAAAATGCCCTGGCCGTGAGGATCAGGGTCATATTTTGAGTAGCGTGATCAACGATGCTAAAACAATCACGAGAACATCGCAGATCACATTTCCACCAGTGTCCAACTTAAATTACAAGAATCTTTACACATACAATGAGAGCAGCCCTCTGAACTCAGCAATTGCACTACATTAATTTCGAACTTTTTTTTGAAATTATGAAATTTCAATTTCAATGTTTTGGAAATTTGAAATTCACGGCCAAAGATTTTTGAAAACGAAAAACTCCCCGGGAGAGTTTTTCTGTAATTTTTCAATTTTAAAGTAGTTTAGAGGGTTTTTACTGTCAAAAGATAGAGTGGGAGACGGTTTTACGAAGCCCTTGGACCACAAACTTAACAACGATTCAGGGCTAAACCATTAGTCCCACCGAGAGACGAGCGAGGGTCAAAAAAGCCCATTATTGCCAGTCGCCGTGGAAAGACGAGAGAAAGTTCAACACGTTTAGTGGTCTTTGAAAATTATTTAACAAAGTCTTGAATGTTACAGTCAGCGCAGGAATTGTTTCCTCCTTTCTTCGTCAGAGGTTAAAAGCGGTTCAGAGCTGTGATTCTCATTATTATTCAAGCTTTTTTCAGAGCCAAGGCTTAGCGATTTATTGATAATTGGTAAAGAAACTTTATTTATACACCATGGACCGCGCAGGGGGAGGGGTCGGGGGGGGGGCAGGGTCAGGAAGGAAAAGCTGACATCTAAGTCAGCTAATGGCCAGGAAAATTGAATATATAAAGCAGGGTATTGGTCACAATTTGAAAGTTGTGTTAGAGTACAAGAACTGAATGTAAGACAAAAACACAAAACATCTTGTCAACCCAGCATTCATAGTTTATTTCTTTCGCCTACAAGATGTCTTCAAATATTTCTTATGACCATTACAGCTGAAGCGTTTCTTTTGTGCTGGGCATTCCTTGAAGGGTGTGTCCTGTAAGGTCAGATAATACAGTATCAAAAATGACCCTCAGATTAACAACTTGATGTCAGTTATTTATTATGTCTCTCTTCTCTAATTTATTTTGCTTTGCTTGCTTTGCGTCAAACGTATACTGATTTATACTGAAGTTGGGTATTTAAACATAACGATACATCATTGTTTCTGCAATTCTGCCTCGCCATTCAAATATTGTTTTCGGGATATAAAGGATGCCAAGATGTTTCTCTTCTCTACCATTCTCTGAGAGCTATGGGTCAATACATAGGGAAGCTGAAACGGTTGAATTAGGTATCTTAGGATTTTGAGTTACACGATTTTCTTACCTTTATATAGTGCTGTCTTGAACGATCATAATGCATGGAGACATGTCACATTGCCTGGTCTCCACTGTTGACCCCTCGCAGTCAAACCCATACCGCCCATGGGGGGGAGGGTTAGTACAGGTTCTGGTTCGCTGTTGCGTACCACTACCACAGGTCACGCTGCAAGGACTATATGGAGACCACGGAGAGAATCCACCATCAACACCTGGGAAAGGACAGAGAACATCAGGAGGTTAAAACCAACAACAAACTTAGCAGTAGGAACTTTTGTTATATGGCAAGATCCGCGAGTGGGCAAGATGAGGCGAATTCTGTACTCTGATTGACTACCCGAATGGGCAAGATCAGCCGATATCGCCCGCTCGGGATTGCCCGTTTTGTTCCCACAATAAAATTTCGCCGAAGTCCAAGCGGGTGCACGAAAGTAAAAAGATTTTCTGTGATTTCTCTGACAGAATGGAACTAGAAAACGAGAACGCCGAAAGCATCAACGAGAATGAAAACAAAACATCACTTTTGCATATAACTGGCTTCCTTTTCAGTGTTCTTTATGCCATATAGTAAATCCTTTATTGACCAAGATAGTGCGGTCAACATGGCTGGATATTGGCCTCTTTCTTTTTTTGCGTTTTTATTGACCAGTATTGACCATATCGCCGTGCGTTTGTTAAGTAATAGATCACAGATGACGTCAAAATGGTTTTCTAATAAGTCAATCTCGGAATAATATTGCCTGCAAAATAATGGTTTCTTGCTTTGAAAAAAATTTACCATCCATTTTGTGTTTCATTTAGTGGCGATCGACTGAGACTGCTCGAGTATTTTGTTTAAATCATTTTTCTTCTTCTTGCTTTTGAAGTTTGTCGACAGCCTCGGCAAGACGTTTTCCAACGCCTTCGTTCGCCCAGTCTGGTAAAATGTCGTCTAATTTTCAAAACTTTCCGCCATTTAAAAAAAAAGCAGAGGAAAAAGTTTTCAATAATGACGTTATCTGTGCGTCTGTCCTCTAATAGATCATAAGTAAGAACCAATCATAATGCAGGCATAATGCAGCTCATTATATAAATAGATAATTTCTCTTTTTACTGCATTGTAAACTTGCACGTATGTCTGTAAGTGTTTGGTTTAATTTATCAATAATCCATCATGTCCATTCCATTTGTTTGACGTCGCATGTAGGCGAGGGACACAATTTTTGCATAGCCCAGTTAGTTTTAATTTCAATGATCCTCTTATTAAAATAAATCTTCTGCACTCACGAGTTGCTCATAGGAGCTTTGATTTCCGTGTTGGTGTTCCTTACAAGTTTACTCCGAAAGGCGTTTCTTTCAGTTTCGCAGTAGTTTGAAAGCCTTAGTTAGGCTTTGTGCAATTTTCATAATTTTCGACGTTGCCATGGAGATAAGAGAGGTCAAGGCTTGGGCGCTCCAAAAGAACGTTATCAAGGCTTATTTATGTACCTCAGTTAGCTTAAAAAGTTAAATCGCATGAAGGTTTAGAAAGCATGACTGTCCCTGCCCACTTTACCTTATTTGAAACTTTTAAGAAGAATACCAAACCGAGTTACTAACCTCGTTTTCTCGGTCCGTACTGTAAGTTGCGGACCGAGTTTTTTCCCGTTCACTTATGGCCCAAGCGCGATGGATCCGTAACTTGCAGTACTGACCGCGAAAACGAGGTTAGTAAGATATTTATTGTATCTCAGAGGTTATTCGGGCGCGCGGGAAAGGAAACTTTCAAATTTAGCGGCTGTACAGTAGAATACTTCCCAGAAAATTAACCAGCCACAACGCCCGTACTGAGAGATATAATAAAAACTGATAATGGCGATATACTTACTGCAGATTTCAGCGATTAATGTCGTATACAGATTCGACAGATCGTCAAAGTCGTCTGCTAGGTGAACATGGTTTCTTGCAACTTCCTCCAACTGTTGTCTAAAGATTCTCTTCCCAATTCCAACTGCTATGGAACGAATCTTCAACCCCTGTAAAATGCGAAATAATGCAATTTTACAACAATTTAATGAATGTCATATGAAACCAGGTTTAATTTCATCTTGTTTTGTATTTGCCCACCACAATCAATGTTAAAACCTGGGCCATTGAGTATGTGCAGTTTTGATTGGCTTAGCTTTTATTGAGTTGATATCAATTTATATCGATATTTCTAAACCTGATTGGCTACCAGTAGCTATGATTTTTTTCAGAGAGCAGATGGACTCAAAAGTTTTGTTTTTTCCTGCAACACTCAGAAGACTTGCCTTTTTATTGATAAAATTAATGTCATCAATAGCTTGTCACAATTTTTCAGAACATCTCATTTTGATATCCCACTCTAGAGGTAACCTGAACTTGGTCTATTTAGAGGTCATGAGGTTTTTGTGATATCCAGAATAATTAAGGTTGAGGTAAGAGTTATCATCCGAGCCGAAGGTTGAGGCTGATAACTCCCACCGAGACCTTGATTAATCCGCTGGATATCACAGAAACCGAATCTAGTAATTGTTTTATTATACATTGAACGAAAAAAATCTTTACTATAGTAAACATTTACTTGCAAACCTCGACGTGATTTTGCTTCTTCACCGACGGCAAGTCACACAGAGCGCTAACTTGACATGATTATCCTTAGAAATCATGCACTGCAGTCATAGACGACGTGTTCACCAGTGACCTTGAGTGTCCTTGACATGATTGTTGTATCATTTGCAGCTAGATGATGTCGTAGGCACTGATTTCGAAAATTCACTGTACGCTTTCGGCCAATCAGAAAAGAGATAGCGAGTTCAATGTATAATAATCAAATGAGCTAATCTGATGAACAAATGGGTTAGTTTCCAAGGAAAATGTGATGCTGCGTCGATGGGGTCATTGTGGAAAAACGAATTTGGATGTCAACAGAGTCGTGGGTATATATAAGGGAATTTGGTCATTGTGAAGAGATTCCAGTGCTGACGTTTCGAGCGTTATTATGAATCCCTCGTCAAAGCGAATCCATATCCGCTACGTATAGTCCTACATATTTTGCGCATCGGGCGCGAATCAATTTCCGAGGCCATTGACTTTCAAAATAACCGATATATTCGATAAATAAAAATGAAACTAAGCAATAGCAATGTAGACTGATGACATGGAGTTATCGAAACGTCATTTTACCTTGCTGTCGCTTATTTTAATTCTTAATCATATAACGTTTCCGGCTGTACAGATCATGTCCGCGAAAAGGGTCGTTGGGTGTTCCTACCAGAAATCGACCCAAAGCAGACCAATAACCAATACCAATAATACATGAATCGACCCTTACCTCCAAGCTAGGTACGATTTGATTAAAAGGTGTGGATGCCTTGTTGGTTTTTCCATCTGTTAATATTACCATCGAATTTCGAAAGCCTGGTCTGCTTCCTCCTTGGGTAAATAGCCTAACGACCTCCTCTAAAGCCCTGTCCGTTCTGGTTGGCCTGCCCAATTTGTGGTCAATCCCCTCTATGAGCACATGCATGGCGTGGTTACTTTGGAATTGGATGTCATCAAGCCTGTTTAGTGTTGTGGATGTATTTGCAAATGTAATCACAGCTTCATGGGTAGTGACAGGAGAGATGTCCATGGAGTCGCTGATTTGGATCAGAAATCCTCTCAGCAGCTTAAAGTCATGTAACCCAATGCTTTGCGTTTTGTCCGCTACTAATGCTAGATCCACTGCACAGACATCAGCTGAAAGAAACAGCATCCACTCGTTTTGATGGTCATAGGGCAGTTAAGGGAAGGTCGGGGGGGGGGGGGGAATTTGCCTTTGACTGATCGCCAATAATGCTCGACCACTGCCTGCCAATGTTTAAATTGCCTGATGACCGTGCGATCTCCCGTTTTTCTCGCTATGTTTTTAGGATCGAAAAGTTCACCCGATTCCCTCAGAATTATTGCTTACCGTCGAACGTAGCACTTCAGTCTCATATCAGCTGATGACCCCTACACATTTTTACTGGCTCACGCTTATTCCTGATTTTGTCAAAATATCCCACTAGATTCAGAAACCCCCATAAAACCATAACACAGAATAGAAAACTGAATAACATTTCAACAAAGTGTAACTGAAAATAACATCACAGCACACCTAAATTTGTTTGTGGTCTGTATTTGCAGGAACAAATGCTAATAAGCCACAGATTCAAACGTCTCAATTTTGCGACATGAGTTGCGGAAAGGATATCGTGACATATTGTAATTTATGTAGTTTCTGCTGGAACGCATTAGCTTATTATATAGCAACTCTTGAATTCGAGTTGAAATAAAGTATATATATTTAAAGGGTGTAAGTATGTGCTGCATGCTAGCAGCTGATCTTGAACTCGCCTGACGGCTATCGCCTGTTGCATGCAACTGCTTCAAATTCATTTTAAATGGCTTCTAGCCTTGTTCAGGTCTATTGCGGCGGATTGGTCTGAGAAACAACTTTGGTTTTGGCCTTGCACGACTCGATTGAATATCGCTCACTGTGTTTGAAACGAGGTAATCACTTACGACAAAGATCTTTTGTGACGTTGTCAAACAAGGCTTCGAGATCGGGATAATCTGCAATATCATACACACTGTCTCCAGCGATTTTCCTAAGATTCTCTTGGTGTTCTGCTTCCGTAGATTTTGGACCAAAAGCAATCGCCACGAGTTGCACACCTTTGGCCTAAAATAAGAAAGATACATAATAAGTTAAGATGAGACCGGGGAACATGTCCACAAGTCATGGCCACCCTCATGAATTTGGCTCAGAGTGGTGCCTGGGGATCTCTTTGTATTTATTATGAAATAAAAATGAAAACAAAATTAAAATGAAAATGCTAAGTTAAGTAGAACATGAATGCGGTATGATTTAGCCAAACCCAGACTGAGAAATTCAAAAAGCTCCATGTTCTGATGATGACAGTAAGCAGACGAGCGGCCGTCCGTAAGGAACTTTGTTTTAGGGAACATCCGGCATCGACGACGGCGACGGAGATGAAAACGTCATTTCAAAATGTAACTTCTCGTTTCTGTAGCTTTTTCGCGATTATTGCAATTTGTTTAACATGTAAAATGCTGGGGAACTATCCAGGGACTAAATAACAATGAATAAATCAAAATGAGATAAATAAAAACAGATTTGCCGTCAAGCGTTCACGTTGGTTGTTTACCATTTACATGGGAAAACCGGTTGGTCGACAGTTTGTACAAATGGTAAGCAAAAATCCCCAATGAAAAGTTCCGATCAGGATTGGCGTGTAGATTCGCACAACCCCTACTAAATAACTCGTGACACGCATCAAAATTGGAGTAGGGCTTGGAACTAGTGAAAATCCCAAATGGTACGCACATTTTCCGTTCGGAAATTTCGGTTGGAATTTTGGACTACCTTTCAAGAAATCCCGTTTTCCCGTGGAAATTTCCGTTCGGGAAGAAAAAAATAGTCTTGCCATTTACATTTCATCCGAAATTTCCGGATTTTTTAGGTAAATGGTAAACAACCGTTGTCTAGAAAACATTTAGTCACTGTCATTTCACGGTCATTTCACGTTGTTGTTTTGCAGAGGACGGGAAAGAAATGTACCAAAATGCAAACGCACGTGCAGCGCGATTGTTTTTGCTCATTAAGTCCATTGTTTTGTGGCGTTCTAGTTGCCGTTGCCGTCCTCGATGCTTAAGTTCGCTTTTATGATGACGAACCTTCCGACGTAAATGAAAGAAACTGTCCGCAACAAGAAAGTTGATCCAAACGAACTGTTTAAACCCTCGAAACCCTGACATCAACATGCATATTCTCTTAACTGGTCTTCTCATATTTCCTATACTACTAGTTCAGAGAATTTGGTTAAACATCAATGCAGGACATTTCATGTTTGACTGATCTCTTCCTTTATTCTCACAACCGGTTTGTTAGGCGAATAGTGATAAGGCAAGGAGAAACGGGGAGGTGGGGGAGAGGGAGGGGGTGGGGGTGGCAACACTATGTGTATTAGGGAACTTAAGCAACGACGACGGCGACGGCAACGAAAACGTCATCCCAAAACATAACTTCTCGTTTTTGTAACTTTTTCGCAATTATTCCAATTTGTTAAACGTGAAAAATGCTGGCGGACTGTCCAGGATCTAAGTTGTTGTGAACGGTGTTAAAGCAAAGAAAAAGAAAGAAAAACTTGCC
>OX419338.1:10868246-10883246 GCA_948470475.1 Galaxea fascicularis | reverse complement strand
TTTCCGAGGATTTTTGTGACACCAATGAATAAGGGTAACCCGAAAACACTGACCCCCGGTCCACGGACCCCCCCCTACGGACTGGGTCCACGGACTACCCTCACGGACCCCTCTACGGACCACTCCCAAAATGGAATAAAAAACAAAAAAACAAAGAGTTCACTTACTGCTTCTCCAAAAGATCACTTGAGTCGGCGAAATTTCAAGCATTATGCCGGGAAAATGTAACAGACCTAGGCTCAGTCTCGGGCGCAAGTTATATCATTATATCAATACAAAGTTGCCATTTTTGTTGCTAAGAAAGTTCTAACCTTCTTAGTGGGGGTCCGTGGACCGGGGTTCAGTGTTTTCGGGTTACCCGTTCTTACCTTCTGCTTGTGGCTTAATCGGGCTGCAAAAGTTGTGTTGTTGAGTCGTCGTTCCTTATTCCGCTAAGCTAATTGTGAAGCCTGGGACGAGTTCACTAACCCGCGGGAGAATGAGCCGATCAAATCAGCACAAATTTCGAGGCTTCCCGGAGATTTCCCGGTCTTTCATTCATACTTATAGCGACAGCAAAGGAAATGGCAATGTGCAATGATTTAACTTGCGCCCGAGACTGAACCGAGCCCAGGTTTGTTACATTTTCCCGGCATAACGCTTGAAATTTCGCCAACATGAGTGCCTTATTGGAGAAGCAGTAAAGTGAAATCTTGTGTTTTTTAATTCTATTTTGGGAGTGGTTCGTAGAGGGGTCCGTAAGGGTAGTCCGTGGACCGGTCCGTAGGTAGTCCGCGGACCCGGTCCGTGGTGGGGGTCCGTGGACCGGGGGTCAGTGTTTTCGGGCTACCCAATGAATAAACTCTGTTTTTTTTTTATAAGAACTTTTTTTATAAGAACGTTGAGGCTGAGATTAACCCAAATTTTAAGAACATCCTTAGAACATACATGTAACCCAGCAAACTCTCACGCATTAGGCGTGAGTCTTACACCTGCGAACCAACGACGTCGATCTCACGCATTGAGGACAATTTCTCGCGCCTGAATTAGAAATCTGGATGACTTGAACTTTAACAACAAACGGCGTTTAATGTTGAGTTTGAGTCCTAACTGATTCAGAACCCCCAAAAATAAAAAATGTCGCGTTTCAATTTGCATTTGAGGCTGACTGGAGACGAATTGGAGTCTCGTGGTCAGATCGTTTAACGTGACATCGGAAAAGCTTCAAATAGCTTTGGATGTGTTCGGAAGTCATCGGAACATCTTCGAACATGTTCGGTAGCGTTCGGGCGTTTTCGAAAAATTGTCGGAAGTCACCGAAACATTTTCGAAAATTCCGGTCATGAGGAAACAAAAATCTCACGCATTTGACTCAGAAAAAGTTGACAGGTATATGAGAGTCAGTTTTAAGAACATCTTTATTTCCCATTTATTTTTTTTAATGAGTAGTATACTATGTAAACATAAACTTTCCTGCGTCAGTTCATCACAAAATCTTGTGACTTTATGTTGCGTTGGAAACCTCTATGTTCAAGATCAATGCTTTTTGTAAAGCTAAATTTGCCATCATTAAAAAATGTTGGTTGGCATGACATCGTGTTTATACCATGTAACTTAAGAACGCCCTAAGAACGTTCTCAGGCTAAAATCACGAAAAAAAATAATGTCTGAGACTCAGCTCCAAAATTAGATGTTTTTATAAAACAAAACAGAGTGTATATTGTTTAAATGCACTTTGAATTTTCACCACGCTTAAAATATACACAGTGACCTCTCATGCGAAAACGTACTACACCAACGGTTTTGCGTTAAACGGGTAGAAACAATTGGGTAGCGAATGATTTTCCAAACAGCTTCAACGGCTTTTCCAACACCTTCAACGGGTGCGCAAAAACTTCCAACTGATTGCAATTTTTTCCAAAGGTTTGAGAAGATTTTTCCAATGCCTCTTACCAACACTTGCAAAACCCAACGGAGAGTTTTAGATCCAAAATCATGACAAAACAGCACAATATTTTCAGTGACTGAGAGCACAAACGTTTACGCAACTAGAAAGTTTAATTAAATTTAATTAACTCTAAACCCAACACATTAATTTTCTTCATCACCACTGTGTCAAATTCTCAGCATCACAGGCAGCCCAATCATGGTGTGTGACATCAGAAGTTCAAAAAATACATGCATATATTACATATTGTTATAAGCCAGAATTCCAGCAAACCAAATAGCAGTGGAAATTTTATTGATATTCCAGTGAAATAAAGCCTTCCTATTTTCATAAAGGGAAGGTCTGTGAATTGAGATTGAATCATTTGACGTGCAAAGGACAATAAATTCCCATGGAAATAGAGTATCCGCTTCAAATCACCAGCAACTGTTGCTTAGATATAAATTTCCTCTCTTTATTTGCCAACTTGCCTGAAAATTCGACCAACACAAACAGAATCGCTTGTTTAACTGCTCAAACCTACCGTATTTGCTGTACCATGATGTGTGATTCCTTTGGACCAAGCAGAAGATTCAAATGCCCTGACTTAGTGACCACAGCTGCTTAACAAAAGGGTCACTTACATGGGGGAGGATGGTCATTTTGTCCACATGAAAATCACTGCACTGGAGGAGTGCACCCAGGGAGTGCAAAAAAGATGTAAAAGTGATGATAAACTAACATAGTTTTACATAATTTATTTGTGGAAAAAAAGTGTTTCTGGTGCTTTTGACAAGTATGAAACACAAGAAAACCCCCAAAAAGTTTTTCCTCTCATGATCAACATGCAAGAAGAAAGAATTATTATTACTGCCAAACAGTCATAGTTGAACATGTTTTGACTCATTGGATAAAACAAGTAGATTGTTACACGACATGTAGATGTTAGATGTTAGATGTTGTGTTTACAGCATATATAATCAGTCAAAGAAGGTTTCAAAAATACCGTAATGTGTTAAGGATACCAGTGACACTTTGTTCTTACATGTAACACAGTTAAATGTCGTCTTTTGCTGACCAATCTTGTGACAATGTATGGATACCTGTTTGGTCAATGCAGGATTATACTTTTTTTTACAGTGCAATGCTGTTTAAGACAGTCATAACTAAATTATTGGGTGATGAGACAGGCATGGTGGAGTACTAGTTTGGCATTAAACATGATCTCTCCTTCTCCAGGAATGTGGACTTTGAATACAAAAGTGATTTAGACCTCTTTGAATTTATCATGGTGAGTGAACTAAAAGTTTTAAATAGCACCAATGAAAGCTGCACAGTTGAAGCTAATTCTTACACTGTAGGTTACAGTCATTTCATTAATAAACAGAGGGGCACATTAGTCAAAGTGACTCTCGCTGCTACCACAGATCTAGCCTCTCACGCAGTCGTTTTTAGGGGAGTTGTGTTTCACCTCCTCCCCACAAATGAAGGAACATTCCTTTCCCATTGTTTGACAAGTGAGATGTTCAAGCCAATCACAGACAAGTCATAGTCATAAAACATGCTTTTTGCCCTTTGTCATGCAATATAACCCACCAATACTGAGTCTAAAGAAAATATTGAGGAAAATGTACAAAGAACCACCCCACATCTCATGTAGAAATGGAGAATCTTTAAAAAAACACAATTGTTGGAGCAACGATCTAAAGCCAAAAGTTCAACAGCATAAAATCCGAGGAAACGGGAGTCGTGTTTGGCCTGACAGCACTTTCGTTTCAATGAAATCATGAGAAACAGAAGTGTTTGGTCTGTCAGCATTTTTTCTCTCCATGCCACCAAACTTGGGAGTTCCAAATAAAACTGGGAAGGCTTCTTTCTCTATCTTTTCCACGTGTCTATCCTTCAAGTCGCTAATGCTAACAGAAGAATTACATGTATAACCCTGATGCTGCATAAAAATCTCAATCGATCCTTCATTTAATTGGCATAACAACCATGATATGTATGTCAGTGATTTCCAATATCCAGTGGGCAAATTGAAAAATATGTCACTCTTCCCTTTATTGAATTTCTGGATTGCACACAACTGGAAGTTATTTATAAACATGAAATTTTGATTATAGAGCATGCAGACAGTGCTAACCGGTTGCTTGAAGTCCTTTGTTGCTGGTTGTGCAGGTGACATACCTTTCCAGAATTCAAAAGGTAAAATGTGATTGGCTAAGCTGCAGGAAAGGAAATAGAGGTTACTTCATGGAAAGCGCGCGTGTACGCGATTTTCACACGAGTTGGTGAAGTATCTCATCATCATCATCATCATCATCATCATCGTTTATTTGCCTTTATGTGTACAACAAAGAAAAAAACATACAGCAAGTTGTTAGGCGAGGAGACCTCAGGAAACCACCAGGCTTATAGAAGAGGCCACCTTGGCATCACAATATTAATCAAAATAAGGGCTGCGAAGGAGTGCGGCAGGAACTAACTCAGAAACTATTTTAGTAAAAACTCTAGCACTTTGTTCTTAAACAAAGGAAAGCTTGACAAATTGGTAATAGAGGCAGGAAGACAGTTCCAGACCCTAGGTCCTTGGTGAAGAATTGTGAATTTCTTAATGTTCGTGCGACAGGGATACACACGATAATTACCGGCTGTTCTTGTGTCATATTTATGGACTTGACTGTTTGTCATGAACAGATTGAAGAAAAGTGGAGGTAGCAGATTATTATGGTAGTGGAACATAAATTTAGCAATATCGAGGGTATTGATTTGGAAGATGTCTAAAATTTTCAGTTTAGAAAGGAACGAGTCAGCGCAGTGAACGAGTGAGATTTCTGATACAAAACCAACGAGGGTGA
The DNA here is from genome assembly GCA_948470475.1 of Galaxea fascicularis. Taxonomy (NCBI): domain Eukaryota; kingdom Metazoa; phylum Cnidaria; class Anthozoa; order Scleractinia; family Euphylliidae; genus Galaxea; species Galaxea fascicularis. The sequence goes on along the minus strand of OX419338.1, from coordinate 10,878,482 downwards.
AAATTCCGTACAAAGCGCTTTCCATGCTGTAATAATTTGTTTATTTTATACATACTGAGATTTTTTTTTATTTATCCAGCTTTAATTGGTTCTCTAAAATAATTACAAAACTCCTAAATTCTCTTCGAAAAATTAAGTTTTTACTAAAATCGACATGTGAAAATATCACCAATCAAAAATCATAACTGGTGCAAAGGATAGCAAACATTTCAATTATTCTTAATTAAATATGGGACTGCTCATTTGAAAATAACGAAAGAAGCAAATCCAAAATTGGTACGCCAAAAAAGTTTAGTTTGTCACTGCGTAACTCAGTCAACAAACTTACATCTCTTTGTGTCTTTTAAAGAGGGTTCTTGTTTTTTTGGTCTTCAATAAACTTTGTCTGTAGGTTTGTCTAGAGACACAAATCTTCTTGATTGTTCAGCCATCCTCAAAAATATCTCCTAGCTATTGATAAGTTTGAATCACGAACAACTGGAGTACACCGAAAACATTATCTTATCACAGCTGTCCGACAAAGTTCCCCACGATGACCGCGAAAAAGCTCGCGAAAACACAATTCGCTTAAACCGTGGTTTGTGATTGGAAGAAACGATTTTTTCACGTGTGAGAAACTCGTTTCGCCCTCTGGTTGGTCGAAGTAAAATCGGAAACGCTTTTTCACACAGCACTATTTGATGCGAAAATCTTAGTATACATGTATATAAAATAATTTTGCTTTCAGGTAAGCAGGTGTTTGTGGGGAAGAGGTGAACTTCAACTCTCCTAAAAACGACTGTGTGGGAGGCTACCATACAGTGTAGATCAGGAAAATTTCTCTAATTTATACCCCCACCCCACCCTTTGATCACTGTCTGATCTACAAATGTAGTTGGGGGGGGGGGAGGGGGGCAATAACCTCATTTGTGAAGCACACAAGATCGGGCAATTTGACTCTTGCACAAACCACGAGTGATCATCCAGTACCTTGACTTGCATCAGTCAGTGCTAAGAGCAAATATTTTTCCTTATACTTGTTTGTTTTTACTGCATTTATTTTATTTCTTTCAAGTTTCTGTTCAATTGAACCTGTTTGAGGACACCTCCAATACACATTGTTAACAACAGTCCTTACAATTTCTCTCCTGAAATTCTCCATTTATGAGATTTTTCTGGTGTTCAGACACCTCTTGTAAGCAGAAGTGAACCCTTCTTTGAAGAAAGGGGGCAGTTTCTAAAGAAACTGTGGTGCTGCGTGGGTGGGGGAGTTGTGCACAAAAATTTGGTTTTATCAATAGAGTTGATAATGTAAATTGATCACCATACAGGGATTCTAAAAGCTGATGTTTCGAGCATTAGCCCTTCATCAGAGCAAATCAAGGAATTATGGGTTGTGTGTGGTTTATATAGAGGAGATGGAGCTTTGCCATTTGTGGTAACATGGCAACATGAAAAACAGGAATGCATTAATTGAATGAAAAGTATTCATGGCGATTAAGAGCCATGGGTTAGAATAACCTCCTGTTGATGGACAGATTTCTTGTAAGTGGAGCTCACCAATCAATGAGAAGTCCCACTGCTGTCCATTTCCATTTCACCTGTGTTGATTTGTTTCTCTGTTTACCAACAGCATACAGTTCCTAATACACTGTATGTTCCCAGCATCCAGTTACTATATAATCCGCTTTGTCTTTGTTTGCATGTATCTACAGCTGAAGCATACTGTAAGCTTGTAGAAGGTTTGACTGACGCAGGCTGTGGTCTCTCAACCTCCTTTAAGGAGACACTTCCCTTAAGTGCACACCTCTGCTCAGTCCAAAGAGTGTCCACTGGTGTTTCCTTGGTTTTAATTGCAGTTTTACCGAAAGCAAAAATGCACCTAAACAACACCTGGGGATGGTTGTGTCACCAGACCCCTGTGTCACCATTGTTTAATGGCATTAATTTGCAACTTTATTTCTTTTAATTAGCTTTTACAAGAAATGAGTGTATACAATTACATTTGAATGTGTTTGATTTTGTTTCAGTGCAAGACTGATCCAATTTCCTTGACATTTTCACCTGATGAAAACCTTTCTCCCACACTTGCAATGGATAGGAAGGTACGTATATGATACATGTAGTGCATTGATGCAGCTGTTCCAGGCTCCTAGTGTTGTTGGGGCTGGCAGAACAAATAGGGACAAGGAAGAAAAGAATGAAAGTGGTCTCCCCAGCCCCTGTAGGTTTTCATTACCCGTTCTCGCTTTTGGTTGCCCATGTACAACAGAATACCAGTAGACCCATTTGTGTTTTGTTTAGAGTGTGTCAATTTTAGATGTTGGTTAGGTAACCAAAATCTATTGACACCTCTAGACAGAGCAGTTCAAAGGCAGCAAAGATTGCCAATTTTGAGCGTTGAATGTCGTAAAATGTGTAAAGTAATTATGGTTTTTGAAGTTGAAGGGTTCAAGAGATGTTTGTTTGCGGCAGGACAGGCTTGTGCTTCCCTGCATATAGACGTTTTCCAAACTAATTTTTGAAAGTTGTAACGTGGCTTCAAAAGGATTTGACTTAAAAACTTGACCAGTTATTAAACTAATTTTTAAAAAACTGGAAGCTCAAGAATGCAAAAATTGAAAGCATTTGATTCCCATTACAATCTCACGAAGGCGTTAACATAATGTTTTTCTGTCTTGTAGTTATCAATCTGCATACTAACAGATGTGTCAGAACAATAGGCAAGGTAAGAGTGAATAAACAAGTAAATAGATATTAATGAGTAAATGAATGAATAAAATAATGATCGGTCGACCGACCGAATACGGCTCTTGGTTTCACGAGTGGGTATAAACTAGTTTTTGAGTGCTGCTGTGGAATGGTATATCCCATTCTTCTTAATTTATTGTTACACCCCGTTTGCAGTTTTTATAGATGGAGAATGTTCAGTTCGTTCAATTAGTGTTGCATCATGGGAAGTTAAAGAAAGTAAAGGCTGTAGTTTAAATTAACATACCATAGTAATACTATGGTATGTAAAGCTGGTTTTCATGGGATACTAACTGAGAGCGAATTTGTTGGCTCTGACGAAGGGCTAACGCTCAAAACGGCAGCTTTTTGTAGCTACTGCGCATGCGCCAGTAGCTACAATGCTATCGTGTGAAACAGAGAATTAACTCTGCAGTGTAAATTAAAGTGCTAGAGAAACCCATGAAAAACCCACTGGGCGTTAGCCCTAGTAAAGGGTATCAGGGAGCCACACGAGGCAAAAAAAAAATTCTTATGACCTCGGTGGGAATCGATCCCACGACCTCCGGATTAGATCTACCGTTGCTCTGCCGACTAAGCTACGAGGTCGGACAGACAAAGTCGGGGACGATTAAGGTGGTGAATCGCGGCGAAGAGAAAGTAAGGGTACATATATATGTTGTGCCGCGTAGCACTATAAACACAAGTGTGAAACAGAGAATTAACTTTCATGGGTTTCTCTAGCACTTTAATTTACACTGCAGAGTTAATTCTCTGTTTCACACTTGTGTTTATAGTGCTACGTGGCACAACATATATATGTACCCTTACTTTCTCTTCGCCGCGATTCACCACCTTAATCGTCCCCGACTTTGTCTGTCCGACCTCGTAGCTTAGTCGGCAGAGCAACGGTAGATCTAATCCGGAGGTCGTGGGTTCGATTCCCACCGAGGTCATAAGAATTTTTTTTTTTTTTGCCTCGTGTGGCTCCCTGATACCCTTTACTAGGGCTAACGCCCAGTGGGTTTTTCATGGGTTTCTCTAGCACTTTAATTTACACTGCAGAGTTAATTCTCTGTTTCACACTTGTGTTTATAGTGCTACGCGGCACAACATATACAATGCTATCGGTTTGATGGATAGAGTCGATTTTGCACTAATGACGTCACAGAGTTTCACCCCCAGTGAAGACTCAGAAAAAATAAACGACTCACGGCATGGTCTGTTCGAGAATTTTGTATGGCAGGGTTGCGTCGCGTCGGTAAGCTCGCAACTGTGCCTTTAACTACTTTTTCGCGGAAACATGGAATATCCAGCTTGATGTCGAAGAGAAACCTGGGAATTATGTATTAGATCGGCTGATGCTTGGGTTAAAATGCAAAGAATTGGAAAATAGCGGCGATTTTGTTGTCTCGCGGCCGACTCTCAAACGTTAAAACCCTGCTTGCAGTTACCCTGCTTTCGCTAGTGTTTTTATCCAATCCTTTGCTAGCAGGGTAAGTCTCGAACTATTTTAGTGCCGAATATTTCATTGGAGCTGTGAATGGCTAAAAGAGAAGCTCTCTTTGTGCCATTCACACCTACAACGCGCGTCGTTTATGGTTTCTTTCGGATGAAAGAAACAAAGACGTTTAGTTGTTTACGTGATTAAAATCCCGGAAAGCTACAGGAATCAAATCAGGTAAAGACTATCTACTCTGCACAATAGTTTGTGTTCTTAAGAACTACGCAAATAAATATATGTCAAGGTTTCACGGAAGGCCAAAACAAATTTGCTCGGTGTCTGTTGATACTGGCATGTTATAAGCTTATATTTGGAAATTCAATGTGATTGCACCCCACAAGGTGATTGCACCCCACAACGAAAGTATGGCCTTTTAATTATTATAATTGAAGCTCGTTCAACGATTTCACCTCGTTGTTGTACCGCTTTCGCTTATTTTTCTCTTCCAAAACACATCGCGCTCATACAAATTTGTGAGGGTCTGAGTCACGTAGGGGGTCGATCTATTTTTAGTACTGTCAAGCCTTTTCCCCCTTCATGTTTAGTTTGCGGGTTGGAAAAAGTTTTTGTTTCGTAAACTGGTAATTTTTAGTCTTAAGCACAATTTCAAAACGGCTTTTTACCTTTAGTAGAACCCACTCGACCACAAGTGTGAATCCGCCGTTAACATAATATTTTTATCGCGAGTTGCGACAGCTTGCGTGACTCGCGTGACTCTTAGCACATGACAGAAAGACTTATGACTGACCATGGGATTTCCTAGTTTCGCATCCCTCTCACATGTATAAGACAAATATAAGCAGTAGCTACACGCAGTCGTTGAGTGCCTATTTTTGTATTTTGACGGTGGCCAATTTACATTTATTTATCAAAATTTCGTGTACCACTCTCCAACCGAAATAGCATCTTGGTTTCTAACTCCCACTACTTAACTCAGTTTTTAAGAGTATCACGAAACTCCTCTTTCAATGTTTGCTACACAGCGGTGAGTCAAATCTTCAAGGAAAACTTTCATTCCGATGTATTGTTTGGTTTGTGACAACTACAACTCCTTTATTTCCCTATTTTAGGACAACTGTTATAAGGCCGGTATATAAGAAACATTTATTCCATAAGCACACATTGGGTATGAGATGGTAGCTCTGGGAATGAGTGTGTGCAAGTCGAACGCACTTAACTGATTTACAGTTTGAATAATTCTGGTTAATAATAATTATTGTTATTATAAGAAATCGCACAACTTCGAGTAGAGGCTCGTGCAATTTTGAGAACTTTCAAAATCATTCGTACCTATTACCGGTAGTCATGAATTATACGAGAAGGGTGTGTGATCTTTCACAACTTGTGAATTATCGTGTATTCTGATAAATTAGTCAAAAAAAATCATTCTACAGAATGACAACTTGTGTGCCTTTTAGTTTGTGCCTTTTCGTTCAATTTCACTCGTTGAAACGTTCAAATTTGCAACGTGTAGTTTTGTTCACGCACCGTTATCATGGAAACGTAATAGGTACTACTATTTGGGAGTAATTGTACTGCTCTCGACCAATCAGAATTGAGTAATTACTGTACTATAACATAAGTTACTGAGAACCTAAAAAAATTATTTTGAGTTAGAAATGCCCGAAACAGGAAAATTCCCAAAATATTATAAAACCGAAAATTTTGCTTTGCTTTTCAATTTTTAACTTGTGGATATTGTAAAATTGTTATCACAATAAAGTGGGTTCGGTAGTATTGATTTAAGGCGAGCGTTTATGCAAAGAAAATACAAGTGACGAGTGGGATATTCCATGGTATACCACGAGAAAGCCTTGCATAACTAGTATTTATACCATGTCATAGAAAATCAACTAATTAGAATGCGAGAAAACCGTTGTATGTTTGTCGGCATTCCACAGCAATGATTGTGCAGGGCCATTTATTTTCTTTATAAAATAGTTCTGCAAAGCTTTCCCGTGATATACCATGGAGTGTTCCACTTGTCACTAGTATTTTTTTTTTTTTTTTTGCAAACACACTCGCCTGAAGGCTCTGGTGAAAATACAAGCGAATCGTTGCATATCCCTCATTGCATAACTAGTATATAAAGCTTCGCAGAGCCTGAAATCATTCCAAAGTGTGCCTTTTCACTTGCCGCGTATAATTCCTATGTTTCTGAATTTCGTCTGTTCTCACAAACTTATTTTATGATATTGATGAAAACCAATAATCTGGCCACGTTTTGTTACATTTTCAAACGCCTTTTTATACTGTAATATTTTTGCACACTAAACCTGATATGCTCGAGGCTTTCCAATGTCTTGATTGCAACTGCAGTGTGTTACACCAAAGGCTTATGCACAGCACTGTCCCTTTACACTCATTTTCAGCTGGATAAGCTTTGCCGCCAACATAGTTTTCTAAGTGACCTTTGCCATCAGGTGGAGTTGTAAAATATTATAAACCTGGGCCCAGTTGTTCAAAAGCCGACCAACGCTAATCCAAGGTTAAAAATTAACCAAGAAGTTTATTTCTCTTTTCCCAAACGTTGTTCAACACTGATATTCTGCAAAATTTTGCGTTAGAGGAAACCAGTCCACCTGAAAATAAAAAGCAGCATAACAAACTGTCTCTCTTAAAGTAAGAAAACTGAAACCAAAGTTTACGCTAATCCTGAATTAAGTTAATCGACGTTCGAACAACTGGGCCCTGTTGGAAATACTTACTATTGGGGCTAGCGTGGTAGCGGGCATCACCCTCCAGATTTACCAAATAAACAAGAATTTGGTTTTATCAATGGAGTTGACAATGTAAATTGACCATTGCACAGTTCTAATTCTAAATTCTTGTTTACAACTCTCCCACCGACGCATCACAACAGACTTTTTAGAAACTACCCATTTCTACCAAACAAAGCCTGTTTGAACCCGAGTATTACCATCCTTGTTTGACTTCATCAGCATGGCTTAGCCACTACTCGGGCCCAAATTCCCACTTGAATAAAACAAGTAATGAAATGTAAAGCTTGTGGGATGTGGTTTAGTGTGACAAGAATATTGACCTCACAATTTAATGTGTGTAGGTACATGTAAGCTGAAAATAGCGTGCAAAAGAAGTTATTTGATTCAAGAGGATTAAGACTGCAGTGTGTTTTTCTCGAATTTTGAGGGGACCAGCGTGGCTGCAATTTGCGCCTAAAAAGCAGTCTGGCAAAGTCCCCCAAAAAGTGTTGTAAAGCGCTTGGAGCCTTTTGGATGAAAGCGCTGTATAAATCCTCATCATTAAGAAACTTCCTGAAGAGGCTGTTGTCCACACAGCATTGAGCGACATCACCTTTAAGTTGTTCCTAAAGAGTAAGTTTGCCTTATTACATGAAGCCTTCTTTCTTGAAACGAATTGACGTTGAAATAATTTTTTTAAAACTTGTTTGAAAAACGTAAGGATTTGCTTTCGGAAATTGTTAGAATATGAAGCAAATTCATCGTGTGTGATCCTGTCCTTAATTCTTGTCACCACTCTGTTTAATAATGCGTTGATATTAGAAGGAGAAATTTGATGTTGATTACTCTCAAGGTTTAAAGAGTTGAATTTCTGCCCGCCACCATTCTGGATTTTATTTCTTCACTTTGGAATGAAATTGGCACAGGCATAAATGCTCGTCTCAACCAAGTGGCCTCAAAATTCGAGATGGTACATTCATGTTGAGATGTTGAAAATTATGTTGTCTGAAACTCCATTTCGTGTGTTTTGAGGGCCGCATGATATGGAAACAGGCAGCTGAAAGCAAACCTAAAAACATGAATATTACTCAAATTTTTCAACTTTGAAATGTTTTTTTTTTGTTTTTTGCAAAGAAGTAGAATAGTAATAATAATAATGTTGGGAGTAATGTCACAATTTAAAAGGAACAAAAATAGAAACAAAGTTGCAAAAGTAGACCTCCGCACCTGTGAGGGGGGGGGAGGTGTAGGCGCACCCATTGCGCCCCCCTCCCTATGGGCCTCCTACAACACACACACATGTTCCATGAGTTATTCATTACTTTATGATTCAGACAGGAGACCCGATGGGTAAGATGTTGTTAACACAAACGAAGATGACCCTTTCTTATTATCGTAACCATCACCACCAATGAACAAAAGATAAATAATTCTGATTTTGTTAAGTGTCATTATTTGTATGCCAGTTATGTAACCACAAATAGACCTACGCAAAAATGGCTGCCTTTAACTTATTCTTTTGTTTATCTTCAAAATAGCCTCACTAACCTCTCTTGGAATGACAAATTCCTTAGAATTTTTGTCTTAAAAACAAGGTTAATGAGGCTATTTTAAATATGAACAAAAGAATAATTTAAAGGCAATTGCTTTTGCATGCGGAGTATATTATCCCTTACTTTCTGTGGCTCTAAATTGCTGCAAGCTCTCACTCAGGACGCATGCAAGTACCTTTTTTTGTTAGTGTTTGAGCGATTCTGATTCAGGCTTTTTGAGCGTCTTGCTGTACTGTTCGCATAGGAAAATCTTTAAGTAAACGGTTCAAGCGTTCGTTTTTGTTTTCTTTTAGCATTCCGTTCGGCCAACCGTCGACACCATCATCATTGCCAGTTGCCAACGGAAATCGAACCCTTGACCTTCGAGTTACTGGTTGGACTGCTCTAGATTACATAGATTGCTTTCCCATCTAAACAAACATTTTTACTTTTCTTAAGGGATGGCACTGGCGGTGAGTCTATCTGGTGATGAGAGTTTGAAGACGACTTTCACCGGAATCTAAGAAACGACCGATCTCATACAGCCAGTATCGCTAATACGGGACCAAACACAACGCAGTTCACATTTCTTCGTCACAATTGTGTCAACGGCAAGTTAAAAATAGTCCATATTTCCAGGTGTGTGCAGTGACTTACCCTTTTGGCAGTAGCGAGGCTGGAGGTGACCTTGTTTTGATACAAACCTCACTGCTTTTCTCATGTAAGTCCACATTTACACGAGAAAAAAAGATATGATTGCGTCAAAACACTGTCTTTTTAGTTACCTCAGATCTGAATAAGATAAAAAAAAAAATAGGGGAGAATTTTATAAAAAGCTACCTGCCATGTTGTAGTTGCCGACAAAACAATTGTAACTTCCACTCAGTCGCCAGCTTGTTTTAATTGCAAGAAAGGGAGTTTTGAGAGAGTAAGAAATGTTTTTTCCTTCGCATAAGGCCTTGAATTGGTCATTTCACATTGTCGTTTTGCAGAGGACAGTAAAGAAATATTTATGCCAAAATGTAAAGTGCAGAAATGAAGTAGTTTTCCGGTTGCTCATTATATGTAGTGTATTGAGGTATTGTCATTGCCGTCGCTTCAACTTTGTAGTATTCCAGCCGTGATTGGACAACAAGCACACAGTATTTCGGCGTGTTGTCAAGGGATTGGACGTGGTGCAAAACATCAGCACCGTGAAAACAAATCCTAAAGACGATAAACCCTATGACGACATCAAGATCATAAGCATTACAGTCAAAGGATGATGCATGAAGTAAACACGAGGAGTGGTTCATGGAATATTCAAACAAGAAGAGGTTGCTTGAAGAAAATGGGCCCAGCCGAGACTTTTTTAAATTTCGAGGTATTGTCAGTCCCAGGGAGAGAGGAACATTTCTTTTCAAGTTGCCCAAGTTCAGTTTGTTTGCGATTTTTGCTAAGTTTACAGCCATTTTTCATCTGTAGTGACTGCCTGATGAACATCATTAAGCGTGACGGTAGCTAAGAGTCCACTTTCTCAAAGAACTGAGCAAGGTGATGGACTTTGTTGTCGAATTTGGCTTGTTACTCGACGAACTGGGAATTTGGCTGGTCGGACATTTTGGGACTCGACTATTGATGAGTTTCTCGACCTACCGCCACATATTTTGGAATTTGTGAGCACTGAAGATGACCACGAGCACGATTTTTTGGCGGTAGGTCGGAGTGTATATGTGAAAAAATTGGGAGAAGGAACGGGTGCTGTCAAAACTTCGTTATTTCCCAGCATGCAATGCGGTTGACATGTTGA
>OX419338.1:10860746-10863246 GCA_948470475.1 Galaxea fascicularis | reverse complement strand
GCTTGGGAACCAAACACTGCTTCTGATAACAGTAAATGTGTTCGGTTTTGGTCTATGAAAAGATGAAAACAGTGTCCAATTGTTCAGTTAGCATTTCTTTAATTCCTTTTCTTACATTAGATACGCCTCAAAGAAGCTTAAACTAGAATTAATGAAGGAAAAAAACAATGGACATCTTACAATGGTTGTCAGTATACAACTTAATCCAAGATGGCGGGTATCTGTTACTAGAAATCATCAAGTTCTTCCGCTCGTTTTGCTTCTTTTCCGTTATCTGATCTAAAAACTAACTTAATAATAACACCACATTGCCTTCTATAGGCAAATGATAAATACATTTATGGTTAAATATCAATAAGAAAAGCGGAAACAATACAATGGTTCACATTTAGTACTCGAAGCTCAGAGTTCATCTGTTTCTATGGTCTTGTCTGGCTGCTTTTATCTATGTATTTTATTTAAAATATTCTTTTAACCTCATCAGTCTGTCATTACTCCATACAGAACAAGCGACGCATGCAGCAAAAATGTCATGTATTAATAACACACTAACATTGACAAAGGTTTAATTTTGCATTCGCTAACTCTGTTAGAAAGACAAAGTCAGGTTTTCGTTTTGAAACCCAAAGCTCACCGTTCGAAACCATAAGATTTCCACCGTGCTTAAACAGTGAAACTCAATCGATTACATCACTTCGTTTTTGTCAAAGGTTCTAACGTGAACATGGGTGTGGCATAATGACCTTATTTTTCACCTAACAATCACAAGCGCCCTTTAGAGAACGATTTACACAAACTAACAGCGTCTGACACCTAGTAATGAGTCACATTCACGCGGTCAGGACGCTTTAGTTCTGTGTTTAGCTTTAAACTTCAACGTTCTGTTTGATGCGACCACCTTTTAGACTAAGGATTACAGTTTTTTTAACAGCAATTTAGCGACATATACTCCATATAATAACATGTTAACTTAACGTATTGTTTGGTTGAACATCTATTCGGGAAAAATTGGATTAAACTGAAATCAAGAAAATCAAGTTTTATTATATAGATACTGATGAAATACCAGGATTTCTCCTTTTACTAAAAAATCATATCTTCACCGCGCGCAGTGAAGATACTATTTTTATCTTTCACGTGTGAGGATATTGGTGTGGCCATGGTTACCAAAATAATTACCCAATTAGAATAGAGCTCGCTCAGGCGCGCGGTCGTGAGAGATACTTTCAGCACTCGAAGATAAAATTCGTATCCCCAAGCGGCCATGTAATTTCCTCTATATCTGTATCGATGTTTCCGCTGTCGTTGTATCCTGCACCCTATAATATTCTTTTGACTCGTTGTGACGAAACCGCGCCACAAAGGTGGGCACTCCTTAACAAACAAAAATACTAGGCATAAACAAACCCGAGAAAACACGCAACAACAAAACATAAGTCTACAAGTATTTATTACACTGAACAATTACACTAAAAATAACTTGCTTTAAATAGGATACTAATAATTATACAAAGTAAAACTAATTCTTAAATAACTTTACCTAGAGTAATTATAAAACCTAAACGATAACAAAACTGACACTAATTACAAAACTGATTATTTACAGTTAAATTGTTCGCAGTTCAGTTCCTTTTCGAGATCCTTGACTTTTCTAAACCAACACCACAAAATCTGAACCGATTGCACAAACCTTCTTCTCTTCACTTCAAACCAAGCTCTGCTTCGTACGTACTTTTCTTTTTCTTTCAGTCGACAATTTCTCCTCAGCACGTGGTCTTTCAACAGTACTCTCAGTCGCTACACAGCACGTAGACTGCACGTAGACAGCACGTAGCACTTCTCCGCTCTTTCGCCACCACTGACAAACGAGTTTCGTCAAGTAATTTTGGCTGGCGCCTGCCAATGGCTCTTGGCAGTGAATTATCCTCTTTCTCTTCTTGCCCTCAGGCCCTGCAATCCGTCTCTCTCTTTCCTCGCTCGTCCGTTCACCAAAAAAAACTGCAGCACATGGCGTTTACTCTTATCATTTTATATGTTTATGCTAATTCATTTACAACACTTATCTTACATATTGTTAAAACATGATACCTCACACTCCTACGATAACGCTTTAGTAAATTAACACTTAAGTACAATAAACTTACTAGCTATTCTTATAATTACAAAACACCTCTAATTACAAGCTAAACACTACAATGAATAATTAACACTAACACGAAGAATTGGAAACAAAAAAAAGGAAATCATCACACTCGTCCAGTTTGCTCATGTCAAAGTCATGGTTCGCACGGGCCTGGAAAACTCCTTGAAAATGTATTTCTTGAATTTGTAGGTGCAGTGCTTGAATGTTATGAAGAAGTCCTTGAATACTTGAGACTAAAGCAAAATAAGTTCATTTTGACATCAAAAGATGAAAAAGATTATATCACATCACCCGAGAAACGCTTTTGAAGTCTCAAAAAAGACAAGGCTTTTATATCAGGGCAATTCGGCGTTTCTT
>OX419338.1:10845746-10855746 GCA_948470475.1 Galaxea fascicularis | reverse complement strand
CATAAGCCATTGTCGCAGTGTGTAAAGAATAACCACATAAGAAGCCGGTCAAGCTAAGGTAACGAAGTAGGCCTGGAGTGCAAGGTTTGTTCCTTGGCAATTCGTAGTCCACTCCCGGGTCCGGATGATCGATCGCGGAGTGTAGGTAAAATACTTTCCCCGGAAAGAAACATGCTGCTTGAAGAACGTGTTTTTCTTTCGAAAATGGCAAAAATAAAGACTTTCTTGATCTAAACGATTGGAAAAAGCGCGAATTACTTTCAATACAGGTCGAAACTAGACTTGTGGAAAAAAATTTTCGCGCCGCCATGTTTGTTTTGCTTCTCCACGGATTTTAAATTGCGCGCGTGTAAAGCTCAACGCGCGCGACTAGAACCCAGGCCTAAAACTATTGTGAGCCTCCTTAAACGTTTCTGCACTGTGTTAACGAAAAATGCACTCCGTTTTAGCCAATCAGAACTGAGAAATTTTTTCAAGTGTATTATTAGTGTATTTAATCAGTGGTTTGATAATTTGTATTCATTTTTGCGTCTTGCTAAGCATGGGTTTCTTTTTATTTTGAAAAATGTTCGTTTTAAAGAGATAAACTATCTTAAAATACTCATAACATTAAAAAAAAGTTTTGAAAAAACCAATGTTTAGCTCTATTCTGTATTTGGGGGTGAACTGTGTCACATAAAAAAAATTAATTCAATTTAAAAAACCGCCGGAAATTTAGCGTTTTTGTCAAACCGCATTCTCGTCCCCAGAGCTCACGATCATTCTGGCCTGCGGCAGAGATCGAGAGCTCTGAAGCTCTGGCTGGTTCCAAACCACGAAGTCCTTGAATCACGGACTTCCGGCCCTTCTGCGCAAACTCAGAAGTTTGAAACAATAGTGGTTGCAAACGGCTACAAAAATGCACCTTCACTGCGACTGCGCTTGTATCGGAACTGGCCAGAGCTCTTGATTTCTGCCGCAGGCCAGAAGGATCGTGAGCTCTGGGGACGAGAATGGTCAAACCGGAAGTTAGTTCCTTTAGGCATGCGCAGTTGATCGGACAATAGGAAGCGCGAGGTGAACGCGTTCGATGGAATCGTGCAGTGAGTTTTTCCTCCTTTTTGAATCTACGGCCGCAGGCGCGTAGATTCCTTGCCATCGGGTCTGTCCGTTACCAAAAACGAGTAACAAAAGAATATTCGGAGTTAATTAATGCCGAGCATGCGCAGATCTCTTTTGATTGAGACAATAACAAGTACGATTGATTTGTCGGGGTGTGTCGAAAACGAAGACCCAAAAACCAAGACCGAAGACCCTGGAGTCTAAAACGAAGACCCACTGGTCTAAAACGAAGACCCTGTAGTCTAAAACGAAGACCCTGTGGTCTAAAACGAAGACCCACTGGTCTAAAACGAAGACCCACCGGTTTTTAGCTCGTGGAGAGCTATCGGGGATGGCTGGGGAATTTGGCGTAAACAATAGACAATTTGTAATCGATTTCCGATTGTCTCAAATTCGGCAGGCGCATTCACGCATTCGTTAAATGGTCGTTAAGAATAATACTCTTATTCGGCTACCAATGAACATTATCTTACTCACTCCACGACTTTTTTTGCTTACCACAGGATGCTTTTAATTGTTCAGGTGAAGACTATACATAAAGACCCATAAAGCCAAATTGCTCTCATTTCTGTAGCGCATAAATTAAGACGTCATCTGAGCGCACAACAAACTTGACAGTACTTAATCTCAGTCAGTACAACACGTGTCAAGTTGTGTAACGCAATTAAATCCAAGAGTACATAAATATACGTTCTAGTGACGATTTTAGTATATTTTGTCATCATGAATATTCTATTTTTCAAATGTATATTGAGCAAATTACGATGAGGTGACTTCATTACTTTGCTATACTGTCCTTATCAGTTAAATGAAAGGCGTAAAGGTCAACTGTGCGTGACTCGCAAATTTATTCACCACGTGCTACAGGTGAAGTGAAGTGAAGTGATGTCTTTATTTATCGAGGGTAGCTCAAAATAGCATCTAAATGCTAATAAACTAGAGGCCCTCATTACAAGATCAAAATAGTTAAAATAGTTACAAATCAAAGCTTATCATAATATTATCAAGATCTAATAAAACTATGAAACAATTATTAGCATGCAGCACAGTGACACACAATATTTATAGCGGAGCTCCGCGCGCGCCGAAGGCGCGCGCGCGCGGAGCACCATTGATAAGAAAATATGGTAACCCATCGATCCGAGAAAATTTGGTCATGACGTCACCGTACGCCCGTCCGTACGTACGTACGTACGTACGTACGACCGTCCACCCCCTCGATATAAGCCAAAGTCAAATGTGACACTCCAGTTAACCCTTTCGTGCGCAAGCTCGCATATAAGCGCGCTTCCATATGGACTGTTTTTGGACAGATCATTTGTCCATACACGTAGTCCTTAACCCGCGTTTTTGTGGCGGGAAATTGCATGGCCAAATTTTGAAGACAGTTTTAAACCAAAGTCAGTTTTGTCTATTCGTTGGCGGAGTATCAGTGACAAAAAAGCGGGAGAAAGAACAAGAAAGGGCATGAGTAAATAGGCAGATCGAGTATCAGTGACAAACAGCGGGAGAAAGAGCACGAACAAACCGGCTGAATTGTACTGTCGAGCAACGGGAGAAAGAACAGGAAAGGGCTCGAGTAAACAGGCTGAATCGTACTGACGAGCAACAGGAGAAAGAACAACAAAAAGATCGAGAAAAGAGACGAAATTATAGTGAGGAACAGCGAAAAAGAGAGCGTCTCTTGTCAAGCTGTAAAAACATTACCAAGTGTCATGGAGTTTCAGCTTTTCCTCGTGTTTGCCTGCAGAAGTTTGCATGAAGAGAAAAGATCGTGTGGTCTGGCAAGGTTTCAGTAATTATGCGCTGTCTTCGGACCTTGCTGTGAGTTAAACTGGACGGTTTTGCCGCTTAAATCCTTAATTGAAGAAGCTTCGTTGATAGGCATATGAAGTAATAAGACTTACTTTTGTGTGAAACGACGGCTTCTGCTTAAGCTCTGCGTTCGGACTGATTGTTGACTGACTTAAACTGTGCGCAGGTTAGTACTCCTGTTTTGTCTTTTATATGGACATTTATGCCAAGAAAATTGAATAGCGATTTGTCTCAGTTTGTTACTTGTCTTATTTTTTCCGATTTCTACGAGAAACGTCGAAGAGACACTCGCATCGGTTTCTTTTCTTACGTTTTGTTGTTTTCACGCTTCCATCTCAAATTGGTTTGGACTCTTGTTTTTTCCAAATGTTTTCTATCCAATATTTCATCTTGGATCATAAAACGTTTCGTTTTTTCCTGCTGTCGCTCATTTTAGGGCACAAAATTTGTTGAAGAAAAGCCAAGCGAAGTCCGGATGGTTTATAACCTCGGCTCCGCTTGATAAGTTTGACATTTGGAAAACTCTCGCCGAAAGAACAACAACTCCATGCCAAAAGTAAACGCGATTTTTAACAGCTGCAGCATTGGAAATGCCGGCAATATGTTGTCCCTCGCAGCAATTCTTAGTAAATCAATGATTTTGTGTGAAATGACGGCTATTATGTCAGCTCTGCGTTCGGAGTGATTATTGACTGACCTGAACTGTCCGCATCCGCAGGTTAGTATTCCTGTTTTGTCTTTTACACGGATACTTATGTCAAGAACACTCGCAGTAGCGATTTGCCTAGGTTACTCACGAGTTATGTTTGTTACTTGTCTTATTTTTCCAATTTCTACGAGAAACGCCGAAGAAACATTCGTATCGTTTTTTGTTTTCTTACGTTTTGTTGTTTTCACGCTTTTACCTCAAATTGGTTTGGACTAAAAAATGCTCGTGTTTTTTCCAAATGTTTTCTATCCAATATTTCATTTTGGATCCTAAAACTCTTCGTTTTCCCTGCTGTTGCTCATTTTAGGGCACAAAAGTGTTTGAAGAAAAGCCAAGCGAAGTTCGGACGGTTTACTGAAATCCTCGGCTCCGTTTTGTTAGGAACAAGCGCCGGATTGACATTTGGAAAACTCTCGCTAAGAGCAACAAAAGTAAACACGATTTTTAACAGCTCCAGCATTTGAAATGGCAGCAATATGTTGTCCCTCACAGCAATTCTCGTTGTCAGTTAAAAAATCGCAGACTTAAAAGGCTAATTGCAGTAAAAACTTCGTCTTTAATTCAATGTTTATTGACAAATGTTTTTCTGAAACCGATTTGTTTGTCGATCTGTTGTCATTGCCAACCAGATGTTATCATTAACAGTGATGTAAAAAATAATACCGCCCACGACTTGTATATTTGTAGTTGATCGAAGTCAAGAATAAAGCCATTCTCAACCATTTGCAGTTGATCACCTGAGTTGATTCATGGCTTATCGTGCCGCAGTCACTTTTCATAACGAAAAGTTAAAGTCATTCTCGCTTAATGTTTTTCGGTGCTATTGTACAAAGGACACAGACGGCAGTTTTCTATCGTCTTTACTCTTATAGATCACAAAAATGACTCCAAAAAAACAGTCAAAACAAGGCGAACAAAGTACTTTTCTTCTTTTTTGGGTGATGTCCAAGAGTACCCACTTTGAGGTTTTACCATTTTGTTTTGTTGTGGAATATTCGGTTTGTTGAGGTTAAAATGTCAACGATACATGTTAGAAAATTTGTGACTTAGCCAAAGCACATAACCGGTTGTGATGTTGGATTTAAAAGTGAGTCACTGGGACTGCTCATCTATAATTTAGAGATTTACACCATTTGTATTGAAATGTAATCGGATGTAATTTAACTGTGATGAAGCAAAATCGTATATGCTCATAGTCATGTAGTTCCTTGATCCAACGTGGCAAAGGCCGATGATAAATCGAAAATGTACGTTAGCACATGTTTGAATGGTAAAAACCATTATCACAAAAAAACCAAAATCACAATACAGAAGTCCTTACTAGAGTCCTGGCTCGAGTCCTGGCATTGATTTTATTTTATCGGTAAATGCCATACAATAAGGAAAGAACTGTGGAGCTCCGCTTTTAGGTTTGCCTAAATATATATATTATAGAGAAATGATTTAAAGATTGCTGGTCTTTAAAAATCCTGTTCCAAAGAGAATTTTTGAAAGTCTTAAGAGTCTCTGCTTTCCTCATTTGAAGAGGTAGCTTATTCCATTCCAGAGAAGCAGTCACAGTAAAAGTTCTACCACCTTCTGTATTTCGATTTACTCGAGGGCAGGCTATATTAAATTTAGCATATCTAGTTTGCCGTGAATGGGTCTCACCGGTAAGTACTAATAAGTTAGTAAGATAACTAGGCACGCGACCTTGCAAACGCTTGTATATGATACAACACTTGGCTAATTTAGCATTCTCGAAGAAAGGTATCCATTTGAGTGTGTTAAATAACTGAACAGAGGGTGCATAACTGTCAGCACCAATGACAATTCTCGCTGCTCTCTTTTGCAGCTTCAAAACACGATCTAGACAATGTTTATCACAGTTTGACCAGATAACACTTACGTAATCCATTACTGGTCTAATAATAGCATTATAAAATGGAATTTGATTTTCCCGGGAAAATTACGTTATCGCTTTCAGATGTATCCCTGCGTTGAGAATGTCGTTTTTTCGTTATTTCAAGATCCCCCAAATCTTGAAAAGGCAACAGTCTACGGCGGAAAGTATCGACGAATTCCGCTTAGTAATAGAGGTAGAAAGCGTATACCTCCTGACCTTCCCAAAGGATCAAGCCGGACTTTTGAACCATTGAAAAACAAAAACGCGGGAAAATGCACGAATAACACGAAACAACAAACTTTTCAACATGTTTTTGTATCAACGCTATGCAGACACATACCAGTCATCGCCGAACAAGAATGCATTAATAACTCTGATAAATCTGTCGTTGTTTATCCACAAATTGAGCATCGATAACAAGAAGAAGATTGCATCCTCGCCATGTCGGCCATGATGGTCGAGCGACTGACAGAAGAGCGGTATTGGGAACAAGAAACTCGGTAAATGGAACGGTAAATTTCGGTCGGAATATTCCGACCGGAATATCAGGACCACCTCCAGAGGTGATCCCGAATATTCCGGTCAGAAGAAACCGAAACGGACCTTTCCATTTGATTTCCGACCGAAATTTCCGGAATCTTTGGCATAATGGAAAGCACCCAAAGTAACTGTCAAGTTTGTTGTGCGCTCAGATGACGTCTTAATTTATACGCTACAGAAATGAGAGCAATTTGGCTTTATGTACAGTCTTCCCCTGAACAATTAAAAGCATCCTGTGGTAAGCTCGTGGAGTGAGTAAGATAATGTTCATTGGTCGGCCGAATAACGACCATTTAACGAATGTGTGAATGCGCCTGCCGAATTTGAGACAATCGGAAATCGATTTCAAATTGTCTATTGTTTACGCCAAATTCCCCAGCCATCCCCGATAGCTCTCCACGAGCTAAAAACCGGTGGGTCTTCGTTTTAGACCAGTGGGTCTTCGTTTTAGACCACAGGGTCTTCGTTTTAGACCAGTGGGTCTTCGTTTTAGACTACAGGGTCTTCGTTTTAGACCAGTGGGTCTTCGGTCTTCGGTCTTCGTTTTTGGGTCTTCGTTTTAGACACACCCGATTTGTCGGTAGCGTTTCGGTTCTTGAAACTTGTCAACAGTCGTAAAATTGAGAGTTGTCTTTTGATCGACGACGAGTTGTCTTTGAAGAGTACGTTTGGGTAAGTAAAACATTTTGTAAGGTGATTTTCTACAACTTACGTTACTCAAGAAGGCATAGCTTTAACTGGATGTGTTTTTACGAAGTATTTGTTAGCTGTTTAGGGCTCGAAATAACGGCCGGTCAACGGACAATGTCCGTACTGATTGTGGATTTGACCGGTCAAACTTTCGTCTTGCCGGTCATGTTGCCCGGTCAAAATTCAATCGTATTGAAAATGAAATAAATTTAAGGTTCCTGCTGTTCAGTTGTTTCAGTTGTTATTCATCGAGTCACTGTGTATTGCGGAACTTTGATATGAAATCCTGGTGACATGCAACTAGAGCCGTTGTTTACAATTCGCGCATCGAAACAGACATCGGGATTCGCCCACCTCCGCCGGGTCACAAATTTACCAAATATTTCAACTTTTGTGAGAAATTGTTCTGCGATAATTGAGTTTAACTGATTCGTGACTAGTGATCGCCGTGTTGACAGACAAATTAGTCGTTGCGCAATGACAAACACAACTATCATATGACATTTTTTAAGGTGTGGGAAAATCGGTGATTCCAGTGAGAGAAGTGAGAGATCTATGAGCAGTGTGATTTGAGCGAGAGTACAGTTGTAACGAAGAAAACCTAACTTGGAAAGTAATAAACCGTGAAGTGTCGGAACCTAGCGGACTCGTTGGTCTCATTTCCGATACAGTGGCACCTCCGACGGGACAAGGCGAAGCATGGAGGAATTAACAAAAGAAGCAGACGCTAAAGTGCAAATGTTGAAATACATTAGTGCGAAGACACGTGGCGTTGTGGAGAAGGGAAACATGGGAGCAGTTGAACGTCAACGCGAGAACCTAAAAGACTTAGTGAAAGAAATAGACGCGCTGAAACTGAGGGTAGAACAGACCATGTTCGAAGCGGGTAAAAGCGCAGAAGAGGTCGAGAATTGGAGCAGTAGCGTTGAAGGACCGATCGCTGAAGCTGATGGAGAAATTTCAAGCCTGGAGACGTGGCTGCAAGACACCAGTAGAGAGGTCGAACACCGAAAACAAAGGGATGAAGAAGAAAGGAGAGCTCGTGCTCGCGAGGAGGAGCTTAAATACGAGAGAGAGCAAATGAAGATGAAATTGGAATTCGAACGCGAGTTGGAAGAAACAAAGGTCAACCGGCACCCTGCCGCGAAGGCTGAACAAAGTCAACAAAGGGCAACAAAACTACCGAAGCTGGAAATTACGAAGTTCAAGGGGACGTACGAAGGATGGTTGCCTTTTTGGAACAAATTTCAAGCCGAAATCGACAAGACAAACCTAGCGACTGTGACCAAATTCGCTTATCTAAAGGAACTGCTAGATCCAAAGGTTCGAACGGAAATAGACGGATTACCTTTCACAACAGAAGGCTATGAGAGAGCAAAAAATATCCTTGTCAGTGAGTATGGGAAGACTAGCGAGATCGTGAATGCGTACGTGCTGAATATTATGAATTTGCCTGTCATCACCGGGACACAACCGGCGAATATCCACGAATTTTACAAGAAGCTTGTGTACAATGTCCAATCTCTGGAGACACTGGGAAGATTGAAAGACGTGTCAGGAAATACAAGGAGTGTGCTCGACAAGCTGAAGGGGATAAAGGCGGATCTAGTTAGAGGACACGAAGACTGGCAGAACTGGGACTTTCCACGTTTGATAAAGGCTCTTAAGACGTGGAAGGAAATAAATCCAGTTGAAAGCAACGCCGAAAATTCGGAGAAGCCAAGCGCTAAGTTTCGTGGTCGCGAAAAAACATTCCAGACAAAGGAAACAATGCCAACGCAAAGGGTGTGTGTGTACTGTGAGGCGACAGACCACAGATCTGTAAATTGTGACAAGTTCGTGACAGTTGAAGACCGCAGGAAGCAATTAGGCATTAAACAACTGTGTTTTAATTGCACAGGAAACCAACATCGCGCCGCTGAGTGTAGAAGTCGTTCTGGTTGCCGGATCTGTAACAGAAGACATCATACATCCATCTGCGATAAATCTACATCACGAGATCAATTGATGACCGCAACGAGCGTGGAAAGGAAGGGAGTGGTCTATCCAATGGTTGCAGTTGAAGTGAATGGGATAAAGTGTAGAGCGCTGTTGGATACGGGCGCCGGAAGCTCCTACGCGTCATCAACCCTCTTAGATCGTTTACGTTTGCGTCCAATCCGTCAAGAATTCAAGCGGATTGAAATGATGTTTAGCACATCTAACAAAGCGATAAATATCTATGGTTTACAAATTCGAAGTCTGGATGGCAAATTCTCCTTACAAGCAGAAGTAAACAAGGTCGACCGCAAGGAATTGTTGACACTTGAAAACCCCAAATGCACAGAAATGGTGGCGCAGTTTTCCTATTTGAGAGGTATAACCATAGAGGATGACGACGAGAAACCTATGCTGCCAATACATCTGATCCTTGGAACAAACGAGTACGCAAAGATCAAAACAGGAACAAGACCAAGGATTGGACGCCCAGGAGAACCAGTCGCAGAATACACGAGGCTCGGCTGGACCATCATGTCACCTGGAAAGGAATTAGATCTCAGTAGCATGTTCCTAACGCAGACCTCAGCGATCGATTACGAAGAATTATGCAAGTTGGACGTCCTGGGGCTAAAGGACAAGCCGAGTGGAGACCAGGAAACAGTTTACGAAGAATTCAAGGAACAGCTTACCAGGAGTTCCGAAGGCTGGTACGAGACAAGCCTACCTTGGAAGGGAAATCATCCTCCCCTACCTAACAACCGCACAGGGAGCCTGAAGCGTCTGGAAAACCTTGTGCGCAGGCTAGAAAGGCGAGGCCAGCTTGAAAGGTACAACGACATCATCCAGGATCAGCTAAATCAAGGAATCGTAGAACGCGCAGACGAAGCGGGTGGTGATGGGAAAGAATTCTACATTCCCCATAAAGCGGTCGTGCGCGAGAATGCGGAAACCACAAAGATGCGCATCGTGTATGACGCTTCAGCGCGGGAAAATTCAAGTGCAGCCTCCCTCAACGAGTGCCTGGAAGTAGGCCCGCCACTACAGAACCAGCTGTGGAGCGTGATGATCAGAAACAGATTTTATCCGGTGGCAATCGCGGGCGACTTGAAGCAAGCATTCTTGCAAATTCGAATTCGTGGAGCAGACCGGGACACCTTGCGCTTTCACTGGTTAAAGGATCTAAAGAGCAAACAAGTGGAAACATTGCGTTTCACCAGAGTACTCTTTGGCTTAGCGCCGTCTCCGTTCCTCCTAGCCGCAGTTATTAAAGAACATTTACA
>OX419338.1:10815746-10818246 GCA_948470475.1 Galaxea fascicularis | reverse complement strand
GCGGGCTCAAGTGAACAGTTACGCTTCGGATACGTTTTTGGCCGGGTTAAGTTTGTCCTGACATTAAAGCGTTGTTGTGTTTAACCGGTGTCCCAAGTTGTGAGGATCACCACAGTAAGGATGCTTATTGTACGGTTTGTTTATGCTGATTTTAACATGATACGAACTTTAGTCGTATTGGGTTCGTCCCAGATAAACGAACATTCTTTCCAACTGCATTGAAGCTCGAAAGTGTGCGTAATTAACTGAATATTAAAATAATAAAAGCTTATGTTTAATTGAAATTGTTGATACTACAAACTTCTTCAAGGATATGTGAACAATCTTTTGTTTAAAAACAGTGTCACTGACACTTATTTAATTTCATATTTGGTTTACAACTGGTTTATAACAACTTTACTAAAAGTACAGAAATTACATTACCTGAATAGATTTCCTTCTCTCAGTTTCGCGCACGATGCTTCGTACAACTGTGGTACTTTTCTGCGTATGCCATTCTACATTTCTATTTGCACGTTGAATAATGTATTTTACAGGCAGTGATTTCTGCCGGTAATCACCAACTTGTACATTTGGAACTCTTTTACAACCTGATAATTATTAGATTAACTTATTGATTTACTTGTGCCGAGTAGTTTTTCAGCTTTAAATGATAATAATGATAATAATAATTGTCGTTTAACATTTTTCTTTTAATCAGTTGAAAACATGCACTCAGAATGTATATTGTGTTGTAAACGTCCACGTATTTCAATTGTGACGTAACCAAAATATGTTACCTCACAGTTTCACATTCCCATTTGTTGGGCTTCCAATTTTGCAGAACTGCTAAGTCCAAGTTTTCTTACTTGTTAAAACCTTGAATTAAACTACTGTCCTGGCTCTATTTTAGGGAAAACCTGTAAAGAAACTGTCTACTCAACTTTTTTTGGTAGAAACAAGATTTTATTGCAATCTTAGAACATTGCAAAGACAATTTTCCTATGGCTGAAAGAAATAGGCTACCAACTTCTGGCTGCAAATTGAGGAAAGACCCTTAGCCCACAAAAATTGAATACATTTTTCCTTGTCTGGGAATGTTGCGTGCAGGCTTTTAAACTGGTTGAAATCAAATCCCTCTGTTGCAATTTTTTCGCCATAGTGCCAGATATTGCACTTCCAAATTTCAGCAGTAGAATCTTGGTCCGTTCTCTAATTTTCACCATGGACTTGTACTTGGTTTTCTGCTCGAGTGGAGGGTGTAAAAATTTCTTGTGTTGGTCATTAAGATCTTTTAGCTGTGTGCAAAATAGCATGTCCCTCATTGCTTCTACATCAGCCAGTGCTCTGTGGGCTACAAAACAGAACAAAAAACAACTGAAACATTCTCTTAAGTGGAAGGGGAGCTCAAAGGGGGATATACAGGTAGATGAGAGGGCCTTGGTTTCCTCAATTCCCAACCTCAGGTCTTCACAGTTTACACTCCCTGTCAGATGTGCAACCAGATTAATAAAATAATACAACTTTTTTTGACCCTAACAGATTTTTACAATAACTGCAGAAATTCTCGCACTGATTGGCTAGTTTTTATTGTCAATAAGCGGACAGACACATGAATTTATAATTTATGCGATGCATCAAGGAATGAGAGCGGACAATTTGTTATCGTAAAAAACAAATTGATATCAGGTTTTGTGTCTGTCCTGTTATTGACAATGAAGTTTGTCATAACATTGTCAAAGTAGTCTGCAGATCCACTCGGCTGTGCCTCGTCGATCCACAGCTTCTTTGACATAATTCATGATCAATAACAGGAGAGATGCATGAAAAACTGATGTCAATTTGTTAACTATCAACATTCTATTTATTGGGTAAGCACTAATTACCTTTAAATTGTGCATTAGGAAAGTAGAGGGCATGCAATTTTGACATGCCAAGCTTCTGCTTTTTATCTAGGGGAAGTTGCCACTGTTTCCTCAGCTGTAAAATGAAACAAAAAAATTGTAAATTTGCATTGTACATGTTGGTAGTACAGCTCAAATTACTATGTAACATATTGTTTGTATAGGTAATCAGCTCGCAAGTTGAACAGTGTATCCCCAAAGAAGATGTGGTTAAATAGCTTGGTGGTGAGCAAAGGATATCTCCTTTCAATCTCCGCATAAAGAAGAGGAAAGTCATAGACAAACCCATTGTGGGCAAGAAGTACTAGAAATTAAATAGACATGAAAACAAAATATTTTCGCACAAAATAATGAGTTGCATTGTTTTACTCAGTGGTAAGAATCCTTGTGGGATGCCTGCACATGTAACATGTGTGATTCTTACATTAATGTACGTGCATTGAGGAGATGCCTTTTCCGGCTTTTGTTTCACCTTCCACAAAATGACATCTTTTTGCGGTGTATGAAACAAAAACCAGGAAAGGCATCTGCTCTCACTGTCTGTTGTAAAATTATGTAATTTGTGATTACACCGTATTATCATAAATTACTATTTTGCAGGCACATATCAGAGGTCT
>OX419338.1:10790746-10813246 GCA_948470475.1 Galaxea fascicularis | reverse complement strand
GCAAAGTTTGACGAATACTGCGAGCCGCGAACACAGGTGATCTATGAACGCTACCGATTTAATAATCGCAAGCAAGAGCCTGGCGAGAGTATCGCAGCTTACCTCACAGAGTTGAGAACGATCGCAAAAAACTGCCAGCACGAGGACATTACCCCAGAGGAGATTTTGCGTGACAGGATCGTTTTAGGAATTCGAGACGACAAGATGCGTGAAAGACTGCTTCGATACAATGATTTGACATTACAAAAAGCCGTCAATCTCATCAAAGCAGCCGAACAAACCGAGCACCAACTGAAGCTTATGGGTGCAAGCCCAACCGTAAATGCATTAAAGCAGGGTCGCTCGAAAAGCAACAGACCGTCGATGCCATCGCGTGCAGCAAACAACAAACATCAAAAACAAACATCGCGTGGCAATTGCGGCAGATGTGGAACGACACACGCAAGGAAAAAATGTCCGGCATTTGGTCAGAAATGTCACCGATGTGGCAACATGAATCACTACCAATCGTTGTGCCGAAGCAAGACTGTTGCTACCGTGCAAGTAGATGATGAACCCGATCACTATGAAATTTGCACTGTTGGAGAACAGCCTGGCCGTGTGACTAAAGCCCTTGTGAATTTGTACGTAAACCGACGACAGCCCGGAAATGCAGTTCGTTTTCAAGTGGACACTGGATCCGAATGCGATCTATTACCGCTGAAAGTGTACAAATCAATCACTGGAGACGACACTGTCGACCTCCTAAGGAAATGCAACAAATCGATCGTTTCCTACACTGGTGAACGAAAACAGATCGCCGGAAAGATAAACCTCCCAGTTTGGCATAAGGACAGAAAGAAAACTCTGACCTTTAATGTCGTCAATGGCGACTATCAGCCTATCCTATCGCTCAACACAAGTATTATGCTTGGAATCGTCACGCTGGCCGACTGTGACGTATTATCGCTCACGATAACGCCACAAAGTAACGCGATCCTTGAACAATACAAAGATGTGTTTGAAGGACTTGGAGAACTTCCAGGCGAATACAAGATTATCACGGACGAGAGAGTAAAACCGAAAGTTCATCCCCCGAGAAGAGTACCAGTTGCAGTACGCCCAAAACTCAAGGAAAAATTGGACGAATTAGTACAGCGAAATGTCATTGCACCAGTAACGGAGCCAACAGAATGGGTCTTAAGTATGCTGGCAGTAATAAAGCCGAACAAAATTCGAATTAGTTTGGACCCAAGGGATCTGAACGAAGCGATCAAGCGAGAGCACTACCCGATGCCCACTATAGAAGAGATCGCTACTCGACTTGACAAAGCAAAGCTTTTCACAGTAGTTGATGCAAAAGATGGATTCTGGCAGAAGAAACTTAACCACGAGTCCAGCTGCAAAACTACGTTCAACACTCCCTTCGGGCGATACCGTTGGCTTCGCATGCCTTTTGGCATCAGTTCTGCTCCAGAAGTATGGCAAAGAACCATGCACGAATTTGTGGAGGGGCTCCAAGGTGTAGAAGTCATTACTGATGACTTTATTATTGCTGGGTTTGGAGACACCACTGAAGAGGCTTTCAAGAGCCTCGAACAAAATGAACGATCATTCTTCACAAGATGCAGAGAATGGAACCTGAAACTGAACAAACAGAAAGTCAAGCGTGCTCAGACAAACGTACCATTCATGGGACACCAGCTCACCCCCGAGGGACTCAAACCAGACCCCGGGAAGATTGAAGCAATCGTTGCCATGCCTGAACCTGAAGACGCCACAGCACTTAAGCGTTTCCTAGGAATGGTGAATTACCTTTCCAAATTCATGCCGCATCTGAGCGAAATGACAGAACCGTTGCGACGATTAGAAGATAAAGACGCGGAGTGGCAGTGGCTGACGCAGCACAGTATCGCATTTAATACTGTGAAGAAGTATCTAACTGAATCTCCAGTACTCAAATACTACGACGTGAATGAAGAAGTTACCATTCAGTGTGACGCATCCGAAACAGGTCTCGGAGCTGTCCTCATGCAGAAAGGTCAGCCAGTGTGTTACGCCTCAAGAGCACTCACAGACGTCGAGACCAGATACGCCCAGATTGAGAAAGAGCTTCTTGCCATCGTATGGTCTTGTCATTAGTTTGACCAGTACATATATGGCCGAGACATCGTACACGTCGAGTCTGACCATGAGCCGCTACAAGCAGTGTTCAAGAAGCCTATACAGCAGTCACCCAAACGATTACAGAGAATGCGAATGGCGCTACAAAATTATTCTCTGGCCATCCAGTACAAGAAAGGCCGTCTTATGTTCATTGCAGACGCCCTGAGCCGCGCCTACAGGCTTACAACCGAGGACGCTCAGCATGACAGCAGTGAAGTACGCGCCTTACGAGAAGTTCAACACGAAGATGGACTTTCTGTATCGCCCAAACGACTGCAAGAATTCAAACGAGTGACAGCCGATGAGCTCATTGGTGCGATACACCACGGGTGGCCGTTACGTCGAAAAGACTGCCCTGCAAAGCTTGTACCTTACTACGACAGCCGAAGCGAGCTAGTTCAAGATAGTGGATTAGTTTATCGCGGAGAACGCCTGGTGGTTCCTCATTCGCTGCGAGCTGACATGCTCAAAGAAATCCACAGGTCGCACATAGGAATCGGTGGATGCCTAAGGAGAGCCCGGGAGCTACTCTACTGGCCAAGAATCAACGCGGAAGTCAAAGATTACGTTTCCAAGTGCAGCGTTTGCCAGTCATATCAGCCAGAGCAATGCCGAGAAGAACTCCAACCACATGAAATGCCCAGTCGTCCATGGTGTAGGGTTGGAGCTCACATATTCGAGCTTGGACCACAACAGTTCTTGATAATGGTGGACTATTGGTCAAGCTACTTTGAGGTGCAGGAATTGAAACGAATCACGTCAGCAAACGTGATCCACGCACTTAAAGTCCAGTTTGCCAGACATGGTACTGTGTTACGGAAGTCCTTGTTACAGACAACGGGACACAATTCAGTTCGTCTGAGTTTGCGAAATTCGCCGAGACGTGGAGATTTGAGCACAAGACCTCAAGTCCGCACTATCCCCAGTCGAACGGAAAAGCGGAGAACGCCGTCAAAGTTTGCAAAGCGCTGCTGAAGAAAGCACGAGCAGACAACAAAGATCCTCTGCTAGCGTTTTTAGACTGGAGAAACACCCTGACAGAAGGTTTAGGAACCTCACCGGTTCAACGTCTTATGGGCAGAAGAACACGAACACTGTTGCCAATCCACACCAAACTGCTGGAACCAAAAGTAGACAGCCAGACAGGAGACAAGTTGAAAAAGTGAAAAGTTGTCCAAGAGCAGCGATACAACACGAAAAGTCACCCGCTAACACCATTACAGCCAGGTAGAGCGATTAGGATGAAACTCCCTGGCGATACTAAATGGTCCCTTGGAAGTTGCGTGAAGATTCTTCCGAACCGCTCGTATGAAGTGGAAGTTGCCGGTCGCCGCTACCGTCGCAACAGGCGTCAGCTCAGAACAACAGCTGAGACACCGCCCCCTCCTTCGGTCGAACAAGATCTTCTGCACAATCATCCACAGACTACAAAGTCTCCCAGCGTAAGCCACGACGCGGAACTGGAACACGACCAGCCTGCAACCGTGCCTGCAATCGTGACTTCTCAGCCAGCTGTCCAACTACGGAGGTCATCCCGTATCAAGAAAACATCAGCTTGGCATGATGATTATGTCATGAACACTTAACTTTAAGAAAAGGGAGATGTAACGATACCGGATTGTGAAATTGTGTGACACTAACTTGCGTGATTTATGACATGTTATAAATATTGTGTAATCGACACCTCTGATTACCTCACTTATATCGCGTGATTATAAGATCATTGATTCATTGTACCACTCGGAATACACAGGCCTGCAATAAAATAGGAGTTGACTAGCACTCGCGTCTCTCTCTATCGTTTCAACGTACGACATAAAAACGTTACAATGTCCTTTCTTTGACTAACAATGCTTCACATAAAGAAACTTATGGAAATGCATAACAAAGAGACATATACGCGCGTATATACGCGCATTGTGCGCGTATTTAACGTATTGACATAAGCGTATACGCAAAATACGCCTGTATGATACGCGTATGCGTAGTTCGGATATATCTGAGCTGCACTGTATATGTTAAATAAACGGCACGGTGGCTTGACTGGCCCACGCGCCCATATATGAACATTGTTGTCTTGTGTGTACCAGTTGAGTAGTGGAGGCAAAATAATAAAATATTAGAAAAGAAAACTCAACCCAACCCCCCCAAATAAGCTCTCATAGGCTTAAAAATATGGCTGGTCAAAGTCTGTCAATTCTTCTTAAAAATGTTGTGCATTAAAATTTCACAGCAGCCCAAAAGAAGGCTTTGTATGAGAGTTACTCTAAAACATTGTTTGTACCTGGTGCGGCTATCCTTCTGGATGTGTTGACTAATGAATGGAAAGATTTTTCCAGGTGAGTTTCCACATTGTTGGCAAGAGGTTGCAGCACTGCAGCAAATTCTGCAATGTGGTCCTTGTAAATGGATCCCCCGGTGCCTTCACAGTCATACAAGAAGTACAAAGGGGAAGGATTGGCTTGCAGCTCGTCTCCACACTCATCGTCACTGCTGTATGTCACTGGGACACTGTCACTGCAGTCTGGCTCTGGAAAACTATCGCTGCTATCACTGAATTCTGATTCAGAGCTGTTGTCATCACATCCACCTGCAGAGTATTTTGTTGTGATGGAAACAGCCTTCAGAGATGTCATATATTCTTTCTCTTTATCATGTTTTTTCATCTTCTTCCTTTTGTTTTCATTTCTAAATACATAAAAATACACAAGATGAACAAGAACAGTACACTAAATTAGTGTATGAATTTATTTTGATTCAGCACAGGAAGGTTGCAGATAATGTGAAGAATATTATCTGCTTTAAGATTATTTGCAGCTGACAAAGTCAATTCAAAATAAGCCTAAAGGTAAAGGTTTTATTTCTAATAATGTTATTATCATAATAACAGAAACATAAGTGACTTTGAGCTTATTTTGAGTCAATTGACTTCATTATGTTATTTATATAACCAGTACCAGTACTTTCTATCAAGAAACTTTATATGATAAGCTTAGGAGGAACACATACAATGTATAATTATATATGTGTACATATTGAAAAGAGACTGGCACAAAAATCAACCTTTTCTTTTGGTGAATTTCGTTTCCGGATGTCTTCATGAAATTGTACTCAATGGCTTTCTTTGGCATTGGCATTGAAAGTAGCTGGAACAAGAGAACTATCCATATTGGACCAATATTCTAATAAAGAAATAGTAATGTATTTAGTCAGTATACTTTAACTGCAATGTTGCTATGATTTTGTGAAGTTTCACACTTTAAAAAGTACATTGTGTCATTATAATAAACTCACATCCTTTTTCTTTGAAAATATGCATTAAAAATATCATTACATTACACCTTACAAATCTAAGTGCAAATCAGGATTTGTTCTGTATTCCATTTTAGGGGAAAAGGTTATCTTACAAATCCACATATACTGTCATACATGGCTACTCTGGGTGTTACTGACAGGAAATATAGTAGTCTTGATAGCAGCAGGCATAACGAAATTCTGCGTGATAATAGATAAAGGTTCGCCAGTTTGCTAAACGCTATTGTAACAACACTGATATTAAGCTAGTTTTCTGATCATTTAAAATCGGTAACTTGTTTAGTGTAAAGGATCCTATCCCTCGTGGGCTCCCTGCGGGTGTGGTATATAAGTTTTTGTGTGCAGGCTGTAGTGCCTGCTATGTCGGCGAAACCACCCGACACTTTTCCACGCGCGTACGTGAGCACATTTTCAGTGATAGGACCTCGCATATTTTTAAACATTTACAAAATTCTGAACATTGCCGCACTTTATGCTCTAGTGACTTTTTTAGCATCCTAGATCACGCTTCCACCACCTTCCAACTTAAGATAAAAGAAGCCATTCATATTCAATGGGAAAAACCTACACTTAATCATCAACTTTACCGTGTTAATTTAAAACTTTCTCTGTAATAATGTACATTGCCATGGTTCCTTTTGTTCTTACACTTAATTAGCATTTTGTTTCACACCTTATATTCAACTCTGTACTTTGTACTGATTTAAACTGAAGATGACAGAAGTTTCTGTTGAAACATGTTTTTAAAAAGTGTCGTGTTGTTTCTGCGAAATATAGTAGTGTAGGTACAGTCACCTTGTGTGGTATTGACATGTTTGTCTTACACTGATAGTGTACAGACCCAAGGTCAATCCTTTTCCCCCTGTATGCTAGTGCAATGCCATGGTACCCCTCAGGGATGTTATTAGTGATTCGTCCCTCCCAGGTGATATATTCTTCAGGTCTTGTGGCCATTTTTTTTAGAACACTTTTGAATTCATTCAGTTGGGATTAGCATGTGAATGAATGTTTGCAATGGTAGGGTTTACCTTCTTCATCTTCCTGTTCATTAAGATAACTGAAAAAATTGTTACCCTAGTAGTACTGATTCTATTCTTTACTAAACTGGGAATTTAATGTTTATACACACTGTATATAAGAGTTTTCAATCCCTTTCAGCAAAAATGGTTACTGCACTCATAGGTCTTGTAAAAATTACTGTACAAGGCTATTATTAATTTTGTTACCTTTTTATGAAACCTGCACCATGTTGAAGAGTGGTTATCGGTGTAGTGTTGGTAATAATTCATGATTGCCTTTCCAAAATCACCCAATGGATCTTCTGATGAGTAGATCTCTTCACACTTTGTTAGGTTTTTTAGGCACTTTTTGGCATTTTGAATCATGCCCTCTGACATTCTTTGGCACTTTGGCAAACCAAGGCTCTTGCACTGTGAATTGTAAGTATTCATTATTAATATTTTGGCAATTGTTTATTGTCCAAAAGTCCTTTTCATCATTCTTTACTGCTTATTGCTTGAGTACAATTGATTCAGTAACTAAACAAGTAGGGTGTTTCCTCGGGGGTCCGCATCTTGTTTACAATTTTTATAGTATTCAGTGTAATATAACTCAATATGTAGTCTTGTAAAGTCAAATATTGTTGTGAACCACCCGGAAAAGTAAATGCAATAGTTGTGTCACCAGTGTCATTTACTTTAAGTATCAAGTAATCCATTTTCTACATAACCAAACTGAAGTTACTGAACTACTAAACTTGACAGTTCGCACGCTAATACTATAACTCGCTGCTCTCTTTACTCACCTGACATGACGTCTTTTTTACTTTTTCCAAGTCTGCATGGAAGGTTTTGGCAGTGTGGTTGCCGCAGTATACAATATCTGTTTCTGGGCTCCTTGATAGTAGCACCTCGTGACATGCAGCGTCTTTGTCCAAGACTGCTTTTGTTATCGTCATCTTTTCCTTTCCTATCAGCTCTGCAAGTATCTCGGCGAGCATGTTCCCTTCTGCCCGCCAGATGTGCCCTCCCAGTTGGCGCCTTGTCCTCGCTTTGTTCTGTGAGCGTAGCCGATTATGTTACCCGTTTTATCATCGTGCATTGTAGCCGAAGCGTTGTTGGAATAGCGACCTCTTGTTAGATAAAACCCATCGAATATGACCTCTAACTTCTTTTCGTCTCCGCGCGCTCGGATAATTTTGCGAGACTGGTCAACGCTCCAACTGGCAATTTTTTCTACTTCTGGGGCAATCCACTCAATAACTCGAATCCATTGTTTTTCGCTTAAGTGGCTTATTCCAAGGGTCCCCATGACATGATCGTAGTCCTTGTAATACTCGCCACAAACAATAAATGCCAGAAGGATGTAGTTCGTCAGGTAAGTTTTTGGTTTTGTTCGAGTCGGAATAATTTTGTCGCAAGAGGAAATGCTCACCTCACTTTTACACTCTGAGCAGACAAAGTCTAACTTTAAAATTCCTGTCATCTGTTCACTTTCTTTCGAAAGTTGAATTGTTCCTGAATTGTTGCACTTGTTACATTTACTTTCCGATGCGCACTTTTGAAATTTTTCTGAAGTGCAGATTACGAGCCGGGACTGATTTATGCTCAAATGGTTTTTAGTCAACTGTTGAGGGTCGTGGCCTTTATCTTGAAAAAAGCCCTCCACTTTACGAATTGTTTCCTTATCCTCTTTACTTCCTTTTGGTTCCGAAGACTTAGTTGGTGTTGTGTCGCAAGGCGACTTTACATTGCGCAAGAAGTCTTCAAGTCGTTCTGCGGAAACCATGTCATCGTTCGCCGCACATTCCTCCACTTCGCTTACCGCAGTTTTCTCCGGAAAGAGTGGAGCGCTTATTTCTACTTCCACTGACCTTTCTTCAGTCTGAGTTGCCACTGTCGATGTATTTTTTAGCAAGCACAGTTCTTCAAAGAAGTTAACTTGACAGCCAGCATCATTTTTACGTAGCGAGGGTGGCGACCATCGAGCACTTGCAGCTTCCAAAGCTCGCCGCTTTCTCATCCCTACTTTCCTTCCCGACATGAATCAACCCACGTTTTTTTTATTGTTTTGTATTTTAATGTTTTTTTTGGTTTGGTTTTGTTCTCTATAAAAATTTTTAACGACTATAATTGAAACAATTAGGAGATTGTTATCAAATTTTCCTGGTCGGTGAGTGGGTTTTCTGGTCAGCTCACGATACGATAACGTCAGTCACCGGAAGTGACTTTTCACTTCCTTAGCAACGCGCGAAAAATCCGTCTGTGGGCCCTTAAGATCATCGAACACGAGCTTCCTAGTGCTCACTGTTACGCTGTTGACACCCAGCTCTATCTGAGTTTTAAACCTAATAGTACATCTCAAGTCCAAGTCTTGCAAGCAATGGAGAACAGCATTGAAAAGATCAGGAAGTGGATGATTCGGGATAGACTGTTGATTAATGATAGCAAGACTGAACTGATTTTAATAGGCTCCAAACAACAATTAGCTAAACTACAGCCAATCAGCATCTCCGTTGGCAACTCGACAATTAATAACAGTTCCGCTGTTAAATTTTGGGCTGTTGGTTTGACGCTAACTTAAGAATGTCTAAGCATATTACTAATGTTTGCAATTCTGCATTCTTTTATCTTCATAACATTAGAAGCATTAAGAAATATTTACACGAAGACAGTTTCCATACTTTGGTTCATGCGTTTGTAACGAATAGATTAGATTATTGTAACAGCCTTTTGTATGGTGCCTCAAAGGAACAGATAGCTAAAGTACAACGTGTACAGAATGCTGCCGCTAGACTGCTTATGAACGTTGGAAAGCATTCTCACATTACTCCTATTCTATATGACTTACATTGGCTTCCAATCCAGGATCGCATTAAATTTAAAATTATTCTATTTACTTTTAAGGCGGTTCGTAATCTAGCTCCATCATACATTAACAGTCTCTTAACTATTAATTCAAAATTCTCTTATTGTCTTCGATCTAATGATGGTCTTTACTTAGAGCCCCCTAAGGGTAAGATGCTGAAGACATTTGGAGCTCGGTCTTTTCAGGTAGCAGCACCATACCTATGGAACAGACTTCCTCGTGAAATTAGATTGATTGAGAGTTAAGACAAATTTAAAAAAGCTATTAAAACGTTTTTATTTAATGAAGCTTTTAGTAATTATTAACTTATATATATTTTATTTGCACATTAGTGACATTATATTCTACTGTAAATTTTATTTAGACACATAAGGTTTTTTAATTTTATTCAGTGTAAATCACTATTGATCTGTACATGTAAATAGGGCTATACAACTTAAATTATTATTATTATTATTATTATTATTATTATTATTATTATTATTATTACTACTCTCAAATGCTACTTCATCAACAAGATTAACTCCGATGACAACTTCAGGTTGACGGACTGGTTCAGTGTCACTGAGAGGTGCTCTGCGAAGACAGTCTGAGATGACTTGCTGCTTTCCAGGAACATACCATCAAGACCATTTCCATCAAGATCATACTTGGTGAGTTTTAGAAGCATCCTTTGTAGCTTGGGAGGGGCATCATTAAGCGGTTTCTTCAATATGGACTCTAGCGGTTTATGGCCAGTTTCAACAACAACTCTTCGCCCATACACATAGGTGTGAAATTTCTGTGCCCCCCATACAATAGCTAACATTTCTCTCTCACTGACAGCTAGTGTTTTTGTGCTGAATGCAATTGGTTTACCTCCTTGCATTGTCACTACACCAAGTCCAGTGCTACTTGCATCCACATTTATCACTGTTTCTTTCTTGTTGTCGAAATAAGCAAGCACAGGAGCAGTAGGGATGACAGACTTAAGGCTGTCAAAGGCGTCTTGTTGTGGTTTCTCTCACACAAATGCTGTATCTTTCTGAGTAAGCTGTGAGATGGTTCCTTGTAGATCAACTTTATGCTCAATGAACTTGTCTAGGTAGTTGATTGTTCCTAGTATCCTGAGAACAGCACCTTCTTTGTCTGTGGGTGGCGGCATTTCATTACTGGCTCGAACCTTCTCAGGGTCTGGTTTCAACCCCTCTGATGAGAGTATGTGTCCAACATAGCTTACTTCTGGGATTCTGAGTTTCACTTTCTTCGGGTTGAACTTCAAACCTACAATGTCTCTTTGATCTTTACCATGAATCAGGAAATCATCTACTATAATCTCCACAGGAACCCCTCAAACAGTCTGTCCATCTCTCTTTGATAAATTTCAGGTGCAGAGGAAATGCCAAAAGGGAGTCTCGTGAATCGATAATGCCCCCCAAGCAGTGTTGAATGTTAGGAGCTTGGAACTCTCATCATCCACTTGGAGTTGCCAATACCCACTGCGGGCGTCAAGGGAGGTGAAGATCTTTGCACCTGAAAGACGACTTGCCACCTCTTCTACAGTAGCCATTGATAATTGGGTCGTTTAAGTGCCTTGTTTAAATCCCTTGGGTCGATGCAAATTTGGAAATTGTCCTTCGATGGAGGAATGTCTTTATCGTTGGCTTTTCTCTTGTCAATAACTACTATAGATGACACCCATGGCGTGTGCTCCTCCTCTTTTACTATAATAACATCTTCTTCCAGCTCTTTGAGCTTTCTCGCGCTGGTTCAAGCAGGGAAACCGGTATCTTTCTTGGAGGGTGGATCACCGGGGGAACTGAGGGGTCAATCTCCAAATGGACTTAGTTTGGCAGTTTACCAGGCTTGTCACCAAAACAGTCTTGATATTCACTCAGCACTTGGTCATTCTCAAAACTACTCACACCTCCAACCTATCCTGATGCTTCTGAACTAGCTTTACGCCGCTCTGGTGTATCTATTCCCTTCCAGATCCAGACAGGCATCACAGCCCAGCAACAGTGTGAAGTTTCCTTCCACAACAAGATGCAACAGATTCAGCTTTCGGTTCTTGTACTGAGTTGGAAGAGATACACAGCCAGCTGAATGTATGGGCTTCTTTGCAAGCCAACCTTTCAAGGGCTTTTGGATCTTTTGAAGAGGCTTTTTCGTAAATTCCTTGTACAAGTGGTACGGGATCGCTGTAGCTTCGGCATCGGCGTCTGCTTTGATCCGAACATCTCTTTTTGCAATCTTGACTCTCTTCTTCAAGGCCTTCACCAAAGGGGTTCTCTTGTTCCACTGAGTCAACTTGTGAGTCTTTCTTAACATTCCCTTTGCAAACCTGTGCAAAGTGTCCCTCTTTCTTACACTTTATGCACCTTTTTCCAAATGCAGGGCATCTACTTGGCTGAGGAAATGTGTGCTTGTAACCACAGAACTTATAAGAACGTGCAGTTGTTCTGTCCTGTCCCTTAGATTTTCTTACAAAGTGAATTCCTGATGGACGTTCGGTACTCGTGTTCGTTTGCAAGTTAAACTTGAACTTCTGCAGTTCAGCTGCCTCAAATGTTCTACTATAATCATGAGCATTCTGCAGAGTGAGGTCTGGCTTTTTAAGCAATTCTCCTCTCAATTCATTCGATAATGCTCCACCAACAATGCGATCTCTAATTAACGAATCTCTTTAGCTCACTCACAAAGTTATGAATCCTCTCTCCCTCTTTCTGATTCCTCTCATTAAACACTAGCCCCTCAAATTAAGAATGATCGTCGCAGTTGTGATCGCAATTTTTACAATTGCGTAAAGAAGCCTGAAAAAAATCTAGGACTTCAACGGGGCTTGAACCCGTGACCTCGCGATTCCGGTGCGAAGCTCTACCAACTAAGCTATGAAGCCACTGACGTTGGGAGCAGGTCAATTCTGGGTTCATATGTTCCCGTGAAAGATATGTGTAAGTGATGCGTATGAAAGAAATCATATGTGAACTGCGGGGATATGACATCAAATGAAGAATGATCGTCGCAGTTGGTAGGGCATCGCACCGGAATCGCGAGGTTACGGGTTCAAGCCCCGTCGAAGTCCTGAATTTTTTTTCTCAATTTTCCAATACTTGTGCATCCAGTACTAACGGACCAGGAGCGCGTGAATCTTTCTCGGCCATCTTTGTACTTTTTGCGCCCACTTGCAATGCTTTCACTGTTCAGAATGTCGCACTTCTGACACCAGGTTGTAAACACAAGAAGGATGCATGCACGTATCTGCGAAGACAGTCTGAGATGACTTGCTGCTTTCCAGGAACATACCATCAAGACCATTTCCATCAAGATCATACTTGGTGAGTTTTAGAAGCATCCTTTGTAGCTTGGGAGGGGCATCATTAAGCGGTTTCTTCAATATGGACTCTAGCGGTTTATGGCCAAAATACTGTTGTTGTAAACTGGTTAATTGAACGGTACGGGAACGCTACTGGACTACAACACTAGAAAACTCAACATGGCCGCTCCTCAATGTTAGGGGTGTCCCCCTTAAACAGTAGGGGCCCATGAGCCCGTGATCCAGTCAGTGATATTACAACACCTTGTTTCTAGGTAATTCCTTGCCAAACATATACTTTAAGTAATGTTTACTGAGCTCTTACATTGTTTCGACTCTTTCATTTGCAAATTGACGATAAAGACCACTCTCCTCATCGAAAACTGGAAATTCATTGATTGCTACTTGTTTTTCCATTTTCCAATGCTAGATCTCCCCTGGAGTCATCAGATACATAACCCCGACTAACAGCACTTTTCTTTTTGTCAGTCCTTAATTCGCAGACCTCAACATCCAATAACTCTGACGCTTGCTCTCGGCAAATTTGGGCACATCGGCAATTTGCAATAACAGCCGTTTATTCAGATTGAAAAGCGCGAAGTCGAGAAAAAAGACTTTTCCCAGAAGAGTATTTCACCCGTAAAGCAGAGATACACCGAAACGAAAGATAAACAAGGCGGATCGGTGCTAGATTCCTTTGAGCCACGTCAACATGTCGATAGGCCTTATCATGGTTTTGAAGACCATCTTGAGGTGAATTCAAACGTGTCGGAAATAATAAGAGCGTGGGAGTCCGATGGCAAATAATGCAGAAGAAATTATTAATTGTAAACTTGAGTTACTGACCAAAGCATTTTCTCGACAAAATATTTTTGCCGGTGGTTTAAGGTTATATTATTTGGTTATGAACTGACGTTTACACGAGTTCATTTTTTTTCTGCATTCAGGGTTTCGTAAGTTATTTGACATCGGACTCTTCAAATGCTGTTATGTCCGACAAGTTTGCAATCCCATCAAGGCGGCTTTCAAAGCCATGATAAGGATCATAGACTGAAAGAAAACCGGAACTGACCGAGTATAACTATGTCCTAATACCGCGCGCTGCGCTCAGATTTTCAGTTCTTGTTATCCGTGCTTCGCTTCATGGCTTTGCAATTAAATCTTAAGTTCAAAATTCACCAACGAAAGTTAAAATTATTCATTCGTATTTCCTCATTGCTCAATTTAATGGGATGGATGTTGAAGTAGTAGTCAAACGGGTATAATTATATATATAAGTGAAAAATTTGCATTAAACTTTCTCTACAAAGATGTGAAACTTTCAGCGATAAACTTATTCAGTATACATTAAAATTACTTCTTCAACATCCAACGAACACGAGTACCGAACGTCCATCTGGAATTCACTTTGTAAGAAAATCTAAGGGACAGGACAACCACCTGTCCATACAGACCAGCCGAGCTTAAGCCCCACCTGCCCATCACATTTGCCCCTGTGATTTGGAACCCTTGGAAGGAAACCTAGATCTACCCACAAATGATTAAAGCCTAGCCGAGCTCAAGCCCCACCTGCCCGTCACATTTGCCCCTGGGATTTGGACCTCTTGAGAGGAATTCCAGATGCACCCACAAATGATTCAAGCCTAGCCGAGCTCAAGCCCCACCTGTCCATACAGACCAGCCGAGCTCAAGCCCCACCTGCCTGTCACATTTGCCCCTTGGATTTGGACCCCTTTAGAGGGAACCTAGATCTACCCACAAATGATCCAAACCTAGCCGAGTTCAAGCCCCACCTGCCCATCACATCTGCCCCTGGGATTTGAACCCCTTCAGAGGAAACCTAGATGTACCCACAAATGATTGAAGCTTAGCCAAGCTCAAGCCCCACCCAGCCGTCACATTTGCCCCAGGGACGTTGACCCCTTGAGAGGAAAACTACCAAGTTCATGTTTCTCTGCACCAGTCAACGATATCTGCCCATCCCATTCGAAGGGAATCTAGCCAGAGGATGCAAAATCATCCGTGAAACCGGTATCCCCACCAGTTTTGTCGCATCAGCTCACCCCAAGGGGAGGAAATCTAACTCCAACATGCAAATGATCAAGTCCAGATCATTTCTTTCAAGTATGTCACATGTGCCCACATATGCATTGTTGGAAGGGAATCTAACTCAAAGCCTAATTAGTATCAAATAACCCAAATGTTGTACACGAACATCACCGAAACCTACCGTTTCATTAAAGGTCTCTTTTGCTTCTTTTTCTGTCTAGGAGAAGAAAATTTTTGATGAACAATTTTGAGGCAACATACAGCTGAAAAAAGCTGTTTGTCGCTGTGTGTGAAGTCTCTAAGTATTTAATTCAGATTGTCCCTTTTTGGCAGAATGCAGTTAGGAAGAGCACGACCCATAGGAGTGCAGGTGTAATCAGTTAGGCAAATGGATCAACTTTTGCTATAATTGTGAGTTAGGCACCAGGCATTAGGCACAGTGACAAGAGACTTAAATAAAATTTGACAATTGCCTTACCAATTCGTTCACAAAGAGTCTCTCGTTGTTCCTGATTGCTTCATGGTGAGGAATGACTGCTTGCGTCAGTGGCCGACGCCAAGAAAAGAACAGCGATAAAAAGAAAAGATAAAGTTTATTTACCTTAAAATCGTAAATGGTTTGAACCCAAGTGGAGTACGATCGTCCGGGTGAGCGTAATCCTGAGCAGGACTGTTTGTGGTGACATTGACTGACGTTTCGACAACCTGAGCGGAAGTCATCACTTGACTCTGATGATGACTTCCGCTCAGGTTGTCGAAACGTCAGTCAATGTCACCACATATAGTCCTTCTCAGGACTACACTCACCCGGACGATCGTACTCCACTTAATTTATTTACCTTGTAGCCAAAGATAAGCCAATATTCGCTGAATAGAACACCTTACAGAGGACCCACGCAGACTGTTTTCAGACAGGTGCCTGTATTTATTGTCAAAACATTATGGCAGATCTGCGCCAAAAGCCTGAACCCTGATTGCCTTAAAAAATGACAGGCAGTCGAAACAGAATTACTCAGCATAACACAAATGAAGCAAAAGCTAATAATTTATGTATCAT
The DNA here is from genome assembly GCA_948470475.1 of Galaxea fascicularis. Lineage (NCBI taxonomy): Eukaryota > Metazoa > Cnidaria > Anthozoa > Scleractinia > Euphylliidae > Galaxea > Galaxea fascicularis. The sequence continues at coordinate 10,797,518 of OX419338.1, read as the reverse complement.
AGTTAGATCCAAGTTACGCAAAAACTCACTTGATACAGTCCTCTAGTGACAAAATGTCGCTGGTACATCTGCCCACTGTGCCTTAATCAAAGTCTCGCCTTCTTCCTGATATTTGGTGATGTGATGACCGAATTGACAAATAGCTATATCTGAGAAAGTTACGTATTTTATAGTACAAAGGTGGAATTTCAGATTCCGAAAAAAAAAAAAAGCCCGCTCGCTATTCGACATTTTGACGTAGCGCTACAATGTATACTAGGAATGTTGCCCGCAACGCATTTCGTACTTAAAATGTCAAGGCAGTTTCGTATTCAAGGACCACAACTCCGACAAGAAGTAGCTTGACAAGAAGGAAGCCAGCACGAGAACAAAACATCCACCGGAAAGAAAATCTTTTCTTTCTGTTAGTGCTCAGTACTAATCGCCTCTGGTTACCGGTCGGTCACGGTGAAGGCCCTTGCAAACGAGGACACATTGTTGCGGACACATTGTTGCTCAGTGATGTTTCTTGGGCGCGCAAGCTGGCAAACCTTTGTTGCGGACACAAAATGTTTCTGATTTTTGTGTCCGCAACAAATGACATCTAAGTCAGCTAATGGCCAGGAAAATTGAATATATAAAGCAGGGTATTGGTCACAGTTTGAAAGTTGTGTTAGAGTACAAGAACTGAATGTAAGACAAAACCACAAAACATCTTGTCAACCCAGCATTCATAGTTTATTTCTTTCGCCTACAAGATGTCTTCAAATATTTCTTATGACCATTACAGCTGAAGCGTTTCTTTTGTGCTGGGCATTCCTTCAAGGGTGTGTCCTGTAAGGTCAGATAATACAGTATCAAAAATGACCCTCAGATTAACAACTTGATGTCAGTTATTTATTATGTCTCTCTTCTCTAATTTATTTTGCTTTACTTGCTTTGCGTCAAACGTATACTGATTTATACTGAAGTTGGGTATTTAAACATAACGATACATCATTGTTTCCGCAATTCTGCCTCGCCATTCAAATATTGTTTTCGGGATATAAAGGATGCCAAGATGTTTCTCTTCACTACCATTCTCTGAGAGCTATGGGTCAATACATAGGGAAGCTGAAACGGTTGAATTAGGTATCTTAGGATTTTGAGTTACACGATTTTCTTACTTTTATATAGTGCTGTCTTGAGCGATCATAATGCATGGAGACACGTCACATTGCCTGGTCTCCACTGTTGACCCCTCGCAGTCAAACCCATACGGCCCATGGGGGGGAGGGTTAGTACAGGTTCTGGTTCGCTGTTGCGTACCACTACCACAGGTCACGCTGCAAGGACTATATGGAGACCACGGAGAGAATCCACCATCAACACCTGCGAAAGGACAGATAACACCAGGAGGTTAAAACCAACAACTAACTTAGCAGTAGGAACTTTTGTTATATGGCAAGATCCGCGAGCGGGCAAGATGAGGCGAATTCTGTGCTCTGATTGACTACCCGAATGGGCAAGACCAGCCGATATCGCCCGCTCGGGATTGCCCGTTTTGTTCCCACAATAAAATTTCGCCGAGGTCCAAGCGGGTGCACGAAAGTAAAAAGATTTTCTGTGATTTCTCTGACAGAATGGAACTAGAAAACGAGAACGCCGAAAACATCTACGAGAATGAAAACAAAGAAAACAAAACATCACTTTTGCATATAACTGGCTTCCTTTTCAGTGTTCTTTATGCCATATAGTAAATCCTTTATTGACCAAGATAGTGCGGTCAACATGGCTGGATATTGGCCTCGTTCTTTTTTTTGCGTTTTTATTGACCAGTTTTGACCATATCGCCGTGCGTTTGTTAAGTAATAGATCACAGATGAAGTCAAAATGGTTTTCTAATAAGTCAATCTCGGAATAATATTGCTTCCAAAATAATGGTTTCTTACTTTGAAAAAATTCTACCATCCATTTTGTGTTTCATTTAGTGGCGATCGACTGAGACTGCTCGAGTATTTTGTTTAAATCATTTTTCTTCTTCTTGCTTTTGAAGTTTGTCGACAGCCTCGGCAAGACTTTTTCCAACGCCTTCGTTCGCCCCGTCTGGTAAAATGTCGTCTAATTTTCAAAACTTTCCGCCATTTAAAAAAAAAAAAAAGAGGAAAAAGTTTTCAATAATGACGTTATCTGTGCGTCTGTCCTCTAATAGATCATAAGCAAGAACCAATCATAATGCAGGCATAATGCAGCTCATTATATAAATAGAAAATTTCTCTTTTTCTGCATTGTAAACTTGCACGTATGTCTGTAAGTGTTTGGTTTGATTTATCAATAAAGATTTCATTCCATCATGTCCATTCCATTTGTTTAACGTCGCATGTAGGCGAGGGACACAATTTTTGCATAGCGCAGTTAGTTTTAATTTCAATGATCCTCTTATTAAAATAAATCTTCTCCACTCACGAGTTGCTCATAGGAGCTTTGATTTCCGTGTTGGTGTTCCTTACAAGTTTACTCCGAAAGGCGTTTCTTTCAGTTTCGCAGTAGTTTGAAAGCCTTAGTTAAGCTTTGTGCAATTTTCAAATTTTTCGACGTTGCCATGTAACATTCTTGCGTTGCTTTCTATTGTTTTTTATTCCTAGTGCGATCATGATGTCCCTACGGGTCAAGTAATTTACATTTTCGCTTTTCGCGCGTATTTATACGCAATTGTTAGCTACGGTTTGATTATTTTTTAGAAATAGCTACAAACCCGTTAGAGCAAGTTGCTATTGCGTTGTGTATCCAGGATCTGTTCGTTTCTTAGCTGTTCATTCTGGTGGAATTTCTGTAAGTCGCGAATGCTATGGTTTTTCTGGATTTTGTCGAGTTTCCTTCACTTATCACTGTTGTATTTATTTTCTATTTGCTTATCATTTCTCCTAGTCAAACTCGTCTTCGTGAAAACAAATAAAGTCTACGATGTTTGAAGTACAGAGCCAGTCTGATTTCGGCTCGATCAATGTCATGGCGAAACAGCGATAACAGCCATGGAGATAGGAGAGATCAAGGCTTGGGCGCTCCAAAAGAACGTTATCAAGGCTTATTTATGTACCTCAGTTAGCTTAAAAAGTGAAATCGCATGAAGGTTTAGAAAGCATGACTGTCCTTGCCCGCTTTACCTTATTTGGAACTTTTAAGAAGAATACCAAACCGAGTTCCTAACCTTGTTTTCTCGGTCCGTACTGTAAGTTGCGGACCGAGTTTTTTCCCGTTCACTTATGGCCCAAGCGCGATGGATCCGTAACTTGCAGTACTGACCGCGAAAACGAGGTTAGTAAGATATTTATTATATCTCAGAGGTTATTCGGGCGCGCGGGAAAGAAAACTTTCAAATTTAGCGGGCTGTACAGTAGAATACTTCCCAGAAACTTTGACCAGCCACAACGCCCGTACTGAGAGATATAATAAAAACTGATAATAGTGATATACTTACTGCAGATTTCATCCATTAATATCTTAAACAGATTCGACAGATCGTCAAAGTCGTCTGCTAGGTGAACATGTTTTCTTGCAATTTCCTCCAACTGTTGTTTAAAGATTTTCTTCCCAATTCCAACTGCTATAGAACGAATCTTCAACCCCTGTAAAATGCGAAATAATGCAATTTTACAACAATTTAATAAATGTCATATGAAACCAGGTTTAATTTCATCTTGTTTTGTATTTGCCCACCACAATCAATGTTAAAACCTGGGTCATTGAGTATGTGCAGTTTTGATTGGCTTAGCTTTTATTGAGTTGATATCAATTTATATCGATATTTCTAAACCTGATTGGCTATCAGAGCTATGATTTTTTCAGAGAGCAGATGGACTCAAAAGTTTTGTTTTTTCCTGCAACACTCAGAAGACTTGCCTTTTTATTGATAAAATTAATGTCATCAATAGCTTTTCACTATTTTTCAGAACATCTCATTTTGATATCCCGCTCTGGAGGTAACCTGAACTTTGCTTGGTCTATTTATAGGTCATGAGGTTTTTGTGATATGCAGAATAATTAAGGCTGAGGTAAGAATTATCATCCGCGCCGAAGGTTGAGGCTGATAACTCCCACCGAGACCTTGATTAATCCGCTGGATATCACAGAAACCGAATCTAGTAATTGTTTTATTATACATTGAACGAAAAAAATCTTTACTATAGTAAACATTTACTTGCAAACCTCGACGTGATTTTGCTTCTTCACCGATCGACAGCAAGTCACACAGAGCGCTAACTTGACATGATTATCCTTAGAAATCATGCACTGCAGTTATAGATGCCGTGTTCACCAGTGACCTTGAGTGTCCTTGACATGATTGTTGTATCATTTGCAGCTAGATGATGTCGTAGGCGCTGATTTCGAAATTCACTGTACGCTTTCGGCGAATAAGAAAAGAGATAGCGAGTTCAATGTATAATAATCAAATGAGCTAATCTGATGAACAAATGGGTTAGTTTCCAAGGAAAATGTGATGCTGCGTCGATGGAGTTGTGGAAAAACGAATTTGGATGTCAACAGAGTCGTGGGTATAAGGGAATTTGGTCATTGTGAAGAGATTCCAGTGCTGCCGTTTCGAGCGTTATTATTAATCCCTAGTCAAAGCGAATCCATATCCGCTACGTATAGTCCTACATATTTTGCGCATCGGGCGCGAATCAATTTCCGAAGCCATTGACTTTCAAGATAGCCGATATATTCGATAAATAAAAATGAAACTAAGCAATAGCAATGTAGACTGATGACATGGAGTTATCGAAACGTCATTTTACCTTGCTGTCGCTTATTTTAATTTAATCATATAACGTTTCCGGCTGTACAGATCATGTCCGCGAAAAGGGTCGTTGGGTGTTCCTACCAGAAATCGACCCAACGCAGACTAATAACCAATACCAATAATACATGAATCGACCCTTACCTCCAACTTAGGTACGGTTTGATTAAAAGGTGTGGATGCCTCGTTGGTTTTTCCATCTGTTAATATTACCATCGAATTTCGAAAGCCTGGTCTGCTTCCTCCTTGGGTAAATAGCCTAACGACCTCCTCTAAAGCCCTGTCCGTTCTGGTTGGCCTGCCCAAATTGTCGTCAATCCCCTCTATGAGCACATGCATGGCTTGGTTACTTTGGAATTGGTTGTCATCAAGCCTGTTTAGTGTTGTGGATGTATTTGCAAATGTAATCACAGCTTCATGGGTAGTGGCAGGAGAGATGTCCATGGAGTCGCTAATTTGGAGCAGAAATCCTCTCAGCAGCTGAAAGTTAGCAAACCCAATGCTTTGCGTTTTGTCCGCTACTAATGCTAGATCCACTGCACAGACATCAGCTGAAAGAAACAGCATCCACTCGTTTTGATGGTCATAGGGCAGTTAAGTGAAGGTCGGGGGGGGGGGGAGGGGGGAATTTGCCTTTGACTGATCGCCAATAATGCTCGATCACTGCCTGCCAATGTTTAAATTGCCTGATGAACGTGCGATCTCCCGTTTTTCTCGTTATGTATTTAGGATCGCAAAGTTCGCCCGATTCCCTCAAAATTATTGCTTTCCCGTCGAACGTAACACTTCAGTCTCCTATCAGCTGTTAACCCCTTCACATTTTTTATTGGCTCACGCTTATTCCTGATTTTGCCAAAGTATCCCGCTAGACACCCCCATAAAACCATAACACAGAATAGAAAAGGATATCGCGACATATTGTAATTTATATAGTTTCTGCTGGAACGCATTAGCTTATTATATAGCAACTCTTGAATTCGAGTTAAAATAAAGCATACATATTTAAAGCTGATCTTGAACTCGGATTGGTCTGAGAAACAACTTTGGTTTTGGCCTTGCACGACTCGAATGAATATCGCTCACTGTGTTTGAAACGAAGTAATCACTTACGACAAAGATCTTTTGTGACGTTATCAAACAAGGCTTCGAGATCGGGATAATCTGCAATATCATACACACTGTCTCCAGCGATTTTCCTAAGATTCTCTTGGTGTTCTGCTTCCGTAGATTTTGGACCAAAAGCAATCGCCACGAGTTGCACACCTTTGGCCTAAAATAAGAAAGATACATGATAAGTTAAGATGAGACCGGGGAACATGTCAACAAGTCATGGCTGCCCTCATGAATTTGGCTCAGAGTGGTGCCTGGGGATCTCTTTGTATTTATTATGAAATAAAAATGAAAACAAAATTAAAATGAAAATGTTAAGTTAAGTAGAACATGAATGCGGTATGATTTAGCCAAACCCAGACTGAGAAATCCAAAAAGCTCCATGATCTGATGATGACAGTAAGCAGACGAGCGGCCGTCCGTAAGGAACTTTGTTTTAGGGAACATAAGCATCGACGACGGCGACGGAGATGAAAATTTTAGTCAAAATGTAACTTCTCGTTTCTGTAGCTTTTTCGCGATTATTGCAATTTGTTTAACATGTAAAATGCTGGGGAACTATCCAGGGACTAAATTGCAATGAACAAATCAAAATGAGAAAAAATAAAAACAGATTTGCCGTCAAGCGTTCACGCTGGTTGTTTACCATTTACATGGGAAAACCGGTTGGTCGACAGTTTGTACAAATGGTAAGCAAAAATCCCCAATGAAAAGTTCCGATCAGGATTGGCGTGTAGATTCGCACAACCCCTACTAAATAACACGTGACACGCATCAAAATTGGAGTAGGGCTTGGAACTAGTGAAAATCCCAACTGGTACACACATTTTCCGTTCGGAAATTTCGGTTGGAAATTTTGGACTACCTTTCAAGAAATCCCGTTTTCCCGTGGAAATTTCCGTTCGT
>OX419338.1:10770746-10775746 GCA_948470475.1 Galaxea fascicularis | reverse complement strand
CCACACCTGGCTACTATTTCCTTGTCTGATAGTGATCCTGGATACAACTGACTCACAAAAGTTACTGCTCCTGAGGGACTAATTCCAACTAAAGCTTTGTATGTAACATGATGCTTATAGTGCGAGTAAAGAGCACTCTGTGTAATTAGGCTAGCTGGAACTTGTACAAAGATTTCTGTACAATCAATGATGCATCGTGTTGAGGGATAAGTGTCCTTAAAACATGCTGGCATGGATGAAATAACCTGATCTTTAGATGGCCATATAGGAATGCTTCCTAAACAGAAGTACATGTAATTTGACCAGGTGATCAAGTACCTAGACACTGTTGACTTACCAATACCAAATAACCATGCTAAATGTTTCTGTCCAAAGCCACACCTTAACCACACCAAGAACATAAACAATTGCTCAATAACATCCAATTTAGGGCTCATACCAGGCTTACTTCCTTCTGTAAATTTACATTTATCAGGTTCAGCTGACACCTTTTTTGAAGCTTCATAGTATTTCAAATTACTAGCATTCTCACCCGGATTTAAAAATTGAAGAAGAATGTCAAACTTCACTGGATGCAAGCCAGTGAATGACTTGAATATATCTTCTTGTTCTCTGATGTTCCTTGAGTTCAATTGCTTTTTTGACAGTTTTTGTATCTCAGCTTTCAGCTCAGTGTTTTCTTTTTCAACATCACATTTTTGTTTAATCAAATCAGACATTTTCATATTCAACTTTTCTACAACTTCTCTCAAATAAGCACAGTCTTCACAGGTCTTTCCTGTTCTATTATTATTTTGATTGACCAAACTTGAGCTTAAATAAGATGGTTCTGATTCAGGCTCAGAGTTCTCTTTTTGCCCAAAATGTTCTTGAAGACACCTCTTCTTCGGTGATTTTCGAACAAATGTGGGTCCACTTTTATTCCAGCTGAAATTGGAAGGAATGGTAGTCTTGTCCTTCAGATCCTTCCTGCCACAAAACTGTTTTCTGATTTCCTCTGGGCGAAAATGATGTTCACACACCTTAGTGTATTCGGTCACAACAAATCCGTCTCGGTGTTCTTGTCTCTTTATAGCCAAAAGCCAACGATTTTTAACTTTGGCTTCCAAAGGGAAAGAAAAAAATGAAATGCCGGTTCTATTCCCTTGGTTGTCGTAAAAGGAACTGTGGCAGTCAGGGACGCAGCAATATTTACCACGACCACCAGGCGAACAACTCGAAGAGTGCTCCGCCATGTTTGATTATTGTCCACCCGAGCCTCGCTTTCATGCTTTCGCGCGTGTGATTGTGACGAATGCGGGAAAGGTCTATTCTCGCCGCGGCAGCACATACACATGTAACCGAGTTGGTTGTGACTGTGAGAACTGAATGCGAAGAGTTTTTGACTCCTCGAGACGTTTACTCGTCGATCCTCCAAACTCACAGGAGGTTTATAAATAGTGAGCCTTTCACGAGTGATTCTTACGAGCGAACCTTTGAGCGAACCTATGAGCACTCATATCAGCCAAACTATGAATCAAACGTAAGCTCCGACAAGACTATTGGAACCATCAGTAGCACAACTGATCAGTTCATAATATCCAATGAAAACAGTCTTGAGCCCAAGCAGAACAAAACGCAGTTTGAAGACGTATCGGATGGTAACAGAAGTCATGAAAAATTACAGAAAGGGAGAAGTATAGGCCAAAGTCTACTCGAGCTAGCAAAGGCGCCCGCCGTGATAGAAAACCATCGAGATTACCGTGGAAGAAAATTCTGAACTTATTTAAGGTATCATGGTAGGTGGATTGACAGTGTTTGGAAATCGCGCCCTTACGCTGACGCTTTGAAAGAAAACTCCATCAACCTATACATTTTCTGAAAGCTTAATAGTTATACAGTACAATCATATCTCTGAAATTTTCTAAAAAGTCAGTGTTGCAGTGATATTAAAAGAAATGCGCAGAAACACTGGTTCGCTTAAATTGGTTCGTTTCCGCGCGAAAATTATCGGATCGGCGCGATTAATATCGGAAATGTTTTCTCACACATCACCCTCAAAAACCGTGTCTGCGATTTTCCAGATGCGGTTTGGTTTTTTTTTTTTACAACCTCCTTAAGTTTGATATTGTCCATGCGGACGTTCCTTTGTACAAAAGAGTCCATAACTCGGAAACGGTAGCGAAATTAAACAAAGCCCGACACGGTTTTTCGAACAAAGTATCCTTGAACATGGCTGCCGATTTTCAGCTAATTCCGTCGGAAGACGCGCGTAAACGAACTAAAAATGTTCACCCTTATATGCAGTTTTATGTTATCGAGAAAAAGACGAAAAACGTTTTATGAGATTTCTGTGATTAGGTGTTAAAAATCCCAGCATGTAAGAAGATTTAATGACGCATTGACGGATGTCGGCACGGGTCAGTTTGCAGCAACAATGGCTTATGACAACTTGAATCAAACAGACGTCTTCAATTCTGGCACGAAAACCAGTTCGTTCTCTAGCAATATTTTCGTGCGACTAGCACTTGTTGCAGGTTGCTCTACGGCTTTATTGGCGGGACTAGTGTCCTCCAATAACCATTCGTCTTGGCTGTAGTACCGTGACGACCCACGGTCGCTCAGAGCCAAAGATCTTGCTTGTTCCACACAAAATTCCTTGATCCCAGATTTTCGCCTCTTCGGCTTCTTCGAAGACGCAAACGGACAAGACGTTTTCTTGCGTTTTCGTCCGGACATTAAGAACTTCAAAAGCTAAGCTTGTCAAGAACAAAAGCCCGGCATATGGGCGGCCATCACCGCCAAAAATACAGCAATGTCGAAAGGAACAGAGTAAGGAGAAATGGTACATTGGTGTATTTCAAAATAGAATAAATGATTTAGTAGTGGTGCAGCCTAAATACAAACGGCCCGGTTGTCTTTTGTGAAATGGTTTACACAAACAACAAACGAAATAAGAAGACGAGAAATGGTCTAGCCATTGATGTTGAAATGGATTAGAATACGGAGAATAGGTCTATGTAAATATGAATCGGCTTACCTTTCAAACGCAAAATGGTAGAGTGTGTCAGCAAACGGTCTGGTTTACTGTTGTTAAACGGTTTAGCTTAACCGAGCGTGGCTTAAGAAATCATCAGATCGTTGAACGTGCCGACAAATGGTTCAATGTAATGTGAAACGGTTTAACGAACACACAAATGGTTTAGCAACAGGGGCACCCAACGAGAATATAGTTCAAAACCACTAAACATAGCATTGTTGAACGTATTTTAGTATTTAAACGGTAGATATAGGCATATTTTTATCTCCTAAAAATTTTTCATCTGTTCGGATTTCCTAGCTGAAAGTTTAGTGATCCGAAAATTATAGGGATCAAAACTTACCTTTTCGAAAATTTCAGCCAGAAATAAGGCTCCCGAAAATTCTAGGTGACCTTTTTAGGGTAAAAATCCGTTAAAAATGGGCAATTATACCATTGTTTAGATGTTCGAAAATCCTAGGAGAGGCAGGCAAGCAAGAAATTTTACAACAAATGTTCCGAAAATTCTAGATCTCAAATCGTCTTCCGAACAGAGATTTTCCGAAAATTGACGTTGGGTGCCCCTGTAGCAAGACGACGACGATTGATTTAGCGTAGTGATAAATGGCTCAGCCAAACAACAAATGATTTAGTCGGAACTCGTACCTTTCAGTCAAATAACAAATGAATCGGCCTAACGTGAAATGGTTTAGGGAAAGGACAAATAGTTTTCCACAGTGTTAAATGGTTTGATCTGACAACAAACGGTTTACGGCATCGCGTGACGTACGATACAGTGCCTTGCGCCGAACCGCCAAAAATACAGAAGTGAAATGGAACAGCAAAACGTGAAATGACACAGCGAAGCGGTGTGAAATGGAACAGTCCATGTGGGGTCTGACGTCAATAACTGGAAATTTGGCGCGAAATCAACCTGTGCCGGCTACGAGTTACTGAGTGCCCACAACAACTCGCCGGATAAATAATCGTATCCTACAACTCGACTCTGGTAAGTTTGCTCCTGCTTTTTACCTTTAACAACTATATAATGTTAGTCTTGAAGTATTTTGCCTTAATGCCAGGAGACGCAGTAGTATAAACTACAATGATTAAAAATAAAACACAAACAGCGGAGATAAACATAGTAAACCAACGCATTTTATATAGACTTGACGTTTCGTATGCTAGGCAACATACATTTTCAAAAGTGACCGTTACAATTTTTTGAACACTGTTTATATACTTTTAAGACAGGGGTCTGGAACCGAGATTAAGAAAAACTATCTTAACAGTAAATATGTAAAAGGATACACCTTATCAATAAAGCAACAACTTCTCACTACTACTAAGGGAATGGCGTTGTCATAATTAACAGGCTCGATTATCTCAGCAAAATGAAACAATTGATTTCCGATAATTCTAAATTCAAGCAATTAAAGAACAATCCAACTAAATCTAGAGAAGACAGCCTCTCTACCTATCTCCGCAAACTTAGAAATGATCAACTTATTGATGACGCGACATTCCACAAGATTTTACCCAGCGGATCTTCTCCTGGTATTTTGTACGGTCTGCCAAAGGTTCACAAGGTCGGCTGCCCGTTCCGCCCGATAGTTTCATCCGTTAACACCTATAACTACAATCTTGCTTCTTACCTTGTGGGTATACTTCAGCCGATTTCCACCAACCAACACACAGTTAAGGACTCTTTTAGTTTTGCGGACTGGGCCAAAAATTACAATCATAGCAATGGAATAATGTGCTCATTGGATGTCAGTTCACTATTTACAAATGTGCCACTTGATGAAACAATACGTATTTGTCTCGACAAGTTGTATTCTCTATCTGATCCTCCTACATTACCACGTGCTGTTTTACAGAAGTTGTTAGAGTTTGCCACTAAGAAAAGCCACTTTATTTTTGACGGCCAATACTACGACCAAATTGATGGTGTAGCCATGGGTTCACCATTAGGCCCAGTTTTGGCCAACATTTTCATGTG
>OX419338.1:10748246-10763246 GCA_948470475.1 Galaxea fascicularis | reverse complement strand
GGAAGGGAGGGGGGGGGGGGGTGCGGGAACAAACAAAGAAAATTCCTGGCAATACCATAATAGGTTTTTAGTACAAAATAAACTAACAGAATAATATAATAATGATGATAATGACAACAATGTTAATTGAATGATGCATTAAATGAACAATAACTTAATAATTATTCAAATAACAGACAGAAATGGAAGAAAGGTTCGAGTAAGAAACAGAAATATCTTGAGAAAAGAGGTTGTGATTGTTAAAGTGCCCTGGGCCAAAAACATTTTGTGCAGCCATATAAAATTCAAAGGGATGAGGAAAGTTGCCTTCACTCTTCATGCCTCCTGCCTGCTGAAAATGGCTACAGGACACTGATAAAATCTATACCAGGGTCAGTTAATTCAGAGCAGAAACATAAACTTACAGAAGAAAATGAACTCTGAACGGTTATATACGTACAATATTATATTAAGATTAGGCCTTGCTTTGTTCCAGAAAATGTGCAAATGAAGGGAAAGAAGGTGTTTTTTGAAGATCCTCAGTCTGTAACCTCCCAAGATCAAATATGTTGGAATTCCATTCATCATAACAGGAAAGCGAGTATATGATTGCCATCAGGGCATTGACAGACATGCAGCAGATAAAGAAAGAAGGAATACTTCCAAGGTTATTTTCACTTTTTTTCAGTTAAGCAGCTGGACTGGTTGTTATTTATGGGCGGGAAGAAGGGGGGTTAAGGCTGTTTTAGATTGGCTAGAGGGGAGCTAATTTTTTTCAACAATTAATAGGGGGGTCATGATTTTTTAGGTTTTGCAAGGGGTCTTGTCTGTGCTTTTGCAAATGTGATTATTTTTACACAATAAATTAATTTCAAAGATGCAGGTGGTGAAGATGGACAACCCAGTTAGAAGAAAATTGTCAAAAACTTCATTGCTTAATATTTCACACTTTAATAAAAGACAAATCCAGATCAGCTTGTTTTAGTGTTTGATTTTGGCTGCATTTAATATCAAAATTAACAAATTATTTGTTGGTTCAATAGCCCATGAAGTAACAAAACATGAATTACATACCACAAAAAAATACTGCTTTCCACCTTGGAAAAATATTGGAATAAATATTTATCTTCCAGGGTTTAATATTTGTAGAACATGCATGCAGAATGTTGCACTACAAAGGCAACATAGTTAAAATTAAGAATCAGAAAGTGCAAAAGCAGAAGGGCTACAATGACTGTGCACTCTTTGCTATAGCCTTTGCCACCACTCTATGCCATGGTGGTGACCCCACCACCAAGAGATATGACCAGAGAGCCATGCACCAGCACCTTGTTGATTGCCTGGAGTCTTCAAGGATGACCAAGTTCCCACCAACTGATGATACAGTTGAGCTTGTTCATCGTGTGGTAGGCAAAAATGTACCTATTTACTGCACATGCCGATTGCCTAACAACAACGCTGCTTATGTCAAGTGTTGTGGATGCTGTGAGTGATACCATCCAGATTGTGCTAATATCCCTGAATCTGCATTCCATCCAACAACAAAATGGTTGTGCTTTGAATGCAACCAGAAAAACACAAACACTTAAACTCATGTGATATCAAAACAAGTCTTCCTGTTGTGAGCAAAAAACCTTTACCCTTTTTACGGTAGATGAAGCAAGAAACCTTATATTACATTATTAAATATAAAATAATAATAACACCTCAAACAAAGTATTCATTAGGTTATTGTGGCTGTACTAAAAATATTGTGTAAATTTAAAACTTACATTGAAAGCTTCTTTCTCTGGTTTGTTCAGTTCAATAAACAGCAGAGACGGAACTATTTTTCTCAGCTGTTACCAAAAAATAATAACTTAGAGATGGAAAAATTGCCAATCAAGGAAAAAATTGGATGTGAATTTTAAGCCTTAGGAGAATCTCTTCTCTTTGATGAATCCTTTCAGAGGAAAAAAATTGTTTATTATCACAAACAATGAGTGACATGCCTGTCACTAATGAACAGTCAAGCCAGAATTAACAACAAAATTAATACAAGGTAATGCAAAAAGAAACCATCGCAACTTGGCATACTAACAGATTGTTGTATCCCTCCTTTTGTTAGTGGCACTAGTGATTCGTGATTCTTAGTTATTTTGAATAACTTTTGTATGTGAATTCTACCAATCATGTGTTGGATGGTTTCACGTATAGGCGAGCAATGAGCAAAACACCCATGTCCATTATACTTTTACAATGTAAATTACCATTGAATAAATGGTTTACTTTCCAACTAAATAAAATCACATCATGTTTGCTTTGTCCAGTCCTTGCATGCTGTTGCATGTGGTCATTGTGTGTGCTTTGTCCTCCTTCAATGGCATAAAAAAATTTGGGCTATCACATTTAATAGCCACACCCTCTTCCCGGTTGACAACATATAATAAACTTCCTTCTTACTCCTGAGGAATTCTATTAGACTGCATTCACCTGGGAGACTTCCTTAAGATATGAATTTACCCCCTGAGGAACTTTAATATTGAACAGTACTTTTTTTCTGAATAAAATTCCATGAATTCTTTTTTTACCCTGAATAACTCCAATGTTTAAGAATATTCCCCAAGGATTTACAAAACTATTACAACATACCCCTAGAGAACTCCATTGATCTTTGCTCACTTCCTTAACCAAGGGGGAGTGCTGATATCAATTATGCAATAGTCCATTTCAAACTGGGATAATACATTGCAATACAGAATTTGCACATTCTCTTGGTAGTCACTTAGTATGGTGAAATAATAACAGGTAATGTTGTCAAAGAAGAGGAGTCCCGGCCAACACTGGCAAAAATAAATAAGAATAAGCTTAAAAATAATAATAATTAAGTATTATAATCCATTGTATGGGCCTTGTGATCTCTGAATAGGAATTCTCTTAACAAGCTCTTATCCTGCAACAACAGCCTGATGTCTTTTTTATTTTTGAACTATCATATTTTTCAACAAAAGAAAAAACGTTGAAACTGGAGGTACCTTTCATCTATGTGACGTGAACATAGATCACAGGGCCCATTGTCAATTAAATCCGGATTAATTGCAAAGCTTGATCAGCAGTTACTATATTATGAATCGAATTTTCTACGAATTCAGTAGAACTGCAAACGACCAAGCAACATTTTAAAACTCACCTTAATTCAACTCGAGGGAAGAGATAACTGTAACCTCTGCACACATACTGTATATCAAAAGAGCGGAGCAACTACAGAATACAGGGCCACTTTGGTCCACCTCATTTACATGTGTCGGAGGCTTTTGTAGAACGAAGCATATAGCAATGGGCTGTAAATCCAGACTTAACCGTTAAAATTGGCAAAATTGTTGGCCGCCCAGATGAATTGCCAGTTGGAATTCGCCCAGTGCGCATCAATTCTTGTGTCAATAACTGGCACGTTTCCCTCGTCATACGGAAATGGTTCTCAAACTCCCCTGACAAATACGCTGGGATGGTTACTTCAAAGTAGCCATTTACTCGAGTTAATTCTCTCCGCATAAAGCAGGCAACTGCAGCCAGAAGTATTATGTCGTCGTTGCTATCGGGAATGGTACAACTTGTTATTTCACACTCATCCTGCTCCAAAGCCGCGAAAATATTCAAAAAGTCCGCCATTTTCAAACACAACAAATGGTCACCCAGCATGCCCTGTGTTGCAGGGCACGTGACAACGAATCCTGGGAAGCGGTCTGACGCGTTCCATTCGACTAGCGAAAATTCCGAAAATTTGAACCGGTAATTTTTGTTGAATGGAAAGCGCCCCTTAATTTTTAGGGAGCAACTACAGAATGCAGGGCCACTTTTATTTTGGAATTTTTCGTCCTGTAAGCAATATTCGCCGCCTACCTTGACTACTTCTTAGTTCTTTTTTTGTTTAAACCGATGAGAATCAGCCTTTGGATGTTAAGAGGAACAAATTGGATTGCCTGACTTTGCTATTTTATAGTTTACGGATCTTCGAGAGAAAAGATCGTGTGGTTTCACAGGGTTTTAATCATCAGACGCTGTCTTTGATTGCTGACTTTTGCTGTGTAATAATGAACTGGACGGTTTTGCCGCTAAAAATCCTTAATTGAAGAAGCTTCCTTGGTGGACACGGGAAGTAACACAAAGTGACGGTGAAAAACTTCAAGGCCCGCTAAGGATTTGTATCTGCTTAGCAAATGAATACTTTTGCAGTGTGAAATGACGGCTTCTGAATTAGCTCTGTGTTCGGAGTGATAAATTTGTTGACTGGCAGGTTAGTACTCCTGTTGTGTCTTTTATATGACAAATAGTGACTTGTCTCTGTGACTACGAGTTTTGTTTGTTACTCGTCTTAGTTTTCCAATTTCTACGAGGAACGCCGGAGAAACATTCGCCGGCATCGTTCTTTGTTTTCTTACCTTTTTGTTGTTTTCATGCTGTTTCGACTAAAAAATGCTCGTCTTTTTTCCAAATGCATATTTTCGATCCAATATTTCATTTTCGATCCTAAAACTCTTCGCTTTCCCTGCTGTCGCTCATTTTTTGGGCAAAGAATTGGTTGAAGAAAAGCCAAGCGAAGTCCGGACGGTTTATATGTTGTGGTTCAATTTCATTCTTGGTTCAAATTTTATTTTTCTATGTTTTTGTGTATGGTGATGTATGATAATGAGTTAGAAACAGAGAAAAATAAAATTTGAACCAAGGATAAAATTGAACCACAACATATATACTCGGCTTCGCTTTGTTGACATTATTGGAAACTCGCAAAGAGTAATCGACAACTCATTGCCAAACGTAAACGCGATTTTTAACAGCTACAGCATTGGAAATACCAGCGATATGTTGTCCCTCAAAAGCAAATCTCGTTGTTAGTTAAAAAAAATCGTAGATTTTCAAGGTTATTGCAGTAAAAACTCCTTTGTTCAATGTTTACGGCTGAAAAATGTTTTTCAGAAATCCTGAGTCAGATGTTATCATTAACAGTGATGTCAAAAATAATACCACCCACGACTTGTAGTCAAGGTTTGTTGTTTGCGATATTTGTAATTGATCGAAGTCAAGAATAAAACCATTCTCAACATCACTAGATCACTTGAGTTGATTCATCGCCCGGCGTTGTCAATCAGTGGTTTCCGATCGATTGATTGCAATCAATACAATCAATAATAATCAATAACAATCCATTGATTGTTATTGATTGGTGCAACCAATCGATAAAAATCGATAATTGCTATTGATTACGATTGATTTCTATAGAAAATCATTATGCAACTTTCTGGCGCATGTTAACGTGGGCGTGCTTCATTGGTCCCGGGTATATTTACACGTCCAGGGTAATTGGGTAATTCGATTGCGCACTTTTATCCTTGCACTTCACTTGTTACGGAGTTTGCTTGTTCCAGAGATGGTGAAGCAAGAAATCTGCCTACAAGAAACCAACACATTTGGCAAAGTCAAGGATGATCCCCTGTGTATTGTATTTCTTTGACGAGCGATACGAAAAAAAAATCATTATCATGTTACACATTGTTTTTCTTCTTGCGCTGTTTTCGGTTTTCTTAGATGCATCTATGATTCATTGTATTATGGTGTTGTTGCACTCTCTAATATACCAAGCAAGTGTTCTGAGCATTGTAGAGTGCCTTCTTTAGGCTACTCTGGAAACGCATTACATTTTCCTTTTAACAATTATTCTGCTATCTTCCCTTTCGGTTGCACGGGTGAATGTTCAAGATGTATGTTCTTGGCCTGCATGTGTATATTCAGGCAGCATGACAGTGAGCACAGACAAAAACAATTTCCTCAACTAATTAACAAGCTGGAAGAGAGTGACACTGAAGAGACTTAAAGACGATTTTGTTCTTGTTTCGAGACGATCAGAGTCTAGTAATTTAAGTGAGCTTTTAATAGTAATAAGGGGTAAAAATGCTACAAATTTAACATAAAACACAACAAATAAAGATAACTGAATGGTTTGTTCATTCATATGGTGCGTTTTATTTAAGAAAATGACAAATTTCATAATCAATAACAATCGATGAAAATCAATAGAAATTGATACTCACACAAGTTTAAGGCTACGATTTTTATCGATTTCCAATACCAATCGATTAATTGTTATTGATTATTATTGATTTTATCGATTATCGGAAACCATTGATTGACAACGCCAGCTTCATCGCTAAAATAGTATGCTCGATCAGTCTGTCGCAGTCACTTTTCTCAAGGAAAAGTAAAGTCGATTTCGCTCAAAGTTTTTCCATGTTATTGTAAAAAGGACATCTACGGCACTTTCTGTCGTCTTTACTGTAATAGATCACAAGAATAACACCATAAAATGTTCAAAACAAGGCGAGCAAAGTACTTTTGTTCTTTTATGGGCGGTGTTGAAGAGAGCTCACTTTGAGGTTTTATTGCACTTTTGCTGTAAAATATTTTGTTTTGCTAGATTAAAATGTCACCGATGTCGGTTGTCAAGTTGGTTTAATAGTGGGACACTAGAACTGTTAACCTAGTGAAGTGATTTTTACTATTTGTTAATCAGATGTAATTAAACTGTGATTAAGAAAAGTTTGTTAATCGTTTTTGCTCATCATAATCATATAGTTCCTGTGAAACAAAGCCAGATGATATTTCGAAAATCTACATTTGCACTTGATTGAATGGTGGCTTTGGTTCTGCAGCAAAACAGTAAATATATATATATGTAATCACAATATAGAGAAGGCCTTACTGGAGTCATGGCTCAAGTCCTGTGGCATTGCCATATTAGTTTATCTGTAAATGCTAATATTGAGGAAATAATTGTGGAGCTCCGCTTTTAGGCTTGCCTAAATATAAATATAATTCCATTTTGGGAGTGGTCCGTAGAGGGGTCCGTAAGGGTAGTCCGTGGACTGGTCCGTAGTGGGGGTCTGTGGACCGGGGGTTAGTATTTTTGGGTTACCCCGATGAAATGCCTTAAGCTCGATGGCATTTGTTAACGGGCACTTTTCACAGATGTTAATATATTATTGTTTGCAATTGCTGAACTCGGTTGATAGCCGTTTGCTGACTCGAATGGCGAACACTTGTGTATTTGATCGGAACATGTACTAGTTGCTCTAGTCTTAAATAAACATTCAATGATTTTCACAAGGTTCTCGCTTCAATTTGAACGGGCTTTGGAAAATTTGATCCCGAATAGTGAACGGGCTACGAAAAACCAAAATGCCTTTTTGGCAGGCTTTAGAAAGAAAGAGGAAAGCTATCATTTTTTCCCAACCTGGTCATCCTCATAAATAATGAACCATCCCTAAACACTACAGATCACGAGGTATTTTTTTAATTGTAAGTTTTTATTTAAGAATTACGACACCACACTTGGAAGGTTACACTGCACTATGTACAATACACTATTTACAATACCTTACTTACAATGCATTTCATTATCTGCTAACAATAGCACGCTACGTCATTAGCTACTTACAAAAACATCTGTTTCAGCTTGCTTTTTTGCTACTTAATATTCAGTTACTACTGCTTTACACTTTAACTTCTGATAAAAACAAATATATATATATATATATTCAGGATGTATACAGAGCCACAAACAACAATATTGCTAACCCATATTCTCCCCTCCCAATACTACTGTAGGTAACCCTAAACACTACAGATCAGGGGCGGGTTCCTGAAAAGTGTAATAACTCTATTCCAGGGATTACCCCTGGAATAGAGTTATTACACCTTTCAGGAACTGGCCCCAGGTATACAGAACCACAAACAATTCATTGCTAATCCAAGGGCAGATATTCTCCCTTCCCAATACTAGGTAACCCTAAACACTACAGACCAGGTATACAGAACCACAAATAATAAAATTATTATTGCTAACGCATGGGCACTATATTCTCCCCTCCCAGATCAGTACAGATCAGGTATACAAAACACCCAACAATAGCTATTACTGCATGACAGATTTTCTGCTCCCAAAACCAGGTGACCCTAAACACCAAGAAGGCATTAAGAAGTTGAAATCAACCAACATCATGCTATCCTTTATGAGCCAGATATGGCTTTCTCTGACAGTTAATCTAACAATTCCCGGGACCGCGCAGCATTTTTGCGATTGGGGGGCTAAATAAAATGCCGAAGCCATTTTTAGCGCACGCCGCAGGCGCAAGTGTCCTAGGGGGGAAATTTTTAAAATAACTGCTTCTTGAATGGCTAAAAATACATCCCAATATAGCAGACACAGCGAATTCTTTTATTATTTATCAGGCGAATAAACACCAAATTTGAACTAAAATAACAAAACATCAAACACAAAAATTTTTTTCCAAAATTATTGGGGGGGCTGAAGCCCCCCCAGCTCCGCAGTCCCTGAATTCTACAAAGTGTATTTTGTTGCTGGTTATTTTCAATAAAAAACTGGAGCTGGAGAGTGCTACCTAATGCAGACATCACTCCCCTACATAAATATACCTACTGATAAATGATTTTGTACAACCAACTATGGAGGCCCGTTCTGGTCAAAATGATGCATATAATTTTTAACTGTGCATGAATTAATTTTACATGTCGATAGAATTAATATTTTGCATTTCTAAAACATTTTGTTTAACCGCCAAATTAATTTTACCATACCTATTAATTATATTTTTAGAAGACTTATATTTTGTGTGTTTGGAATTAATTTTGTGTGTGTTTGGAATTAATTTCGTATGTGTTTGGAATTAATTTCGTGTGTGTTTGGAATTAACTTGTTTTGTGTTTTTTGTCCCATACGTCTTTGTGGCAGTGTTCTCGGCCATGTGCTAACAACATGGTGGCTTGTCAACAAAGGTCAGGTCGAGTGGTGTTACGAGAAAGAAATGAACGTGGGTTCACACTGTTTCTCCAGAATCTTAAAAGCATTCTCAATATTTTGGCTAATATTAGTGAACAAGAGTTGGAGACAGACATTCTAGTTGAAACAAGGTATCGCTTACTGGGTGCATCGGGTACCTTCTCTTTTCTAATGTAGAATGATTTAGCCGGCGGTGTTACAAATGTAACTAATTACTAATTACTCGGGCAAAATAAAAAATAGTGTTTGACATCTTCAAGAAGTGCACCGCACAGACCACAGACAGACAATTTCTCTTGAAAAGGTCATGATTTAAGGTGCTAAAATTAAGCCTTAAATGAGAGTGAAAAATCAACATTGACATCGTGGGAGTGAAATTGCCAGGGCATTTATAGACCTTTTTAGCTTGTCGATTTTGTTTTCTCAATGTAGACCATGTGATCTTCCCAAGGGAATTTGCTTTTTGTCTTTTCATAAATTATGCGTACATATGCACGTGAATATGGCGAAATTTCAAAGAAACAGTTCTCTAGGGTAACATCACGTGGTCTACAATGGGAAAACAAAATCTACAAGCTAAAAAGGTCTATTGTGTTATCATTTGCTACTAAAGGAATCATGTGTATTTCTTTAACTGCGGTGAAAAAAGATCAAGAACAATCTGTACATTTAGAATTTACGATTGACGGATGTTTCATACGGACAATTTCATATTACTGACCAACTGATTCTTGTGTTTACACCCAAATCCTGGAAGGGTGAGTGTAGAACCTTAACTTCTGGCAGATTGTCAGGACAAAACCATTTACAGATGTTGCAAAATGATAAAATATGTCAAGTGAGTCTGCACTCAAGTCTCCATTTTAAGTTTCAATGGATATATACTTTAACACTGCAAATTCATTGTAGCTTTTTGACAAGAAACCTTTTAAAGAGTGCCCCATTTGGTGGTTCTTTTACTTCTATTTAAAGCTATAAATAAATAGGTGTTGATTGAATTAAGAGTCAACTGTTCCACATATTCTTGATGAGTTGATCTTTCTGGTTACACTTACCTTTGTTCATCCAATATTCTCTAAGGTCATCGTAAACCTTTGTTTTTGGCAGATTATCAGGATAGAAATGTCTACAGAAATTACAAAATGGTATACGATTCACAGTCACTTTATACTTAAGTCTCCACTTAAAATATTCATTATAAGCGGTGTTGTTTTTGTCCAGATACTGAAGATACTCCACCAGTTGTTTAACAGTTTTGAAGTCCATAACATTGATATAAGACCCAGGAACAGCCACCTTGGTATAGTTAGCACCTCCCATCACAATCGGAACCACATTGTTATCAGCTGAAATAAAATTAATGTCATCATTAATACTTATGTATTGTGAAATTTCATAGTTTTTGTTTTACTGTAAAGAGCTTTAAGCCACATTCAATCCAAAGAAAAGCCATCACTGTGTCCTTTTGTGCATTTGGTATGGACCTGTCAATCGGAGCCTCCAGATATGATTTTAGTGTGAGTACAACTTTCAAACTTTAAACCAGAATCCCCATCAGCATTCTTATTTCTTAAATCTCAAGGCTCCTATACGCTCATGCTTTCCAAAGATGTCTGCCTTCAGTTTTAGGTTTTAAAAACTGAATGAGTTAAGGTGAAACACTGAAAAAATTTAAATGGGAGCTGACGTTTTGGGCATTAGCTCCAGGTCAGAGCTCTGACTTTCTTTTCCCATTATTTTGTACACAAACTTTCCTTTAGCCTGCAGTCCATCTAATTTTCTGGGAAGTCTTCTGGCTGTATATATTTTTTGATTCGATAAAAGCAACTCAAGAATCTGATCAAAAAACTACCTTTTCACAGATTTATTATGAGTTGAGTCAAATATTCTTAGTTTCCACATCATGCAACAAGTTGTTATTGAGTGGAGTTTCTGCCATCTCGGTAAGTTTCGTTTGGTATTGTTGATAATACACAACATTCATTATAAAAGCAAATAGTATTGTCCATTTGGAAAGATTTCCACACGGCCCCATAGATTAATAATATATATATTTAGGCAAGCCTAAAAGCGGAGCTCCACAATTATTTCCTCAATATTAGCATTTACAGATAAACTAATATGGCAATGCCACAGGACTTGAGCCATGACTCCAGTAAGGCCTTCTCTATATTGTGATTACATATATATATATTGTATAAAAGAGGTAATAGATTAGACAACACTGTTAAAGTGAGTTTCCTTAAAATAAGATTAAAAAAATCTTGTTTTAAGTTCCTGAGATAAGAAACTGCAAAGCTTAAAACAAGTACTCCAAATTCTCAAAACAAGAACCAAGCTTCTTGAAACAGGAACTTTATTTCTTATTCTAAGTACAAAATAAAGGAGAAAACTGTCCTTGAAATAAGGAAATTAGTACTTATTTTAAGTTAATGAAACCAAGTAACCAGTGTCTTGAAACAAGGAAATTGCCTCTTGTTTTAAGCAGTAAAAACATACAGTTAACAAGTAATAATATCTTGGACTAAGGGAATTGTTTCTAACGCTTTACGTTTATGAAATGAGTTCTGATTACCTTAAGAAAGGAAATGTCCATAACTTGATATACAGGCATGGAACTAAAACATGTTTTAGATTCAAAATATTAACTACTTAGTATTACTAGTACTTAAACATTTTCCAACAAACTTCACAATAATAACACTGCTATTTCTTATACTGCTGCAACTTGTATAAGCATACATGTAATTAGATATCCAATCATCTGCTAAGCATTTAACCAGAACATTTATGGCACTCTTTTTTTACTTACACCACACTATCTACTTTCTTTGATAAGAGTTGGGAACTAAACATTTGCTTCATGTCAAGCTTAGTTTGTGTTGATTTGTTGCCTACTTTCTTACTGATCATAAAACTGACAACATTTTTAATCATGAAACTGCCTCCTTTGCATCTGAGAGTGCAAAAAACCTTACTGAAACCTTTAGAAACATGAATGCACAACATGTCAGCTAAGTAAAATTAGAAACTTTTCAACATATATTGTGACAAGAACTTGTCCAACTGGTTAGCTACTGATATTTTGTGCACTGACATTGCTCATTTTGCTTAGAAGTTTGTTTTACACCACCACCAAAGTCATATCAAATCTACATGCATACATGTATAATCCTCTGCCAAGCATTTAAACGGTATATTTATGGCAGTTTTTATTCTTACACCATACCATCTACTTTCTTTGAAAAATCCATTTAACATGCTAGTAAGAATGAACTACCATCAGCCAGCTTAGAGGCACACATGGACTGTGTGAAAGGCAAGTCTTCGTCAAATGAACTGCTGCAAGGGCTCAAAGTTGACACATTCGACACTGGGGTTGAAGATCCTCTTGGTGACCAATGGCCAGAGGAGGTCTAGAAATAAGAAAAAGATATTTAACATTTTCTACTCCTTGTATGGAAATTATCTTTCAGGGTTTAAGATTTAGATGTGAATGTTAACTCACATGGCTATCTTGATCTTGTAAACCTCAGACCAGTCTGTTAGTTTAACATCATGTTAAACTAGAAGTTGTTTGTATTATTTAAAGGTGTTTATCCAACACTGTAAAAATATATTCTTGCCTCTCATCTCATCAGTCTCATCCAATCAACAAGATATTTTGTATAAGTCTCAAAATTTCTGCCTTGCTAAAAAATCTGAAGGGTAGAGGTCCATTAAGTCTGATTGTGTCAATTTCATAAACATTTCCCCATCCACTCGATTGTCTAGTATGTTAAGAGGAATATACAGTAATGCAATGAATGGGTAGGGGGCAGGGGATGGACAATAATTATACAAAAAAAAAATTACAATGATCTAAATAATGAAAATTCAGATAAGTCTTTCTTCTCCCCCTCCCCTCAAAAAAAAAGATTCTTGCCAAGCGTGAGGACCGAAAAACAAAGACGTCTCAGATGTGACCAAAACCAAAAGCTTTAAATAAATTGCCTGACACATGAAAAAATCTCATGCTGACTGTGAACAACCGGGATCAAATCACATTTGGAGTGTAAAATCACATAAATTACAGCCAAAACAATTACATATAAGCAGTGAGAAGCTTCAACTCCGTAAAATTATGAAGTTAACGTTTCTGCAAGCGAAGCTTTTTCGAAAACTTTGATGTAAAAGATGAGTGCGTAATGAGCGCCATTTTTGGCGGGAAGAATGCTTTCACTTCAACAGAGAATTCACGGTCAAAACAGAATGGCTGAGGAACATACCTTTAAGAATGCGACACTGATCCGCAAGGAAACCTTTCTTCTTTAAAAAGTGCGACCATTCTTTGCTTGTAAAGGCCCGTAACCGATCCTTGCATCAACAACTCAACCTCCTCGTCTTCCTCCATCTTTGCGACTACACGGTTTGCAACGTGCACTGCAGTGTCACATGACCCAGTTACGTATCACTTTCATCCAATGAAAGAGACGGATTTCATAACCCAATAAGAAACGTTGTAATAAACTTCAAGTTTACGAAAGAGTGTCACTGGACAGGAAAAGCGAGAATGGTGGAAAATTTATATGTCTGTGTCTTCTCAACAATATTGCTACATCTTTTGTTAACTCATATAAATACGGGACACAATGATGACAAAGACTATTTCGTGTTTTGTGGAATCGATGGATGTGACCAAAGGTTTGGAAAAGCCAACACCTTTGCAAGGCACGTGAGAGAAAAGCACGGGAAATTAGTTTTGATCTGTAGTTATTTTCGTTGTTACTGTTTGAATTATGTTTTACCCCGCTATAATTTGTAATTTTGTGCAACACTGTAACTAAATTTGGTTGCAATTGTTGACAATTAAACTTTCGAATTGCAGTTATTTTTGTTTCTGTTTCTATCATTTTCTCATTAACTTTTCTCTGACATAATGCCATGTTATATAAAGTTTCACATTTCCAGTCATATCATGGACTTGTACAATGATCACTGATGGAAATGAAGGCATTTCGTTAATATGCAGATTTGTGAGACGGCTGGTTAAAGAATCTCTAATGTCTCATCGGAAGGAAATTAGCAATGTAACTCCATCTGCGCTTGGTTTACCTGAAGAGTCTTCATTGTCTTCGGCCAGAATTTATGATCATCTTTCTCCAAGATTGCAGGCAGTCCTATTCCAGGCTAAAAAAGTTAAAGAAGAGCTCCACTATCAATATTGCTGGTCAAAGGGTCCCGTTGTTTGTTTACGAAAAGACTCCACTTCGCGTATAATCAAGCTCAAGAGCATGGCGGACCTCGACGAACTTAAACGTAGACTGGCTTCTGAAGGTTAGATTTTATTAAAATGTCTATTGTACACGATATAAATGTCTTCTCATAGAGCAAAGAAACAGTGCGCGATCGAAAATAAGACCCTACTCGCGCATTTACCTTATTATAACTGTAAAGTCCTGACCTCTGCACACCCACCGTTTAATAATTTAATTGACGATAATCGACCTTCCAGGAAATCGCTAGATTCTCTGAGTAGTCTCTACGACCTTAGTGTATTCCAGCTAAACTCTCTTGATAAAGATATTGATCCTGATAGAAATTTCCATTCAAATAAGATACGCTCGAAATATTATTCTCCACACAGCTTTGCGCAGTTTATTGAAAGCAAACAGTTGCAATCAAAAATCTCCTTTCTGCATACAAATATACGTAGTTTAAAGAAAAATTTTGAAGAATTTCAACATCATGTTTTAAGTGAATTGAATTTCAGTTTTTCCGTTATTGGTGTATCAGAAACTCGTATTTGTGATCGTGAATGTAGTTCTAATTTTGTCCCAGAATTACCAGGATATTGTTTTGAATCAGTCCCGACACCTTTATCTGCCGGTGGTGTTGGCTTGTTCATTGATCAGAATTGTAAATACCGCGTCCTCGAACGAGTCTCCAACCCTTGCTATCAAGCCCTTTGGATTGAACTTCATCTGCCTAACAATAAGAAATCTGTATGTGGTGTTACTTATAGACAACATAATAACCCTCATGAGTTTCTAGACTACTTGTCAGATTTCCTTGAGCGCCAATCCCGGCAAAATCTAAACATCCATATCATGGGAGACTTCAACATAGATTTGTTAAAATATGAAACTTGTAGTTACACACAAACCTTATTGCAAACGATGCAAAGTTTTTCAATGTTCCCAGTGGTTGAT
>OX419338.1:10725746-10735746 GCA_948470475.1 Galaxea fascicularis | reverse complement strand
CAAACCTAGACAAAACTATGAAGGCCCTTTACGGACAAAATATCGAATGTACATGTATCATTGTTATGTTGCAAGTATGAATGCTATGTACAATATATCAATAAGCAAACATGTCCATTATAAAATAAAGGCGCCCGATAAAACTAAAAGATGTTTGATAAAAGATGAGGAAGCGGACGTGAATATGCATATATCAATGTTATGTTGCATATATGAAT
The DNA here is from genome assembly GCA_948470475.1 of Galaxea fascicularis. Taxonomy (NCBI): domain Eukaryota; kingdom Metazoa; phylum Cnidaria; class Anthozoa; order Scleractinia; family Euphylliidae; genus Galaxea; species Galaxea fascicularis. Next base: position 10,735,528 of record OX419338.1, on the reverse strand, counting down.
GCTATGTGCAATATATCAACAAGCAAACATGTTCATTATAAATCAAAGGTGCCCGATAAAACTAAAAGATGTTTCATAAAAGATGAGGAAGCGGAAATGAGTTCGCAAAACAGGAAGTGATGACATTACGTACCCAGGCTCCTCGCATAAGCAAAGGCTTTTCCTTGAATTCAAAATGGCGTCTGCTGGAGATACAATTTGGCTTCCAGATACAGAAAGGTTTTTCATGGAATTAAGTACAATGATTACCAGAGCACAGCAACAACGAAACGCCGCAGCTACTCATTTCGATTCTTCAGAGTTCTTCATCGAGTATGTCACATCTCGCCCAACTGGCAACCCAAACTCAAGTCTACGACGACGAACGGTTCTCTCTGAAATGCTGAGAACACTGGCTACATGAGCCCACGAACCCTACCTCTCCACGTAAAGTTTCCAACTGTTCTCGAGCAAGTGCTAATCGTGGTCTTCCAACTTCCCTGTTCCTTGTTATCGATGCAGTATGCTGGGTAGCTGACTCCTCAAACGAATCAAAATATCCCTCTCGGATTCTTTTGTAATTCCCCCGAAGTGACATCGTAGCTCGTTCAAGATGCCCAGTAATTGGTGTAAGTTGCTGATTAAACAAATTTCTTGTGCGTATCATTGTTCGATTCTCGTACCTAAAACCGTGACACTTAATATACCCGTATTTATTCACTTATAAGGCGCACCATTTTTGCCGAGAAAATACGTTTGTTCGATCAAAATCTGCTCAAAACTCGGGGTGCGTCTTATAACCGAGTATTTTCGCGCAACAGAATATAATTTTGGCAAGAACGTCATGGTAAGCCAAATATGTAAATCCGTATTCCTCTATTGTCCTGATCTATTGTCCTGTAAATGTACTTTATTGTCTTCTTTTATATGTGCTCTAAATGTGGGCTAGCATGAAGTTTTTGCCATAATTTTTCCCAAAACGTAAACAAAGCCGAGTTGAAGCGAAGCGCGACCGAACGTGCTGAAAAGCACGTGCTTGAAGTTGTTGACGTCAGAAACAATCGAACAAATTCCTAACCTCGCTCCCACGAAATAACGCAACCTTGACTACAAATCGTTCGAAAATGTTATGGCCGCGGTTAAATACTCCTAAAATGATAAAGGAAAAAGAAAAAACGTTCTTCGTCCATCCAGGCCTTCTTGAGCGACCCATCGAGGCACGTTTTGCAGTCATCTTTAACTCGCTGGAGAACAAGACATACTGTTGGTTTCTCCATTTACGGACCTTCGATTCCGATATGCCGTAATCGCGAGCAATTTCACGATTGTTGTTGACGGCTTCCGCTTCTGCTACGATCTTCAACTTGAAGTTTAGGTCATAGGAATGACAACGAGTGCTTGGCATAATTACGGTAAATTTACAGTGCGCTGAACGAATGCTCGAAGATTAAGCGAATTAAAAAGTGTGACTTTTATGCTAATGTCCATGTGACTTTTTTGCTATTGTTTGTAATGCTTTCGTTTTTAGCCTGAAAGCACCGTAATTAACGGTAATCACTTTTGGAAGCAAATTGTTGTAAGTACAGCGAACATGGTCAGCAAAATTTCCCGTAATTCTGGGTGCGCCTTATAACAGGGTATTTAGGTGAAATTTTCATTTTGCTTACTTGTCACAATTGTCTTCAAAAGTTTAGGGTGCGTCTTATAACCGAGTGCGCCTTATAAGTGAATAAATACGGTAAGTTCTTTCGTATTCTTCCAGTCTGCGAACAAGAACTCTGAAGAATCGAAACGAGTGGCTGTGGCGTTTCGTTGTTACTATGCTCTGGTAATCATTGTATTTAATTCCATGAAAAACCTTTCTGTATCTGGAAACCAAATTGTATCTCCAGCAGACGCCATTTTGTATTCAAGGAAAAGCCTTTGCTTATGCGAGGGGCCTGGGTACGCAATGTCATCACTTCCTGTTTTGCGAACTCATTTCCGCTTCCTCATCTTTTATGAAACATCTTTTAGTTTTATCGGGCACCTTTGATTTATAATGAACATGTTTGCTTGTTGATATATTGCACATAGCATTCATATGTGCAACATAACATTGATATATGCATATTCACGTCCGCTTCCTCATCTTTTATCAAACATCTTTTAGTTTTATCGGGCGCCTTTATTTTATAATGAACATGTTTGCTTGTTGATTTATTGTACATAGCATTCATATATGCAACATAACAATGATATATGCACATTCGATATTTTGTCCGTAAAGGGCCTTCATACAAAACGCTTCAGATGGCATATAAAGGACCACAGTCGCTAAACAGAAACAACCAGGGTCAAAACAAATAGGCGATAAATGCAGTTAAACCCAGAAATGACCTTTGGTATCAAAATACATTACATGCGACATCTAAGCACATGGCTGTTTCAATCACCATCACCATCATGCTATCCTCTAAACCACCGTGTTGCCCCACATAAAACAAGCAAGAAACTAAATCGGTCAATAGAACCGAGATAGAAGCGGCAACCGCGCGAACAGGAGTCGTGTAGGCCCTCCAACCCCATTTTACCTGATAGATTGTTTTTTCTGTGTACGCGGATGTACGCGAGATCCCTACGCGACCCCGCGCGTGTTGGTTCCACAAAAATGAGAGCCGACTTACGATTGGTTTAAAAACTTCTGACGTCACGGAAATCGTTCTCTAGCTCGGGATCGCAGACGCTCTTTTCTCGGCGTGTGAAACAAGAGCCGAAAAAGGCGTGTGTCACGCAGGCTACTACCAAACAAAAGATTATGTGTCACAGAAATCGTTTTGCCGCTCGAGCTCGCAGACGTTACTTTTCGGGCGGAGAGAAACGACAACCGGAAATACGTCTGCGTTCGCAGGCTATTTGCTGGCCATTTGTCGCACGCAGTGTTTATAAAGGTGGACGAAATTAGCGGAGAAATCAGGCATGATTTCGGCGGTAATTTGCCCCTTCTTGTAAAAAGGATGGCGAAAGATGGCAGCCACACACCGGTGGCGAAAAAAAGCCTGGATTTTGGAAATCCCCGTGCGAGCGCTACTGGTTTGCATCGTTGCGAAACCAACAACTGAAACCACCAAGAACATCATAGCCTGCGAACGCAGACGTATTTCCGGTTGTCGCTTCTCACACTGGCAAAAACAACAGGAAGAAAGTACTATAACCGCAGTTACAGAGCGGAGCGAAACGATGACAAAGACACAGCCGTAATTAGAGTGAATTTTAGCGCTCAATTTCTAGTGTTGCATAGCTCTCTAAGAACTTACAATACTAAAGAAAGGATAAAGAGACGAATAGTCGCAAAAGAAACACAACATCTTGCTACAAATAAAAAAAGAAACAAATAACCGGGCCCTCGGGCCTGGTAATGCACAAACACTGCAAGATAAAGATTATTATACTACGAAAATCACCGAACTGTGAAATGGGCCCGGATTTTCGTATCGCTGCCCCGCCCACTTTCTTGTAGTGCCCCGCCCACTTTTATCGATGGATTCCAAGAATTCTCGGCCCGCGCGTACACTGCTGTTTGTGCTGTATGAAACTGTACTCGTGTGGATCGCGGCCGGTTAAATTTCCGGCTGCACTTGAGTTTGAATAATATTTTTTCTCAAATCTTCATTTAAGGCTTTACCACGCTCACCGTTACTTTTCCCGCCCTGCTCATATGCGCCATCGCTACGCCACAGTGAAATATAATTCCACTGTGGCGTAACGATGGCGCATACACTACATGAGCAGGGCGGGAAAAGTAACGGTAACGGAATTCATCGAAGAAAGTGGGCGGGGCAGTAGAAGAAAGTAGGCGGGGCAGCGATACGAAAATTCGGGCCCATTTCACAGTTCGGTGATTTTCGTAATATTACGCGGCTTAAATTCCTATCCTTTCAAAGGTAAGAAGAGAGAGGCTGTACTGTCACTGAACGTACTGAAACGAGCCAAACCAAAGCTAGACAAAATGCTTCAGATTGCATGTAAAGGACCACAGTCGCTAAACAGAAACAACAACGGTCAAAACAAAGAGGCGATAAAACCCAGAAATGACCTTTGGTATCAAAATACATAACATGCGACATTCAAGGACATGGCTGTTTCAATCACTATCATCATCGTGTTATCCTCTAAACCACTGTGTTGCCCCACTTAAAACAAGCAAGAAGCTAAATCGGCCAATAGAACCGAGGTAAAAGTGGCAAACACGCAAACAGGAGTCGTGTAGGCCTTCCAACCCTATTTTACCTTCGTGACTATCGCGCGCGCCTTAGTTCTGGATTTTTAAGAGCTAAACTGTGATTGGCTGAAGACTTTTACGTTACAGAAATCGTTTTGCAGCTCGAGCTCGCAGACGTTACTTTTCGGGGGGAGAGAAACGACAACCGGAAATACGTCTGCGTTCGCAGGCTATTGCTAAGGATGTATGGTCAAGTAATTTCAGACAATCTGGCATTATTTTGGTCAGTCTCAAACTTCTGCAAGCCAATGACACTAAGTATGACGTCATTATGCCACGCCCATAGTCACGTGACCAATAAAAGGAAACTCTAAATTTTTGAGCTATTTTGTGTAAACAAAATCGCTCTATGTCAGCATGAAGCTCAAGAAATTCTTCCGTGGTCGGGTGGTTCTGCCTTGAACCAATGAAATAAAGGTTTCTTTAGATGGCATTGTTTCAGCCAGCGGCCAATCTAATTCCCTGTTTTAAAGGTGTGTTTGAAAGCATGTGGTCAGTGATGGTCAGCACTGATGCTAAGTTACACATGCGTGTTGATTACGCTCAAAGGAACATCAGCGTGGAATGTCACGCGTCATGAATCAATTGTTGCGTGATGTATTTATTACTATCTCGCCAAGGGGTACCACCATTATGGTAGTCTTTCCGGAGAAAAGGGTTTGTATATTTAACACATGCGTGAATGACAACAATAGGCGTGAGATACTGGAGTCAGATTAGAATGAAGTATGAGTTGTGCTGTTTTGATGGATGATGAAGGTAGTAATGTGGGGATGAAAGTATTTGAAGTTTACGGCCACGGCTTGTTGGTTATAACAACCGTGTGTTTAGTCTCCTTCGCAGACGCTCTTTTGGTTCGTCACGCAATCTTTCCTCCCCAATGAACGTCTGCTGAAACCAGCAGCACATTCTTTTCCCATTGTCAACAAAGATCAGCCGGAGTCCACGTAAAAATTACTACAGAGCCAATCAGCGCTAAGTTACTGTGTAATGAAAAGCCAATCAAAAGTTGTGTTTAAAATGCTCCTTGACAGCCTCGCAAAAGTTTTGAATTGCGTGCGATGCACAACCTGTTCTGTGAAATGATACCTGCGCCTCCTAGAAAGTCCTTCAATGATTTTTCAGCATCTTTGAATTTGGTCATTCCGATGAAAACGAAAGTAGAACTATGTTAGTGGCACTCGACCACTCCTAAGGAGAATTTTTAAGGGTTAAAAACAATGAAATTTAGTTTTTGAGAATTGAAACGTCAAGTTATTCAAACAACCCGTAGTGTAACCGCGAGAGACTTAGCGGGGAAGAAATGCCGTTCTGGGATCAAGCAGTGTTCTTTAAATCACATATTACTATTTGCCATTGAACTGATTGAATGCTCTGATTATGGGAAATAATGCAGGCGGTGAAAAGCGGCAAAAAACGTTAAACGAATAATGCTAGTCGTAATTGATTCAGCATCAAGGTAATTTGGTTGAGCGGTTCCTACTCGGGGAGCAAATATTTTGTTTCGAAGTGGACGAGTGCTTAGTTTTGTAATTTTTCTGGTGTTTTTTTGTTCCTTTGCTAATTTTGTCAAAACTGCAAGAACATTGTTACACCTGGAAGAGCATTGTGTGACGAAAATAAACATATGTTTGACGGATTTGAAAACTTTAAATATTAGTCTAATCAGAAGTGGCTGTTTCCACAAGTGATATTTGTACGGAAGAAAAATGCTACGGAAGGGAATCCTTAATCTGGATATTTGTTCCCCTTGAAGTGAAGCCGTTTTTATGTTAAACATTGAAAATGGTGATTTCGGATAGGCGGTGAGCAATTTCATTTGTCAAATGGATTACTTTTGTCTCTCACATGTAAACAGGAACCAAGACATACAGCCCTGTTTATCAAATGCGATTTTCAACTTTGATCTATCACGTGCATACGTTTGGTAATAGCGGTTGTTTACCATTTACCCAAAAAATCCGGAAATTTCGGATGGAATGTAAATGGAAAGACTATTTTTTTCTTCTCGAACGGAAATTTCCACGGGAAAACGGGATTTCTTGAAAGGTAGTCCAAAATTTCCAACTGGAATTTCCGAACGGAAAATGTGTTTACCATTTGCGATTTTCACCAGTTCCAAGCCCTGCTCCAATTTTGATGCATGTCACGCGTTATTTAATAGGGGTTGTGCAAATGATACACGCAAATCCTGAACGGAATATTTCATTGGGGATTTTTGCTTACCATTTGTACAAACCGTCGACCAACCGGTTTTCTCATGTAAATGGTAAACAACCAGCAAGTTCGTTGGTTAATTCCCACATGAATAAGGCAGCGCTGTTGGTTAAATGCGACTCCGAACTTTGATCGGTCACGTGCATCCAACATGACCTTTGATCAATTACAAGATTTGCACGTGGTCAATTCAACTTGTTTACAACAACATCTAATTGAATTTATTTTCTGTTACAATGATTAGTCACTTTTAACCGTTTTTTATTGGTTACTTTTCTCAACTTCAATTTTCTCTTCTTCTTATTGGCGGATTTCGATCCGTTGTTTGTCTGTTGATCGGGTTTTTTAATATTGTACAACTGTTGACGCTCTTAATTCGGAGGAGCTTATTTTGGAATTAATTGGTGGTTTGTTTTCGAGTTGGTAAGTTTAATACTGTCCTTATTTCGGGATATAACGCGGTGTTACGCTCATCTGCTTACTGTACACAGACGTTGTCAGCAAAAGGGCCAACATTAAAATAAGAGCGTTTGGTTAGGTCGGGCTATTTTTGCTGTCCGAAGTCAAAAAGTACAAAGCACTTGAAAATCAGAAATTGATGAATTATGGCAATTACATCTATATTCGTTATCAGTACTATTTGTTCAACGTTGATTTGTTTTTGCTGGTGTTGTATATTACGGTGTGTTTGGTGGTTCGTTTGTTTCCGAATATTTCTTCATGTGGTCCTGGAACTGTTTCAGCACTGTGTACGTATATTTTGGGGGTTTTGAGGGACCGGAAGAATGTGGTGTTTGCGAAAGTTTGGAGAGAGAAAATGAACGGATAATGGAAAGGATACTGAATATTGACTTTTGCGGAATTAATGAAACTCTTGTTTCAAAAAATGTAGGATGAATGACTATTTAATTGGTACAAATCAAACTCAAAATCAGTCTTAGAAATAAGAAAACTAAATAAAAATCAAATGAAAAACAGTTTGCTCGTACTTCTCCGATACCATAGCAAAAACCAAAAGCGCCACAGATAAATGACTCACCATTCAACCATTTTCTCAATTCTCCCTATCTTATCAACATTTTACCACTCTTCACAAAATAGCTCAAGCACGCATTGCGTGCCTATGTTTCTACGTGCTACACAATTTGTGTATTTAATCAGTGGTTTGATAATTTGTATTCATTTTTGCGTCTTGCTAAGCATGGGTTTCTTTTTATTTTGAAAAATGTTCGTTTTAAAGAGATAGACTATCTTAAAATACCCATACACAATTTGAAGAAACCAATGTTTAGCTCTATTCTGTATTTGGGGGTGAACTGTGTCACATAAAAAAATTAATTCAATTTAAAAAACCGCCGGAAATTTAGCGTTTTTGTCAAACCGGAAGTTAGTTCCTCTAGGGATGCGCAGTTGATCGGACAACAGGAAGCGCGAGGTGAACGCGTTCGATGGAATCGTGCGGTGAGTTTTTCCTCCTTTTTTACTTTTGCGTCATGTAGCAGCCAATATGTGATACGTATGTATTACAAAACTGTGTAAAGAAATATTCAAATATTTTGTTTCTTTTTTCGGATTTCACTGAATGAAAATAATCACTGAAATAATGGAGGTGTAGGAGAAGTCACAGTGCAAGGCCAAACCATGCTACTCTCTCAGAAGACGAAATCCTTCCAATCCTTTGTCAAGGTAAGGATGCTTATTGTACGGTTTGTTTATGCTGATTTTAACGTGATACGAACTTTAGTCGTATTGGGTTCGTCCCAGATAAACGAACATTCTTTCCAACTGCATTGAAGCTCGAAAGTGTGCGTAACTGAATATTAAAATAATATAAGCTTATGTTTAATTGAAATTGTTGATACTACAAACTTCTTCAAGGATATGTGAACAATCTTTTGTTTAAAAACAGTGTCACTGACACTTATTTAATTTCATATTTGGTTTACAACTGGTTTTATAACAACCTTACTAAAAGTACAGAAATTACATTACCTGAATAGATTTCCTTCTCTCAGTTTCGCGCACGATGCTACGTACAACTGTGGTACTTTTCTGCGTATGCCATTCTACATTTCTATTTGCACGTTGAATAATGTATTTTACAGGCAGTGATTTCTGCCGGTAATCACCAACTTGTACATTTGGAACTCTTTTACAACCTGATAATTATTAGATAAACTTATTTATTTACTTGTGCCGAGTAGTTTTTCAGCTTTAAATGATAATAATGATAATAATAATTGTCGTTTAACATTTTTCTTTTAATCAGTTGAATACATGCACTCAGAACGTATATTGTGTTGTAAACTTTCACGTATTTCAATTGTGACGTAACCAAAATATGTTACCTGACAGTTTCATAGAACTGGATTACATTCCCATTTGTTGGGCTTCCAATTTTGCAGAACTGCTAAATCCAAGTTTTCTTACTTGTTAAAACCTTGAATTAAACTACTGTCCTGGCTCTATTTTAGGGAAAACCTGTAAAGAAACTGTCTACTCAACTTTTTTTGGTAGAAACAAGATTTTATTGCAATCTGAGAACGTCGCAAAGACCATTTTCCTATGGATGAAAGAAATAGGCTACCAACTTTTGGCTGCAAATTAAGGAAAGACCCTTAGCCCACAAAAATTGAATAAATTTTTCCTTGTCTGGGAATGTTGCGTGCAGGCTTTTAAGCTGGTTCAAATCAAATCCCTCTGTTACAATTTTTTTCGCCATAATTACGTGCCAGATATTGCACTTCCAAATTTCAGCAGTAGAATCTTGGTCCGTTCTCTAATTTTCACCATGGACTTGTACTTAGTTTTCTGCTCGAGTGGAGGGCGTAAAAATTTCTTGTGTTGGTCATTAATTAATGACCCTCATTGCTTCTACATCAGCCAGTGCTCTGTGGGCTACAAAACAGAACAAAAAACAACTGAAACATTGCAGTCTTGCTGTCTCTCTTAAGTGGAAGGGGAGCTCAAAGGGGGATATACAGGTAGATGAGAGGGCCTTGGTTTCCTCAATTCCCAAGCTCAGGTCTTCACAGTTTACACTCCCTGTCAGACGTGCAACCAGATTAATAAAATGATACAACTTTTTTTGACCCCAACAGATTTTTACAATAACTGCAGAAATTCTCGCGCTTATTGGCTAGTTTTTATTGTCAATAAGCGGACAGACACATGAATTTATAATTTATGCGATGCATCAAGGAACGAGAGCGGACAATTTAACAATTTGTTATTGTAAAAAAACAAATTGATATCAGGTTTTGTCTGTCCTGTTATATAGGGAGGCAGGGTGGCCGAGTGGTTAGGGCACTGGATTTCAATGCGT
>OX419338.1:10713246-10720746 GCA_948470475.1 Galaxea fascicularis | reverse complement strand
CGCCAATTAACAACAACAACATACCTATCAGGCATAGTTTCCTTAAGAATTTGCCCTCACAATAATTGTGAGGGCAAATTAGTAATTATTACAAAAAATAGTGAGGAAATCAACACTAGTTTGGTGTGTTGTTCCTGACATGAAAGGGTCCTTCTTTCGGCTGGCCCACAGAACAAATGAAACAATTTTGTCCCTCAAGCTGAAACTGAAACCTGCCCGACACAAAAAGTGCATGACATTGTTGGTGACAAAAACTGAAAGTCAAATAGTAGTTAAAATCGTTATCCTTAAAGTGCACTTAACCTCAAAACATTTCTTTTTTTGTTTAGCGTTAAATGGCTTTGCATGTGCACAAAGACTTAACAAGATGCAAATCAGTTTGTGGAACAGATGATTGCTGAGTGTTTTAAAGGCATGTTCAAGGTGCAATGTGTTTCAAACAGGTGCAAAGATTCATCTCAGTGAAAAAATATTTTGGGGTTACCAGTAAGTACGCTTAAACAATGCTATAATCTTACTGGTGAGCTAGCCTCCCTCTGGTGTAATGTCATGTTCCTCTCGCAGTCGAACTTTGTGGGCTGACTGTTCCAGGAATTTATTGAATAACTCTTTCAATATTATAGCCTTGTCAGCTCTTTCATTGAAGGCACGAAGATATGCTTCTCGTTGCACTTCATACTTTGCTAATGTTTCTTCACTAACATCTGCTGGTAACTTCTTGAAGAAGACTGTACTTCTGTCAACAACCTTCACCTCGCCAAGGCCATCTGTCGCAAGATTTTCCATTGTTGCGCTGAGGATGGCAACTGAGGGTCTTGCATTGCCACTAAAATCTTTTTGTGCCGAGCGTGTTGAGATGAATGGCCCTTTACATGTCAGGATACGTTTCTGCCTGTCATAGCTATTGGTGTTGGTCCCCGCACCAGAGACGACAAGCTGCAAAATATAAAATACAAATAATTATCTTCAAAAATCTTACAATACAAAGATTGAATATTGAATTTATTTCTGTTCTGAAAGGTGGCAGAAAATTTTTAATAAAAAAGTTTTCGTTCTTTAGCTGTATGAACAAAAATTTAACCATCATCATGTACTTGAATCCCTCATGATGTATTTCCTAACCTACAGAGACTTCTACTAGCTAACAATTCACCAAACTACTTATAAATGAAATTACACTGTACACATTGCAAAATTGTGATTTTCAGGCCTGAAAATGTGATATGGCTAATCAAAATGTTTCCTGAAAGTTTAATATGTAGTTCCTGTGATGGGGCATTGTTTTGAGTGTGCTGTATGCACAGCTTTCCATCTCCAAATAATTCAGCTGAAGCATGCATGAAGTTTATTCACTTGGGTTCAACTTGAGCCACCCATTGGAATTTTAAAGTTACTAAAACCAGGACAGGAAAAAGAGGAAAAGGGAACAGGAAATGGGTGTAGATATGATGGGACACTAACATGCTGTGGTTTGATTGTATCCTTGGTTTGTTTTTCCCCTTGTTTTACACTAACGTGTGTGGTGTCACACTTTAGTTCGAGTAACTCGGGAGTCAAAGGGTTAAAACCCTAAAAAGATTATTGTTTGCAGAAGGTCAGTCTGCCAGAAAGTTAAATCATTACATTGTGCAATACCAGTCCTTCTGACCTACATCTACACCTGTATAGTTGTTCTGACACTGCATTTGAAACATGTACTTGCAGGTTTGAGTCACTTCTACATGCATATATTTTTGCCCTAAAAATAGCATTTTTGATTTAGGGAAAGTTTTTACTTGTATCCAGGTTTTAAGAACATCTGCTATATGTGCTTGGAATGTAAATGTATGTCTCTGAGAACCAACCAAACATGTGACATGAAAATTACTTGTTCCTGGCATTATTATCATTGAATACCCACTGACCTGGTCAAGGAGTCTTCGCTGTGCTGTGAAGTAATTACACAGTTCAATGCTTCTCTGCAGTGTTGTGCTGCTTATTACTTGGGGTGGGGGAGATTTCTCATCTCCTCATAAAAAGTTTGAGAGCTGGTAGTAAAAGACATGCATGACTGCTGCTAGTGTATGGACGTGCCTGTCGTCCTTCGACACATCCTCTGGGGAGATGTTCCTTGCCCACTGACTGTTCGATGAAGCAGAAATTCTATCAATAAATTCCTCATACTTCGTGTTGCCAGCTTGGTCCAGGGAGTATGTGGCAGGGCCTTTTTCACCATGAGAGAACTCATAAATGGCTGAATAGATGGCCCTGAAATTTAAAACAGTGATCCTGAGATCAAACATAATTACTTCTTACTTCAACAGATGAAGCTACATGTAACACTTGCTTTTAGGACAACCACTGATAATGTTACGGATTTCATAACATACTGTACCTCATGAAAAGAATGATATTCCCTATAATAACCTGCCGCTCCACTGTACAGTCTCTCAGTGGTTATGGCAAACCAATAAATAACTCTCTCCGATAAGCTGCCATCTTAGAAAATAAGATTAATTAATATCTTTTATATTTCCAGTTTTCTAAAATAAGTGCAGCCTGTAAATAGTATTAGTGATCATACATTGTACTGTAGGACCAGTAACAATAATTGGTAAAAATTATAAATAGAAACAATTTCAAACAAAAATCAAATAAATTATATTTCCAGGGTGATCATTAAGCATCAGAGACCAGAGAATTCTCTGGCTATCACGTGGACTTCTCTAGTTTTATTTTGAAGGCCTATAGCAGCTTTGAATTTAATTTTTCTCTAAATGGTCAGATTCTTCTGTTCCCTCAATTATTTAAAACCCAGTATTTCAATATTTGCAAGCACTATTATGAAGTATAAAATGTACTTGTATATATTGATTGAAACATTTACTTAGTATTGGGTTTCAGACTTTTTTCCAGAACATTATTTTTCCAGACTCAAGGTTATTATAGGTAATAGCAAGGATATTTGAGATAAAAACCTAAGACTCATATTTCAAAACTGTCCAGTGAAGCAGCAAGTGATATTTTGGAGAATATTTAAACTATAAGGAGCAGTATACATGTACATCCCAATTATGTTGCAGAAACCATACTATTATTGTTTAGACTACAAGGCAAATTATCTCATCATACAGCAAAATAAGTATATCATACAGTATGAAAAGTGTTTATGACGGAATTTTTTTTATTTGCTTGATCCATGCTTTATGGTGTTGCAATTTTCTTTCCAACTTTTTTGCCTGATAAAATTGTGAAATTTTACTTCCAGTGGGATACAATACTGCACAAATGACTGGGGACAACAATATAGTGATGTCCTGTCAAAATAAGACTCTTAGGTTTGTTTTTCTGTTTTTTGTTGTCACAGCAATACATGACCATGCATGTACTGTACCTTACACCCGCGTTTTTCCCGACAGCAAAAATAACCAAGTGCAGGGGAAACTTATTCTTGTTGTAAGGTCAAACAAGAATCGAGTTTCATGGTTTCTCCTCTGCTTAGTTATTCTACTGTGTGGGGCAAAAGATGAGTTTAAGGTATGCAGTGTTTTGCTCTAAAAACCAAAAAGAGAAAGAAAAGAAAACAAATCGAGAAAATGCTGTCATATACATGTGAATAAATGTAAATACGTTAGAAAAATCAGTTTACATTGTTTTTTCCTATTTGGAACTTTGAGTGACATAATCAAAATAAAGTAGCAACCCAATACTAAGGGAGGCAGCAGATCTTTTCCATTTTGGTCCTCAAAGAAACAAAGTATTACAGACTTTCCACCACTTTCAGACTTTATCTTTACTTTACAGTTGTTTTCAAGGTCTGGAAAACTGGTTTGCAAATTTCAAGACTTTTTCAAGAATTCAAGACTCGGTATAAACCCTGCAGTTTTCACAATACAATAACCTCAACTTTACCTGAGATCTTTCACTGAAGAATTATTTAACTTCTGTATGTATTCTCTTGTCTCTCGGGCTGGTAAAGGAGAATCCTGTCCACAGCACCGTCCTGCCTTTCTTTCAATTTCACATAAATAGGAAAAAAACGGTTTGGTTGGCTGTAACCACTTAGTGAAACACCAGGACTATCAATTACTTGGCGGGCAGACTTGTTCCCCCGTGTGTAAACCCAAGTACTACCATTGTACAATTGGATCATTCGCTCCAAGTCTATGCGGCTCTTTTCACGTGAAGCACCAAGTACAGTCGAACCTCGATTATCCGGACTCGTCGGGACCTTGGTAAATAGTCCGGATAATCGAAAATATGAATATTAATGAGATAGACATGTAAACAAAAGGTATACAGCGAAGAAAACATTTTAATTGTGAAATCTACACAGCCTGCATGTATATATCAGCCGAACACATTAGAATATTTCTTTGTCTCGTTGCACTTGTGAATTTTGAAAAGCGCATAGGATAATATGCTGTTTCAACAGTCATTTGAAAGGATTATTGGGCTTTTTGCAACTTTGAGTTTTCAAAATCACAGCTAATTAATATTCATGAAGAAATTGGGACCAGAGAAAAAAGTCCGGCTAATCGAGGTCTGGATAATCGAGGTTCGACTGTAGCTGCTCAAAAAACTGTGAGGCTTCTTCCTTACCAATGATGGCTTTATGGCCAGTTGTAGCTTTCAGCTGATGGAAAAGCCCTGCTTCAGTGAACTCATCAACAAACAAAGGGTTGTCCTCTTTTGCCTCGACATGTAACTGTATTGGCTGAGCACAGCCATGCTGAAAGGCTGGAGACTTCCCTGCCCCCGGATCACATAAGCATATCATGTAAAGGTTTACATTTTCCGCACGTATTCTGCAGTGAACCTTTATGGTGGATGGCCCCATAAGGCACGCCACAGTTGCAGGCAAGGCACTGGCAAGCAAAATATCGCTTGTTGTGTTGTTTGCTTTGCTAAAAGTGTCCAACCATTCTCTAATTGTGACTGGGCAGATGTCATCCCAGGGAATGTTGTCTTCCTTTCCTTATTTCCTCCCCGAGGGGGCTTCACCTGCTGTTCGAGATTGTTTAGCTGCTGGTGTAAATCCAGAAGCCATGCTTGCAATGACAACCTGATGATAATCAATACATGGAGGTTAAGTTCTGCTATAACTTTCCTCATCACCTAATTATGGTCATTTACCATCTAATTTTATCTATTTCATTGCTTTCTAAATGTAATATAAATAGGATGGACCAAGGATATGAGGACTTCATACCATACTTGTTGTCAATTGAGACTGGCTCTTACGACCTATCAAATAATGCTTCCCAGGTCATTCACAGAGAGGGAAATTGCACATTACAAGTTGCCAATTCTATCTGCACAACATTCTTCTTTCCCCTGGGGAATCTTGTTCACACTTTAAACCCCTATAGGGAGCTGCATCAAATTTCTCCTCATGGAATCACTGCTTCAGCCAGAGAGGTTGTGATAAATTAAGAATAAAACCACCCATCACGAATTCTTTAGACATTGTAACAACTTCTCACCACTACTGCTATAATAACTATAAACAGGCAAGAAAGGAGAATTTCTGTTTTGATATTGCAGATTAAAGGGTTGAGGTTACTGCCAAACTTTGAGGGTGACCCTCAGGAAAAAAATTTGTACTTGTTTCAGTTAAAATAAAACTCTACCATACTGGATACTAGTAGAAAGCTTAATAAATGTAGTTTTTGACAAAATTAATATTTTTTCTACTTTTTTTGTGAAATGCCAAATATGAGACACTGAACTCCAAAACAATGGTTGTCTGCTTGAGTGAATTTTTGAGTTACTGAATGCCACACGGTAAACTAACTACACGGTGTTTTTCACAAGGCATCAATCAACCAAACAATGTCAGGCATTTCAGAAAAATTTATTGGCTAACTACATAACTGGGACCAAAGTTGGTGTTGCTAGCAACATGGGAGAGGTACTGCATAAATGCTTGCCGTGCAGAAACTGTTTTAAATATCAAAATTTCCTGACTCTTTTTGTTTGTCAAGACCTGTGGACGATTTCAGTAATATCTGATGAAAATCTGTCAAAGCTCCTTCCCCCTTGAAGTCATTCAAAGCCAAAATATTCTAAAAAGCTCAAGTGCACAATTTTAGCTCAGACAAAAAGGAGGGAGAGAGATGTTGTCACCTCATTAAAATGCAAACCAATGAAAAAACAGTACCCTGTGAGAAGTCAATCGTAAAATGGGAAAGGCCACGAAAGCCAAAAGGAAGGGCTGTGAAAGAAAACTTAAGGAAACTGAACCCTGTCTGGAATCAACTGAGCTCCCCAGTTGAACTTATTTGACATGAAAATTCCTTGCGGGAGTCCAAGTGTTTATCAGATTATGACACTTTGCTAACTTAAAAAAATTTATGTGAGAATACTTTATCAAAAATAACAAGACATGCTTAAATTTAAAAATTTGCTAATTGTCTTTTTGGTAAATTATGTTTACAAGATGGCATCAGATAATTTAGTAAGTTTAACATGACTTTTACACACCACAAAAATGTTAAGACAGACACAAAAAATAAGATAAAAAGTTGTGTTTCTGGTTTCCTTGTTTTAGGGCTGTCCTACTTTTGAGTCCAAACTACTGAAATTGCAAAAGGTAAAAAGTCTGTTTGCATGAGTTTTGGTGTGGGGTTCTAAAAGCACATTTTGATGACTATGTTTAAATTTGTTTAAGCTATTTTTGTGACAATTCAATTTACTGAACAATCTGGGCTCTGGCTTAGAATCACCATTCTACAAGGGACAAACTTCCATTTTGATAGCAAACAATGTTTTTCAACCAGGGATTGACTACTTTTGTTACCATATGTAAGGTTTCTAGTCTCCTTGATGCGTCCTCTACATAATATAACATCATGAATATAACATTATAAATGAATCTGAGGTTTAACACTTTTCATGTTTTTTTTTTGAAAGTTGATCTTAGATTGAAATTACTTAATTACCCTCTCCCCCTCAAGGTTTTTCAAGGATAATGATACAAATTCAAACTATGTGAACATAAAAATCTCTTCAAAGAGAAATCTCACAAAGATGAAATACAGCTGTTAACGCTTCAGGATTCTTGGTTTTCAACTGCATGACAAAGCAGTCATGTTGGATGACAATACAAACCAATGTTTTGGGCAGAATTTGCACAGAAATAAAATTTACTTCCCAGCAGAGAGGCAGGCTATTGTTCTTATGCATAGTTCAATTCCACCTCTAACCATCCCCCCTCCTTCCCGGGCAACCCCCAGGACAATTCCAGTCCTTCAGTCCCAGGGGTGGGGAATTGCTTGAGGTGATCTAGTCCCCAGGGGTGGGGGGCCCGGGAAATTTGAAACTACCTCATCGTTGTTCATGTGAAATAGCCCACTTCCAGGGTTCGTACACTTTTTTCGACCAAAAATTCAAGGACATTTCAAGGCCTTTCAAGGACACATTTCTCCATTTTTCAAGGACTCCAAGAGGGGCAAAATCAAGCCAATATTATGCCACATCAGATGCTCGAAGTAGAGAGTACGCCACTTTTTGTCTCAG
>OX419338.1:10673246-10710746 GCA_948470475.1 Galaxea fascicularis | reverse complement strand
TTACACATCCTTAGCCGTACTTAGACATCCTTACCTGTACTTAGACATCCTTAGCCGTACTTAGACATCCTTACCTGTACTTACACATCCTTAGCCGTACTTAGACATCCTTACCTGTACTTAGACATCCTTAGCCGTACTTAGACATCCTTACCTGTACTTACACATCCTTAGCCGTACTTAGACATCCTTACCTGTACTTAGACATCCTTAGCCGTACTTAGCCATCCTTAGCCGTACTTACACATCCTTAGCCGTACTTAGCAATCCTTAGCCGTACTTAGACATCCTTACCTGTACTTACACACCCTTAGCCGTACTTAGACATCCTTACCTGTACTTACACATCCTTAGCCGTACTTAGACATCCTTACCTGTACTTAGACATCCTTTACCGTACTTAGCCATCCTTAGCCGTACTTACACATCCTTAGCCGTACTTAGCCATCCTCAGCCGTACTTAGACATCCTTACCTGTACTTAGACATCCTTAGCCGTACTTAGACATCCTTAGCCGTACTTAGACATCCTTAGCTGTACTTAAGCATCCTTAGCCGTACTTAGCCATCCTTAGCTGTACTTACACATCCTTAGCCGTACTTAGCCATCCTTAGCCGTACTTAGACATCCTTAGCCGTACTTAGACATCCTTACCTGTACTTAGACATCCTTAGCCGTACTTAGCCATCCTTACCTGTACTTAGACATCCTTAGCCGTACTTAGACATCCTTACCTGTACTTAGACATCCTTAGCCGTACTTAGACATCCTTACCTGTACTTAGACATCCCTAGCCGTACTTAGACATCCTTAGCCCTACTTACACATCCTTACACATCCTTAGCGGTACTTAGCCATCCTTAGCGGTACTTAGCCATCCTTAGCCGTACTTACACATCCTTACCTGTACTTAGACATCCTTAGCCCTACTTAGACATCCTTAGCCGTACTTACACATCCTTAGCCGTACTTAGCCATCCTTAGCCGTACTTACACATCCTTACCTGTACTTACACATCCTTAGCCGTACTTAGACATCCTTAGCCGTACTTAGCCATCCTTAGCCGTACTTACACATCCTTAGCCGTACTTAGCCATCCTTAGCCGTACTTACACATCCTTACCTGTACTTAGACATCTTTAGCCGTACTTAGACATCCTTAGCTGTACTTACACATCCTTAGCCGTACTTAGACATCCTTAGCTGTACTTAAGCATCCTTAGCTGTACTTAGCCATCCTTAGCCGTACTTAGACATCCTTACCTGTAGCTTAGACATCCTTAGCGGTACTTAGACATCCTTAGCTGTACTTAGACATCCGTAGCTGTACTTAGGAATCCTTAGCCGTACTTAGCCATCCTTAGCTGTACTTAGCCATCCTTAGCGGTACTTAGACGTCCTTAGTCGTACTTAGCCATCCTTAGCGGTACTTAGCCATCCTTAGCCTTAATTAGACATCCTTAGCCGTACTTAGCCATCCTTAGCCGTACTGAGACGTCCTTAGCTGTACTTAAGCATCCTTAGCCGTACTTAGCCATCCTTAGCTGTACTTAGCCATCCTTAGCGTACTTAAACGTCTTTAGTCGTACTTAGCCATCCTTAGCCTTAATTAGACATCCTTAGACGTACTTAGCCATCCTTAGCCGTACTTAGACGTCCTTAGCTGTACTTAAGCATCCTTAGCCGTACTTAGACATCCTTAGCTGTACTTAAGCATCCTTAGCTGTACTTAGCCATCCTTAGCCGTACTTAGACATCCTTACCTGTAGCTTAGACATCCTTGGCGGTACTTAGACATCCTTAGCTGTACTTAGACATCCGTAGCTGTACTTAGGCATCCTTAGCCGTACTTAGCCATCCTTAGCTGTACTTAGCCATCCTTAACGTACTTAAACGTCTTTAGTCGTACTTAGCCATCCTTAGCCTTAATTAGACATCCTTAGACGTACTTAGCCATCCTTAGCCGTACTTAGACGTCCTTAGCTGTACTTAAGCATCCTTAGCTGTACTTAGCCATCCTTAGCCGTACTTAGACATCCTTACCTGTAGCTTAGACATCCTTGGCGGTACTTAGACATCCTTAGCTGTACTTAGACATCCGTAGCTGTACTTAGGCATCCTTAGCCGTACTTAGCCATCCTTAGCTGTACTTAGCCATCCTTAGCGGTACTTAGACGTCCTTAGTCGTACTTAGCCATCGTTAGCGGTACTTAGCCATCCTTAGCCTTAATTAGACATCCTTAGCCGTACTTAGCCATCCTTAGCCGTACTTAGCCATCCTTAGCCGTACTTAGACATCCTTACCTGTACTTAGACATCCTTAGCCGTACTTAGACATCCTTACCTGTACTTAGACATCCTTAGCCGTACTTAGACATCCTTACCTGTACTTAGACATCCTTAGCCGTACTTACACATCCTTAGCCGTACTTAGCCATCCTTACCCGTACTTACACATCCTTAGCCGTACTTAGCCATCCTTAGCCGTACTTACACATCCTTACCTGTACTTAGACATCCTTAGCCGTACTTAGCCATTCTTAGCCGTACTTTGGCATCCTTAGCTGTACTTAAGCATCCTTAGCCGTACTTAGCCATCCTTAGCCGTACTTAGACATCCTCAGCCCTACTTAGACATCCTTAGCTTTACTTAAGCATCCTTAGCCGTACTTAGACGTCCTTAGCCGTACTCAGCCATCCTTAGCCTTAATTGGACATCCTTAGCCGTACTTAGCCATCCTTACCTGTACTTAGCCATCCTTAGCGGTACTTAGACGTCCTTAGTCGTACTTAGCCATCGTTAGCGGTACTTAGCCATCCTTAGCCGTACTTACACATCCTTAGCCGTACTTAGCCATCCTTAGCCGTACTTAGCCATCCTTAGCCGTACTTAGACATCCTTACCTGTACTTAGACATCCTTAGCCGTACTTAGACATCCTTACCTGTACTTACACATCCTTAGCCGTACTTAGACATCCTTACCTGTACTTAGACATCCTTAGCCGTACTTACACATCCTTAGCCGTACTTAGCCATCCTTAGCCGTACTTACACATCCTTAGCCGTACTTAGCCATCCTTAGCCGTACTTACACATCCTTACCTGTACTTAGACATCCTTAGCCGTACTTAGCCATTCTTAGCCGTACTTTGGCATCCTTAGCTGTACTTAAGCATCCTTAGCCGTACTTAGCCATCCTTAGCCGTACTTAGCCATCCTTAGCCGTACTTAGACATCCTCAGCCCTTCTTAGACATCCTTAGCTTTACTTAAGCATCCTTAGCCGTACTTAGACGTCCTTAGCCGTACTCAGCCATCCTTAGCCTTAATTGGACATCCTTAGCCGTACTTAGCCATCCTTAGCCATACTTAGACATCCTTAGCCGTACTTAGACATCCTTAGCTGTACTTAAGCATCCTTGGCCGTACTTAGCCATCCTTAGCCGTACTTTGGCATCCTTAGCTGTACTTAAGCATCCTTAGCTGTACTTAAGCATCCTTAGCTGTACTTAGACATTCTTAGCCGTACTTAGACATCCTTACCTGTACTTAGACATCCTTAGCCGTACTTAGACATCCTTACCTGTACTTAGACATCCTTAGCCGTACTTAGACATCCTTACCTGTACTTAGACATCCTTAGCCGTACTTAGACATCCTTACCTGTACTTAGACATCCTTAGCTGTACTTAGACATCCTTACCTGTACTTAGACATCCTTAGCCGTACTTAGACATCCTTACCTGTACTTAGACATCCTTAGCCGTACTTACACATCCTTAGCCGTACTTAGCCATCCTTAGCCGTACTTACACATCCTTACCTGTACTTAGACATCCTTAGCCGTACTTAGCCATTCTTAGCCGTACTTTGGCATCCTTAGCTGTACTTAAGCATCCTTAGCCGTACTTAGCCATCCTTAGCCGTACTTAGCCATCCTTAGCCGTACTTAGACATCCTCAGCCCTTCTTAGACATCCTTAGCTTTACTTAAGCATCCTTAGCCGTACTTAGACGTCCTTAGCCGTACTCAGCCATCCTTAGCCTTAATTGGACATCCTTAGCCGTACTTAGCCATCCTTAGCCATACTTAGACATCCTTAGCCGTACTTAGACATCCTTAGCTGTACTTAAGCATCCTTGGCCGTACTTAGCCATCCTTAGCCGTACTTTGGCATCCTTAGCTGTACTTAAGCATCCTTAGCTGTACTTAAGCATCCTTAGCTGTACTTAGACATCCTTAGCCGTACTTAGACATCCTTACCTGTACTTAGACATCCTTAGCCGTACTTAGACATCCTTACCTGTACTTAGACATCCTTAGCCGTACTTAGACATCCTTACCTGTACTTAGACATCCTTAGCCGTACTTAGACATCCTTACCTGTACTTAGACATCCTTAGCTGTACTTAGACATCCTTACCTGTACTTAGACATCCTTAGCCATACTTAGACATCCTTAGCCGTACTTAGACATCCTTAGCTGTACTTAAGCATCCTTGGCCGTACTTAGCCATCCTTAGCCGTACTTTGGCATCCTTAGCTGTACTTAAGCATCCTTAGCTGTACTTAAGCATCCTTAGCTGTACTTAGACATCCTTAGCCGTACTTAGACATCCTTACCTGTACTTAGACATCCTTAGCCGTACTTAGACATCCTTACCTGTACTTAGACATCCTTAGCCGTACTTAGACATCCTTACCTGTACTTAGACATCCTTAGCCGTACTTAGACATCCTTACCTGTACTTAGACATCCTTAGCTGTACTTAGACATCCTTACCTGTACTTAGACATCCTTAGCCGTACTTAGACATCCTTACCTGTACTTAGACATCCTTAGCCGTACTTAGACATCCTTAGCCGTACTTAGCCATCCTTAGCCGTACTTACACATCCTTACCTGTACTTAGACATCCTTAGCCGTACTTAGCCATTCTTAGCCGTACTTTGGCATCCTTAGCTGTACTTAAGCATCCTTAGCCGTACTTAGCCATCCTTAGCCGTACTTAGCCATCCTTAGCCGTACTTAGACATCCTCAGCCCTACTTAGACATCCTTAGCTTTACTTAAGCATCCTTAGCCGTACTTAGACGTCCTTAGCCGTACTCAGCCATCCTTAGCCTTAATTGGACATCCTTAGCCGTACTTAGCCATCCTTGGCCATACTTAGACATCCTTAGCCGTACTTAGACATCCTTAGCTGTACTTAAGCATCCGTAGCCGTACTTAGCCATCCTTAGCCGTACTTTGGCATCCTTAGCTGTACTTAAGCATCCTTAGCTGTACTTAGACATCCTTAGCCGTACTTAGACATCCTTACCTGTACTTAGACATCCTTAGCCGTACTTAGACATCCTTAGCCGTACTTAGACATCCTTAGCTGTACTTAGACATCCTTAGCTGTACTTAGACATCTGTAGCTGTACTTAGGCAACCTTAGCCGTACTTAGCCATCCTTAGCTGTACTTAGACATCCGTAGCTGTACTTAGGCATCCTTAGCCGTACTTAGCCATCCTTAGCTGTACTTAGCCGTCCTTAGCGGTACTTAGACGTCCTTAGTCGTACTTAGCCATCCTTAGCGGTACTTAGCCATCCTTAGCCTTAATTAGACATCCTTAGCCGTACTTAGCCATCCTTACCTGTACTTAGACATCCTTAGCCGTACTTAGCCATCCTTAGCTGTACTTAGCCATCCTTTTCCGTACTTAGACATCCTTAGCCGCACTTAGACATCCGTAGCTGTACTTAGACATCCGTAGCTGTACTTAGGCATCCTTAGCGGTACTTAGCCATCCGTAGCTGTACTTAGCTATCCTTAGCGGTACTTAGACATCCTTAGCGGTACTTACACGTCCTTAGCCGTACTCAGCCATCCTTAGCCTTAATTAGCCATCCTTAGCCTTAATTAGACGTCCTTAGCCGTACTCAGCCATCCTTAGCCGTACTTAGCCATCCTTAGCCGTACTTAGACATCCTTAGCCGTACTTAGCCATCCTTAGCTGTACTTAGACATCCGTAGCTGTACTTAAACATCCCTAGCCGTCCTTAGACATCCTCAGAGATAATTCTTAGCTGTACTGTGACATCCGGCTCAGACGTAGGCTAGCCTTAAACATCCTTAACCACTCTTAGTTTGGCGCCTGTGAACTTTGAGTATCTCATGATAGCAGGCACCGCGGAGGGGGTGGGGCTGGGGGGGCTTTAGCCCCCCACTTTTTTGGCTGATTAAATTATTATTTCAATTTTTTAGGTTGTAATACGTTTTTTTCTTTGTTTTTCATTGAAAGCAATTAAAAATTAACTTAATGTTAGCGTTTTTTGGATGCATTTCTAGCCATTTCAGAAGAATAATATTTCAAATTTTCCCGGGGGAGCATGCCCCCGGACCCCCTAGTTGGCTCACGCTTGCGCGTTCGCGTTAGCCCCCCCCACTTCAAAATCCGCTCCGCGGGCCCTGGATAGCCACGCTTGATAACTGTGGTACAGCAGCTTGCCATTCCCACGTGTTTGGTAGACGTTATGGAATACATCTTTCATCGTCTGATTTGGCGGAAATTTAAATATTGGAGAGAAAACGGTGACGTGATACCGCCTACTAGTTGCGAATGAATTCACCTTATTCAGTCTCAAGTTTTGAGGAGAGCGTAGAGGGGATTACAATAGAAACTTCTGTTGTCTCGTTAATATAACGTACGGTAATTCCAATATAGATAGCAATTTAAAAATTATTGGTAATAAAGGCAATGGCTTCAGGCATCTCCCTTTTCATAAACGTCATAATGAAATCATACTCGAAAGTGTGAAGGAACAGATGAGCCAATAAAGGAGCGCTAGTAGTGCCCATAGACGGATATCCCAACCAATTGGCTTAATACTACGATTCCGGAGCCACGAAAAGAAAACAGAGAACAGGTGAGTTGCAATCTCGGCTTATTTGAGTAATTCTTAAGATGTGAGTAAAGTGTTAGTTAGGCAAGTCACATCATCGGTTAATCTCTACTGTAAGTAATGCTTTGTTTGAGAGGAACATCGCAGTATCTGGAAAAAAGCGACCACTACGACATTACTGATATACTTCAATGTCGGAAATACTAATCACAATACCACCATAGTTCAATAAAACTTACATGCAATGTAAATTTGTTTTTAACGAAGCATAACGGAGAAATGACAAGTAAAGTTTAAAGGTGTTTCCACACAGATTTACACCGACTACTTCAACCTTTTTAAACAGTAACATAAGCAGCCACTCTTGCACCGGATGTATGCGAAATCTACATTAGTTATTGAATTCAGATTACATCTTTATTTGTCTTTTTTTTGTTAGAATGGATATCACCATGAGAACGATAGGCAAGAAAATAAAATTTTACCAGTTTAACATTCGAAAATGCAAAGCAAATACCATCATCTTTCATCATGGCACATAGCGAGTGGCAAATATTCCGTCGCGAACTCGTAACTGTATTCATGTACCAAAACGCACCAGAACTGAGCGTGATTGATTTGCTGAAAGCAATTTTATTTCATACTTTCCCTTGCAGACAAGCTACAAGATGGCCTCACTCCAAAGGAGGTAGTTTCCGGGAAGAGGGCAAGAAAAACGACAAAAAAATAAGGTAGACTGAAGAGAATTATAAACTTATCCTTTGCTTTCCTGATTTTTGTTCTTAATCCGATCTTTTTGCTCTTAATAGGGAGCTACCTAGTTATTGCCTTATTACGACGGGAAACAAACACTTAAAGCCACGTTGTGAGAACTTTCGTGACTCCAAGAAATTTACTGCCTATGTTTACAACCACTCCAGTTCAAAAACATTCGTTTCATAGGAAAAGTTGCTGTTTCAGTTAATTGTTCCTTCGTACTGCCTTTTAATAGCAAGTGTTAAATTCATTTAAATGTACGATATGGTATATGAATGCTTATGAGATCGCCGCTCTATTACCCTAATATCACAAAACGTTTTCTGTCTTTTTTTCTTATAGACGTGTTTGCTCATGGACAGAAGAAGCCTTCTCCTGGATTTTTTATTGAATTGATTTCGAAATGCAAATAAAGTTCCAGATGTTCTATAATGTCTCTCGCATTAGTCTGTGAAGTGTGCTTTTTGAATTGATTTTAAAATGCAGATAAAGTTCTAGATGTTCTATTTTTTTTAAAGGGAGCTTAAGCAAGCGCGTTTTTGAGACGCGAACTGCAACCGGAAGTGAGCTGTTTTCCCTTTTAACTTGTCTTCACACAACGACATCTACATTACTAAGAATATTTTCTCCATTCGAGATGATTACTATAAAAATCTGCGAGACATCACTGTCCTGGCTCCCGAAATAATCTTTTCCGGCTTCCGTCCGCGTCTCAAAAACGCGCATGCTTAAGCTCCCTATATAATGTCTCTCGCATTACTCCGCCGCGAATATATCGGCCTTAGCAGTGCTATTATTAGATTATCAATGTACCAGACACACACAAACTACACAAAGTGGATGGGTGGCTGTGCTCGACATGAATTCAGTGTCTTTCAATATAGGTACCAGTGGATTTGCTCAATACAGTGTGCCACGACATAGTGTAATAAGCCTGCCGCAATGGTCACGACATTGATTGTTTCCATGTCACTGCAACGGCGTGCTAGTGTTCCATCATTAGGAGTGTATTTTGAACCTGACCGACTGTGAATAGAGTTCACGTTTGAAACAGGTTTAAACATTACCGAGATTTGAACATTTGGTTCCTTTGATGCGTGGGATAGATCACGACTTGTTTTCAAAATTTAATTTTCTTTTCCTTTCTATTATTTGAAATATGTTTAATATTTAGGTTGCTTTTAAGCTAAACCAGTTTCAAGTTTGAAATTGAAAAGATCGAACAATAATTTAATGCCGAAAAAAAAATTTCTGTTCAGTTTATTCTTCGCAACTTTTCCATCTCAAAAATAAACTTCAACCGGAACAAAAAAGGTGGGCTATTTAGCCTCGGAAATCCACTACAGAATGATAACGTTTTTCTGAATCGTTATCAAAGTGTTAAATTAAGGAAATGAACAGCACCAGAAAGAAAACATCTTGTAACATTCTAAAAATTGTTTAAAATTACATGTAGAAACAAAGTTTCAGTGGAAAGTTGAGGTTTTTGTATTGAACGAGACTATGGCTGTTAATCGAACCTATTATAACGCTGAAAAGGTTTCAAAAATAAATAAAAAAGAATTACAAAGACTTAACGTAAGAAATTAAAATCCTAAGTATTTTCTTTAAATGAACAGTATCCTTTAGGAAAAGTAGACTTTTTTTTCTTGGGGGGGGGGGGGTGGCAGTGGGGGTTATGGCCTCAAAGGGGAGGGTCGTCAGTGAAAATGAGCACCAAAAGGGGAAGGTCATACCTCTTTGTAAGTTATGCAAGGGGAGGGTCACATCTTTTTCCAGATTTTTTAATGAGGATGGACAAGTTGGCCGAAAACACAGGTAGTATTCTGCCAAAGGGGATTGGAAAAGCCAGTATGATTGCCTTTTGGATCTGGAATCCACCCAAGTGAGACATCTTTGGAAATGCTACTTCTTTGTTGGTTTTCTTGCTCATCATGTGCTGTTTGTGAGGCCTCAAAATGTTGGAGCTGTCAATTTTTCGTGATGTACTGGGGTGCTCCCACAAAGTACTCCACCACCCGTCACAAACTCCATACGTTGACTCATGAACACTTTCCCCGATTGATTGATTCCTTGCGAATCTATACCCATATTACTGGTCCAGTTTGAGCAAGCGTGAAAATGGTACGACAAGAAGATTTGTGTCATCATAAAGCGGAAATTGAGCTAGATCACGAACGCGCAGAGCCCCCCTTGAAAGCGAGAAAAATCGTGTGATAAATGGTGGTTTAATAATTTGTAAATTAGCAAAATATTTTTACACTGCTGTAATATTTAAAATGTCCGGCAATACTGTTCATAAAGTAGAACATAGAGCGACTAAGTTTATAGGACGAAGTTCTTAATAATGTTTCACTCGTGTGCGAGAAGTTTCCATTAACAAAATTCTGCCTTTAACAAAATTCAAAAATGTAGGAAATTTTTCTTTTTGAGAGTCAGGTACAGCTAAGGATGGCTAAGTACGGCTAAGGATGTCTAAGTACGGCTAAGGATGTCTAAGTACGGCTAAGGATGTCTAAGTACAGGTAAGGATGTCTAAGTACGGCTAAGGATGTCTAAGTACAGCTAAGGATGCTTAAGTACAGCTAAGGATGCTAAAGTACAGCTAAGGATGCCAAAGTACGGCTAAGGATGGCTAAGTACGGCTACGGATGCTTAAGTACAGCTAAGGATGTCTAAGTACGGCTAAGGATGTCTAAGTATGGCCAAGGATGGCTAAGTACGGCTAAGGATGTCCAATTAAGGCTAAGGATGGCTGAGTACGGCTAAGGACGTCTAAGTACGGCTAAGGATGCTTAAGTAAAGCTAAGGATGTCTAAGTAGGGCTGAGGATGTCTAAGTACGGCTAAGGATGGCTAAGTACGGCTAAGGATGGCTAAGTACGGCTAAGGATGCTTAAGTACAGCTAAGGATGCCAAAGTACGGCTAAGAATG
This sequence comes from Galaxea fascicularis, assembly GCA_948470475.1. Classification (NCBI taxonomy): domain Eukaryota; kingdom Metazoa; phylum Cnidaria; class Anthozoa; order Scleractinia; family Euphylliidae; genus Galaxea; species Galaxea fascicularis. The sequence goes on along the minus strand of OX419338.1, from coordinate 10,700,162 downwards.
GCTAAGTACGGCTAAGGATGTCTAAGTACAGGTAAGGATGTGTAAGTACGGCTAAGGATGGCTAAGTACGGCTAAGGATGTGTAAGTACGGCTAAGGATGTCTAAGTACAGGTAAGGATGTCTAAGTACGGCTAAGGATGTCTAAGTACAGGTAAGGATGTCTAAGTACGGCTAAGGATGTCTAAGTACAGGTAAGGATGTCTAAGTACGGCTAAGGATGTGTAAGTACAGGTAAGGATGTCTAAGTACGGCTAAGGATGTCTAAGTACAGGTAAGGATGTCTAAGTACGGCTAAGGATGTCTAAGTACAGGTAAGGATGTCTAAGTACGGCTAAGGATGTCTAAGTACAGCTAAGGATGCTTAAGTACAGCTAAGGATGCTTAAGTACAGCTACGGATGCCAAAGTACGGCTAAGGATGGCTAAGTACGGCCAAGGATGCTTAAGTACAGCTAAGGATGTCTAAGTACGGCTAAGGATGTCTAAGTATGGCTAAGGATGGCTAAGTACGGCTAAGGATGTCCAATTAAGGCTAAGGATGGCTGAGTACGGCTAAGGACGTCTAAGTACGGCTAAGGATGCTTAAGTAAAGCTAAGGATGTCTAAGAAGGGCTGAGGATGTCTAAGTACGGCTAAGGATGGCTAAGTACGGCTAAGGATGGCTAAGTACGGCTAAGGATGCTTAAGTACAGCTAAGGATGCCAAAGTACGGCTAAGAATGGCTAAGTACGGCTAAGGATGTCTAAGTACAGGTAAGGATGTGTAAGTACGGCTAAGGATGGCTAAGTACGGCTAAGGATGTGTAAGTACGGCTAAGGATGGCTAAGTACGGCTAAGGATGTGTAAGTACGGCTAAGGATGTCTAAGTACAGGTAAGGATGTCTAAGTACGGCTAAGGATGTGTAAGTACAGGTAAGGATGTGTAAGTACGGCTAAGGATGTCTAAGTACAGCTAAGGATGTCTAAGTACGGCTAAGGATGTCTAAGTACAGGTAAGGATGTCTAAGTACGGCTAAGGATGTCTAAGTACAGGTAAGGATGTCTAAGTACGGCTAAGGATGTGTAAGTACAGGTAAGGATGTCTAAGTACGGCTAAGGATGTCTAAGTACAGGTAAGGATGTCTAAGTACGGCTAAGGATGTCTAAGTACAGGTAAGGATGTCTAAGTACGGCTAAGGATGTCTAAGTACAGCTAAGGATGCTTAAGTACAGCTAAGGATGCTTAAGTACAGCTAAGGATGCCAAAGTACGGCTAAGGATGGCTAAGTACGGCCAAGGATGCTTAAGTACAGCTAAGGATGTCTAAGTACGGCTAAGGATGTCTAAGTATGGCTAAGGATGGCTAAGTACGGCTAAGGATGTCCAATTAAGGCTAAGGATGGCTGAGTACGGCTAAGGACGTCTAAGTACGGCTAAGGATGCTTAAGTAAAGCTAAGGATGTCTAAGAAGGGCTGAGGATGTCTAAGTACGGCTAAGGATGGCTAAGTACGGCTAAGGATGGCTAAGTACGGCTAAGGATGCTTAAGTACAGCTAACGATGCCAAAGTACGGCTAAGAATGGCTAAGTACGGCTAAGGATGTCTAAGTACAGGTAAGGATGTGTAAGTACGGCTAAGGATGGCTAAGTACGGCTAAGGATGTGTAAGTACGGCTAAGGATGTCTAAGTACAGGTAAGGATGTCTAAGTACGGCTAAGGATGTGTAAGTACAGGTAAGGATGTCTAAGTACGGCTAAGGATGTCTAAGTACAGGTAAGGATGTCTAAGTACGGCTAAGGATGGCTAAGTACGGCTAAGGATGGCTAAGTACGGCTAAGGATGTGTAAGTACGGCTAAGGATGGCTAAGTACCGCTAACGATGGCTAAGTACGACTAAGGACGTCTAAGTACCGCTAAGGATGGCTAAGTACAGGTAAGGATGGCTAAGTACGGCTAAGGATGTCCAATTAAGGCTAAGGATGGCTGAGTACGGCTAAGGACGTCTAAGTACGGCTAAGGATGCTTAAGTAAAGCTAAGGATGTCTAAGTAGGGCTGAGGATGTCTAAGTACGGCTAAGGATGGCTAAGTACGGCTAAGGATGCTTAAGTACAGCTAAGGATGCCAAAGTACGGCTAAGAATGGCTAAGTACGGCTAAGGATGTCTAAGTACAGGTAAGGATGTGTAAGTACGGCTAAGGATGGCTAAGTACGGCTAAGGATGTGTAAGTACGGCTAAGGATGGCTAAGTACGGCTAAGGATGTGTAAGTACGGCTAAGGATGTCTAAGTACAGGTAAGGATGTCTAAGTACGGCTAAGGATGTGTAAGTACAGGTAAGGATGTCTAAGTACGGCTAAGGATGTCTAAGTACAGGTAAGGATGTCTAAGTACGGCTAAGGATGGCTAAGTACGGCTAAGGATGGCTAAGTACGGCTAAGGATGTCTAATTAAGGCTAAGGATGGCTAAGTACCGCTAACGATGGCTAAGTACGACTAAGGACGTCTAAGTACCGCTAAGGATGGCTAAGTACAGCTAAGGATGGCTAAGTACGGCTAAGGATGCCTAAGTACAGCTACGGATGTCTAAGTACAGCTAAGGATGTCTAAGTACCGCCAAGGATGTCTAAGCTACAGGTAAGGATGTCTAAGTACGGCTAAGGATGGCTAAGTACAGCTAAGGATGCTTAAGTACAGCTAAGGATGTCTAAGTACGGCTAAGGATGCTTAAGTACAGCTAAGGACGTCTAAGTACGGCTAAGGATGGCTAAGTACGTCTAAGGATGTCTAATTAAGGCTAAGGATGGCTACGTACGACTAAAGACGTTTAAGTACGCTAAGGATGGCTAAGTACAGCTAAGGATGGCTAAGTACGGCTAAGGATGCCTAAGTACAGCTACGGATGTCTAAGTACAGCTAAGGATGTCTAAGTACCGCCAAGGATGTCTAAGCTACAGGTAAGGATGTCTAAGTACGGCTAAGGATGGCTAAGTACAGCTAAGGATGCTTAAGTACAGCTAAGGATGTCTAAGTACGGCTAAGGATGCTTAAGTACAGCTAAGGACGTCTAAGTACGGCTAAGGATGGCTAAGTACGTCTAAGGATGTCTAATTAAGGCTAAGGATGGCTAAGTACGACTAAAGACGTTTAAGTACGCTAAGGATGGCTAAGTACAGCTAAGGATGGCTAAGTACGGCTAAGGATGCTTAAGTACAGCTAAGGACGTCTCAGTACGGCTAAGGATGGCTAAGTACGGCTAAGGATGTCTAATTAAGGCTAAGGATGGCTAAGTACCGCTAAGGATGGCTAAGTACGACTAAGGACGTCTAAGTACCGCTAAGGATGGCTAAGTACAGCTAAGGATGGCTAAGTACGGCTAAGGATTCCTAAGTACAGCTACGGATGTCTAAGTACAGCTAAGGATGTCTAAGTACCGCTAAGGATGTCTAAGCTACAGGTAAGGATGTCTAAGTACGGCTAAGGATGGCTAAGTACAGCTAAGGATGCTTAAGTACAGCTAAGGATGTCTAAGTACGGCTAAGGATGTGTAAGTACAGCTAAGGATGTCTAAGTACGGCTAAAGATGTCTAAGTACAGGTAAGGATGTGTAAGTACGGCTAAGGATGGCTAAGTACGGCTAAGGATGTGTAAGTACGGCTAAGGATGGCTAAGTACGGCTAAGGATGTCTAAGTACGGCTAAGGATGTGTAAGTACAGGTAAGGATGTGTAAGTACGGCTAAGGATGGCTAAGTACGGCTAAGGATGTGTAAGTACGGCTAAGGATGTCTAAGTACGGCTAAGGATGTCTAAGTACAGGTAAGGATGTGTAAGTACGGCTAAGGATGGCTAAGTACCGCTAAGGATGGCTAAGTACCGCTAAGGATGTGTAAGGATGTGTAAGTAGGGCTAAGGATGTCTAATTACGGCTAGGGATGTCTAAGTACAGGTAAGGATGTCTAAGTACGGCTAAGGATGTCTAAGTACAGGTAAGGATGTCTAAGTACGGCTAATTATGTCTAAGTACAGGTAAGGATGGCTAAGTACGGCTAAGGATGTCTAAGTACAGGTAAGGATGTCTAAGTACAGGTAAGGATGGCTAAGTACGGCTAAGGATGTCTAAGTACGGCTAAGGATGGCTAAGTACGGCTAAGGATGTGTAAGTACAGCTAAGGATGGCTAAGTACGGCTAAGGATGCTTAAGTACAGCTAAGGATGGCTAAGTACGGCTAAGGATGTCTAAGTACGGCTAAGGATGTCTAAGTACGGCTAAGGATGTCTAAGTACGGCTAAGGATGGCTAAGTACGGCTAAGGATGTGTAAGTACAGCTAAGGATGGCTAAGTACGGCTAAGGATGCTTAAGTACAGCTAAGGATGTCTAAGTACGGCTAAGGATGTCTAAGTACGGCTAAGGATGTCTAAGTACGGCTAAGGATGTCTAAGTACAGGTAAGGATGTCTAAGTACGGCTAAGGATTGCTAAGTACGGCTAAGGATGTGTAAGTACGGCTAAGGATGGCTAAGTACGGCTAAGGATGTCTAAGTACAGGTAAGGATGTATAAGTACGGCTAAGGATGTCTAAGTACAGGTAAGGATGTCTAAGTACGGCTAAGGATGTGTAAGTACAGGTAAGGATGTCTAAGTACGGCTAAGGATGTCTAAGTACAGGTAAGGATGTCTAAGTACGGCTAAGGATGTGTAAGTACAGGTAAGGATGTCTAAGTACGGCTAAGGGTGTGTAAGTACAGGTAAGGATGTCTAAGTACGGCTAAGGATTGCTAAGTACGGCTAAGGATGTGTAAGTACGGCTAAGGATGGCTAAGTACGGCTAAGGATGTCTAAGTACAGGTAAGGATGTATAAGTACGGCTAAGGATGTCTAAGTACAGGTAAGGATGTCTAAGTACGGCTAAGGATGTGTAAGTACAGGTAAGGATGTCTAAGTACGGCTAAGGATGTCTAAGTACAGGTAAGGATGTCTAAGTACGGCTAAGGATGTGTAAGTACAGGTAAGGATGTCTAAGTACGGCTAAGGATGTCTAAGTACAGGTAAGGATGTCTAAGTACGGCTAAGGATGTGTAAGGATGTGTAAGTACGGCTAAGTAGGGCTAAGTATGGGTATGGATGTGTAAGTAACCGCCCGGACCACTACATGGCCCGGACCACTATATGGGTGCCTACACCAAGTAGTTACCTAACAGTGTGTCAGAAATGATCTCCTACTTCGTTTTGGAGAGAACATGCCCGAAAAAACACCCTAAATCTGAAAAAATCGGGCTTCGTTAGCGAATAAGGCTACTGTCAGTAAGCCCCAAAAATATTGCAATTACCCTCTTTGAAGTGAAATGTTTTATGCCAAATATTGTTAAAGTGGGCCTATTAGTGAATTTAGTCAACTGGTGGGGTTCCGTACATAAAAAGTTCGCATTTAGCAAGCATAGTTTCACGCGCCTTGCAGCCGCAAGACGGCAGGATTCGATGTTCCGTGGACAGAAATCTTGATTTTTTTAACTTCCCTCATTGACTTTTTGTTCATTTTTGGAAAATGTGGAGATAACTGTAAATAAAATCTGTATCTGGAAAGAAAAGTAGGGGTCACCGACCATTTAAGAAAGTAAACTAAAGGCGAAGGGTGCGCAACTGTAACACTACTAACGACACAACTAGACTCCAAAACGGACTATAATTCTTCATGAACACGACTTACAAGCACGTCTACAAACACGCGTTCCCGAGACCCCTAACTGCGCATGTCCGACCTAACTTGGGCTCAGGCCCCACGCTACACTACCCCCTCCCGTATAAGGACAGAGGTTAGAGAATGAGTTTTCAAATGTTAATAAGCAACTGTGTTATCAAAAGTTAATAAGCAACTGCTCCAACAAGAGTAAGCGGCCACGAAGGGTAAACAACAACTGTTCTAACATAGTCCTGGAGCCACGATGGCTCCCTTCGTTCACGTCTCGGTCTAACTGGAACTTGACTCATCTCATCGTTCACCGAAGAGACATCCAGCTGGTCAGGTACATCAGCAGGCTGTGCAACTGGGCTGAGAGTACCACTCGCGTCCTGAACCTGAGGCGTTTCCCGACCGTCTGTAGCCTGAACCACAGGATTTTCCAGCCATTCCAACTCGACCCCACTAGTGTCATCAGCCCCTCCCTGGGCCTGATTTGGCTGGGGCACCTCTCTCAATCTCTCTGATCGAGCCGCTTCTCTGGAAGTGGGGGTCTCTGGTGGTGTAAAACACGGTTTCAGGTAATTGAAATGGACCACTTTCCTCCTGCGCCGCTCGCCGGCTTTCCTCTTCTCCTCCTCGATGCGATAGGTAACATCAGACAGGGCTGTCACAACCTTCCAAGGCCCACACCAAGGTTTCAGGAATTTCTTTCTCCTTGACCTGGTTCGGTTTCGATACCAGACTCGGTCTCCTACATGAAACCGCTGACCGTGGCATTTGGTGTCGTAATAAGCTTTCTGAGTTTTCCGTGCCCGCTTGAGGTTTTCTCTCGCTAAGCGTTCTGTCTCCTCCAGTTGTTTCTTCTGTTGAACAACATAATCAGGATAAGACTGTCCCCCTCCCTGGGGTGGTGACGTCTCCAGCCTCAGGGCTGCGTCAAGAGGCAAAATAGCTTCCCTGCCAAACATTAGACGGTAAGGGGTAAATCCCGTGGACTCATGAACACTGGTATTGTACGCAAGAACTGCTTTTGGTACAAAGTCTGCCCAGTCCCGGCGATGATCTGAAATCAATTTGCACAAAATCTTCACCAGTGATTTGTTTAGTCGCTCCACTTGACCATCCCCTTGGGGATGATATGGAGTTGTTCGAGTTTTCGCTGCATCAACTAAATCACACAGTCCCTTGAAGACCGCTCCATCCACATTGGCTCCCTGATCAGAATGTAAACCCTCAAAGCAGCCGAACCGGCATATGTACTCGTCCATCACTTTCTTTGCAAGCGTTACTGCGGAAGTGTTTCTTACTGGGTAAGCTTGGGCAAATTTAGTGAAGTGATCAGAAACCACCAGCAGCCACTCATGACCCGAGCTTGACCTTGGCGTAGGTCCAACTATGTCTATAGCAACTCTTTGCAAGGGGTGACCCGACTTGATGTTGATAAGCGGTGCTTTAGGTAACTTGTTGGGGTCATTAACTTCAGCACATGGACCGCACCTTCTAATGTGACTTTCAACATCCTCACGCATGCCATGCCAGTAAAATCTCCTTCGTACCTTCTCCAAGGTTTTTGACACACCAAGGTGACCAGCTGAAGGACTATCATGAAGGGCATGCAACACTTTAGGCACAAGGCTTTCTGGCAGACAAACTTGCTGGTAGATCTCTTCGCCTGTCGTTTCATTTTCCCAGCGTCGGAAAACCAGACCATCCTTTAGAAACAGCCTTCCCCACTGAGCCCAGTACGACAGAAGTTTGCGCCCACCTCCTTCCACATCACGCCTCGCAGGTCTCGCACCAACCTTAAGCCAATTCGCTACCTGCGACAGAACAGGATCTTGTTTCAGGGTTGTCTTCATACTTTCTCTTGACAGTGGCTCTACATTGATGGACTGGATCAACACAGCAGCCTCATCCTGTTCGGCTAAGATGGTACTTTCCCATGCCAGGCGGGAGAGTCCATCTGCGTTTCCGTGCGACTGTCCAGGGCGATGTTCCACCTCAAAGTCAAAATCACTCAGCCTTTCTAGCCACCGGGCAACCTGCCCCCTAGGGCTCTTGAAATTCTTTAGCCACTGTAGGGCACTATGGTCAGTCCTAGCAAGAAATTGCCTGCCATAGAGATAAGTCTCAAAGTGTTCAGTTCCCCAGACAAGGGCCAAAAGTTCCTTCCGGGTCGTGCTGTAGTTTCTTTCGGCCTTTGATAGTGCCCGTGCACCGTATGCTATAACACGCTCTTTCCCATCCAGAACCTGTGATAACACTGCTCCCAAACCCCTGTCGCTAGCATCAGTGTCTAAAATAAATGGCACATCCAACTGAGGAAAAGCAAGGATGGGGGCGTTCGTCAACTTCCGCTTAATGTTCCGAAAGGCTTCTTCACACTCGGCGGTCCACCTAAGACGTTCACCCTTTTGAGATGCACTGTGTAAAGGGGCAGCAATATCAGCATAGTTCGGCACAAAGCCTCGATAGTAACCGGCCGTCCCCAGGAACGCTCTCAGCTGGCTCTCATTCTCTGGCACTGGCCACTCCTCGATGACTCTCACTTTCTCTGGATCAGTAGAAATACCATCCCTGGTCACCACATGACCTAGCACAATCACTCGTTCTGACAATAATTTGCATTTCTTGGGGTTAATTTTCAAGCCTGCTTCAGCCAACCGCGATAAGACCAGTGACAGTCTCTCTCGATGCTCCTGTAGGGTTCGGCCGAAGATGATAATGTCATCTAGATATACTAGACAGTCTGACCAGCACAGACCTTTCAAAACAAGATGCATAGCCCTCATAAAACACGCCGGTGCATTTGTCAGACCAAAACTTAACTTGCGGAATTGGTAAAGACCGTCTGGGGTTGCAAAAGCCGTCTTCTCTCGGTCTTCTTCTGCAACATCAATTTGCCAGTAACCGCGGAGCAGGTCAAGATGAGAAAACCACTGCGCACCAGTTAAACTCTCTAATATGTCATCACATCTTGGAAGCGGGTACAAGTCTCGCTTGGTTACCTTGTTCAGAGCCCGATAATCCACACAGAAACGCTGCGTGCCATCAGCCTTGGCAACCAAAACTACTGGAGAGGACCATGGGGATTCAGATGGCTCTATGATCTGAGCTTCAAGCATTTCATCCACTTGACGGCGCGTTTCTTCTCTTTTGTGGAAAGGGACTCTTCTAGGTGGTACTTGTATTGGCTGTGCTGATCCAGTGTCAATGGTATGTTTGACACCTTTGGCTGAACCTAAGTCCCATGGCCCCTTTGAAATGCAGTCGGCGTAAGTGGACAGAACCTCGTAGTGCTTACGTTTTTCCTCTTCCGGAACCAAATCACTACTTATGGGAAACATCTCTTCCAAAGGAGCACTACCAACATCAGAGTCTTTCACAAAAACTGCACTACACTGCCTAGCCCCTAACTCCACCTCAGCATGTTCCTTAGCAGCCCCTACAACTTTATAAATCTCACTCTTTCCACCCTCGTCAGTCAGTCCATCTACTTCATCCACTAGTGGATGTAGGTCCCCAATGCTGCTGCAGCGGTAAACTTTGAGAGGCTTGTCAAGGCTATTAAACACACGAACTGGTATTCGCCCATCTTTTACAGTTACTGCAGTCCGCAAGGCCCCCGCGGAATACCTTTCCGAAAACTTGCTTCTTGGCTCAACCACGCCCACAAATTCCTCCTGGTCACTCACCCCCTCAATCAAACAAGGTATATCAGCAACCATACTTGGTGATAATGTTACAGTTTCGGCAACAGTGATCCTGTAGACTTTACCGAGCGGGCCAAACACCAACTTGCTGGGTCCCCCTTTACTGTATACAGTGTTATTGTCAAAGTTAATAATACACTTGTGAGCCATCAAGAAATCTATGCCAATCAACACTTGTTGAGGTAACCCGCGGCATACTAACACGTTATGCTGAGCTTTGACACCACCAAGTTCAAGTGTCAACTCCGTTTCACCAACAACATCAAGCGGCATGTTATTGGCCCCAAGAACAGCTTTCCGTGGTGGTTCAAGCTTGCTCGTATTAGAGTTAATACAATGGTAAATGTCATCACTAATAATTGTTGCTTCAGCACCAGTGTCCAGCAAAGCATGGGACAGAACACCATTGACATGGCATGGCATAAATGCACCCTTAGATTTACCGGGCGGGGTCACTTCTGGCTGCGCCCCGCCCGTCTCCAGTTTCCCTGGTCGATACGAACTTGATGGGGACAATTCCGAATGAAATGGTTCAGGCTTCCACACTTAAAGCAAGCTCTGGGGCCCTGAGGAGACTCAACACTTTCATTCCTACCTGGCCTTCCTTGAGGAATGCCCTTCAGCTTCTCTAAAATTTCTGCTTGTTGTTGAAAGAGCTGCTGAGCCCATACGGGGGGTTCTGGGGTCCCCCGATGTGAAGTAGCATTCCCGCCATCCTTCTCTTCGGCCGTTGAAGTAAGGACGTGAGTACTCCCTTTGTTTAACACTTTTTGATTTGATTCGTATCGCTGGGCAGCTGCAAGTGCTTCATCCAAGGTATTCGGGCCCAAATCCAACACCTTCTCTCGTAACGTAAGGGGAGTTAAAGAGCCAATGAAGAAATCTCGCGAAGTACGATCAAGTATAACGGGCGGGTCGTCAGGATAGGCCAGCTCGACAAGGCGAGATATTTCGCATCTCAGTTGATGTAAATCCTCGTCGGGTCGACGTAACTTGGCTCGAAACGTAGAAATGTGCACTTGCCGGGATTCTTTGGGATGAAAACGATCTGTCAGAGCGCGTTCTAGAACTTCCCATGTGGATGTTTGCTCGGTAGTGAGGCTGTAGTATGTTTGCTCGGCGAGGCCTTTCAGGTACGCTGGCAATATTTGATTTTGAAGCTCGGCATTCCACTTATTCAGCGAAGCGATGTTTTTAAATTTCCGTAACCACACCAGCCAGTTTTCTCCCGAAGCAGCCGAGAAAGTTTCTGGTTTAATGCGAAGAGGATGATCTGGCGCCAAAGCACTCGATGAACTCGCGGGGCTGTGCGAACTGGATCCAGGCGCTGTTTCACCTTTCTTCGCAAGACTGGCTTCCAACTGGGCCACTTTCGTTTCCAAAGCTTTCACAGTTTCTTCCATGATTAAAAATCCCACCGCTGCCACCAAATGTAACACTACTAACGACACAACTAGACTCCAAAACGGACTATAATTCTTCATGAACACGACTTACAAGCACGTCTACAAACACGCGTTCCCGAGACCCCTAACTGCGCATGTCCGACCTAACTTGGGCTCAGGCCCCACGCTACACAACAGCTACCATCCTTTTTCTTGCTTAGCTTTCTTCCTCAACGCGCGCGCTCGATGGCTGACGTGGCATTCTAGGGTACTACGACTTCCGCGGACAATATTGAATAGGATAGACTAAATTCTTCAAATTGCAATCAAAATCTATTTCCATTTGTGCCAACGCATCCGATAGAGAGCTTACAATTGTCTCTGAACATCAAGCGCGTTAACTGACTGAGGCGATGACAGTTCCTTAAAACATGATCTCAAGAGCCTACGTACATATCAAAGCTCGCTATTTCACTGGGTGTTTCATTATTAATCTATTATTTACCTAGCAAAACTGAATAAACAAACGGCATGGGTTCAATTCGTATAAAATTACTCATATCAGCAAAAAGAAGCATATCGACTCAGTACGTAGTTAGATAAAGCAAATTGAACACTTGTTTTTAAGTCGCATTATAGTCCAACACTTCGAACAGGCCTTAAAAAATATTTTCTCTGGTAAGAGGCAATGTTTTGTTTAATCCGTATTATTGCAATGGAAATAAATACAAACCAGAGATGCCTGTATTCCAGTGCCTTTTTCCCTACTCTTCTTTCGAACGGGCCTGAGATTGTTCTCTATTCAGGAAAAAAATAAAACAAGCCGTTAAAGACGTTAAAGGGACTCTATAAGAGTTAACAGCGACAATGCAAATTATGCTTCAAAAGCAAGAGCTATATCGTACTGGAGTTCGGTCGTTTCGATACAAAGTCGTTTCGAGACAAGTCGATTCGATACAAACTAAAGTCGTTTCGATGCAATTAAAAAGTCGATTCTATTCAACTCGAGTCGTTTCGATACAAATAAGTAAAGGATTATTTTGATGGTTTTAACTTACATTTTCACTGCTGCTTTTGAGTTGTGTTGAATACACTCGCGTAAAATAAAGTTTATGTTTCGCAAAGATATAGCGCATGAAGGTGCTTCGAAGCACGCTTCGCTGCGTATCTTTCACATAATAGGCATTAATCAGACACTGTCATATGCAAACATATTTATTGCTTACAACTAAAACGAGGTTTACAATTCAGTTAACTTACTTGTTGCTTACGCAATTCTACAATGATAAAAATAACTGGCTGATACTAACATTTATCCCTATAGTGCCTTAACATATTTACTTATTTTCTTACTTACAATATTCTAACTTACAATATTCCACCAAAATTACTTTACAAGACGGGACCGCTTAAACACGAACATGCCTTGAGAAGCTGCTTAGCATTCCTGTGGCCATTATTAACAGTACCTTCTTGTACTTTTGCTTTTGGATCCTCTTGTAATGGTTTCACTCAAGTTAGAAAATGAAAGTCTCGCTCCCGAGTTGTTACACGCGCAGTCGAAAAGACCAAGCCAATATAGGTTTACGGTTCCTTTAATTGTTCCTTTCGTATCCCTATTCTTGTGGCCTCAGGGCACTAATCGAAGCGGTCAACTGAAATATTACATTAAGAAAATCACCTAAATATTCGTTTCCTTCATAACAAAAATGATCACTGAACTAAGCGCACGTGATATAGAAAAGAACTCAAAGGCACTCAAAAATCTAGCGAAATCTATAACTTTAGAATAACAAACTTAGATAACATTGTAACTTTAAACAGAGTAAATTGTTGCTTACCAACATTCGCGGGTCTTGATTTCTTAAGAGAATTTCGCTCTAACTTGTCTTCGTCTGTTTCGATAAGTGTTCACCTATCGGAGATCAAGAATTTCATCCGTCATTAAAACAAGCTGTTCAACGACTTCTTGAAAGACAAGCAACTTGCAGCACTGGACCGATTGAGCAAAGGCTAATTGCACCACTAAATGACTTTCCTGATCCAAATATTTACGTGCTTCCAAACGCTATATTGTGGGAACCTCACCAACAGCTGCCACAGTTTTTTCAATCTGAGTTTCTATGTCCCATCTGCAGTAAACATGGTAAAGTCTTTTCCTTAAAACCAAATGGGTGGAAAGATGGTCGGTTACGCCGTCTAATGCCAAGACAAATTTACGGCTTATCTGGAAGGGTTCTGCTCATAAGTCGTGTGTATAGTTGTTCTGTTGGCCACGAAATCAATGGACACGATCCTGCTATATTGGCCATGATTAAAAGTCAGGAGAGAATACCTTTCTTACTTTCTCACAAAACAGGAGTAACGAGAGAACTACTCGAAATGTTTGTTTCAATGGTGCGTAATGGACTGTCCTTTTCACAAATTTATATTTCGCTCGAGCGGCTACACAGGCGTCACTTGGAACTTGAAAGCAGGTTTCTGGAGGATCTAAACCTTTACAGTGCTAGGCATCTGATCATAATAAATTCTTCGTTCCAAGGGTTTTCTCAGTTGCAACAGTGTCCCACTCGAAATACAATTTCCGACTTTTTTCTTCATTACTTAAACTCGAATGTAAATCTGTTTACCAAACGAATGTCATCAATTTCAGCCGACGCTGGATGGATTTGCTGTGACCACACTTTCGATATAACCAGCAGTATAGGATATGAAAGAACAGAAGATAGAAAATGGATTAGACAGTACGATTCGTTGTTCTGTGTGATGAACGAAAGAGGGCAGATCATGACTTGGCAACTAACTCAGTCACAAGGGTTTGAAAATATCCGTCTCCTTCTGCAACAGCTATTTAGGAGACTGTCCAGCCAAGGAAAAAGTGTCAAAGAATTGTACATTGATAATTGCTGTCATCGGAGAAGGAAGTTACAAGAAGTGTTTGGCTCAGAACTCGCTGTAAAACTAGATATTTTTCGCGCATTTCAGCGAATAAGTACTAAAATATCAAAGCGACATCCTTTCCATAGTAAATGTTTACAAGATTTACGGTTGATGTTTAGAGATCCCTCTGACCTCGGGGAGACACGCGCGAAAGAAACTCCAGATCCAGACACTCTTTTAAAAAATGCCGAAATGTTCTTAAAGAAATGGTAAAACGTTGAAAGCGACAAAGGAAAGCCCGTATTACAAGAGGAAGCTGTGCAAGAATTACGGAAAATCCAAGAGCACATGAAGAAAGGCTGTTTGTCGGCTGAGCTGTAGCACTTGCATTAAGTTTATTTATTTATTGTTTTCTCCATTCAAAGAGCATAGAGGATCACTTAAATATAAACAATAAATATCAGGTGTAAGAGGTTAGAATGAAGGGGGAAACGATATAGTTAAAACTAATTAATGCCTCAAGCAACAATATTAACTCTTGTTCAAGTATTAGAAGAGGTTTGGAGAAGGAAATAGAAACAACATAATCCGACCGGAATTCAGGAATAACATAACATTGTGATGGTCAAATACCGCTATTCCAAAATATGATATGCTAATATAATACTATTCCTCATTTTTTACTCGGGCTTCCTGTGGAAGGCCCGAGTCTAAATCTGTCGTCCGTTTTTCTTTCTTTTTTTTTTTCTTCGTTGTTTTCCACAAACCTCATTTCCGGCGTATTTGCGCAGGCGCTAACGATGAAGCTGTAAAACCCGGTAAAAACCTGTTTACGTTTTGTTTACGCTTGCCTAGTCTGTTGAAAAGCAAGGCAAAAAGCAACTGTGGATCGCTCGACGGATTTTCAAAGGAAAAAGTTGACATGTCTACAGCTATGGCAAACGATGTCGTATCCAATACGCTCAAACCACTTACAAATGCACACGCCGTTCGCGGTAGACCCACACTAAATGATGATGGTGAGCGTGCATTTCGAAACGGGTCGTTCCGCGAACTCGAAGCAAATGTGAGAAATATTATGAGATCAAATGGGCTGAATGAGCTATCAATGAGTACAAGCCATGTTAGGTGATAAAGAACCCACGCATCGAAGCGAAGATGCAAGTACCGTTTTTACTTTTATGGCTATTGTCACCAGTATTTCATTTCTTTTGTATACTTTAGATTGTGGATTATCAGCTGTATCAAGTCTGTGTAGTGTGTTAGTTCTACATGAATGTGTTTATCAACACAAATGTCGGATGTACTTGAAAAATGCGAGGTATTTGAGATGGCAATGCAGTTATCTGTACATGATCAACGTGATGCCTTAGTGAAAATAAAACATAGAAAGGAATTCAGATCTCGTTATGCGAAGTTTGTGTATGTTAAACGACAACCGTGAATGCCATGTGCCATCAAGACGTGATCGCGAGCCCAGTAGGATACCAGTGAAAAGTCTGTCAAAGAAAAGCAGAAAACTAAGATTGTTTGTGTTCCCACGGTCCTGTCGTGTTTATTTCCGCTGGTACACACTCACACAGGCAGCCCAATGCTTTAACGAATCGAGTTTGAGTCACAAAATACACGTATAATTTTATATATTAATTAGGCTGTGCGGAAATCATCCACAACATCCATTTGCCACTCGAAAAGCCCGAGTGAAGGCCATTACGGCCTCTATTTTTTTTTTCGCTAAAGACGTTGTACAACTAAACATTATCATGAGTATTCTTAACAGCTCTCTAAACAGTTCACTGGATATAAAAAATTTAATTGGAAAGAGAACAACTATGCTCTTCGATGCACATTGGCAATTACGCCCATTAGCCACGTGATCTCTAATACTGAATTTTCTTCTTAACCAGGAATCGCTCCAGGAAGAGGAACCAACAGAAATGAAGCAATGCACAGGTGGATAGGCCATCTTCTAAATGGTAGTAAAGTGGGAGTTCGTCTCGCGTATGCCTTGTTAATGATCGTATTCGATCGCATAAACAACAAGGAAACAAAACTCAACCTGTGAACTACCGGAGGAAACCCGTGTACGTGACGAAAGGAACAAGTTAACAGAACATTATCGTTCTGCAACAATCCTTATCCGTGAAACATCAAAGGAAGTATTTGGAATTGGGTTGGAATCTTCAGTAGAAGGTGAAATCACTAAAGTAACAACAAAAACTCACGATGATGGTAGCCATGATACCGCATTCTCTTTGAACCATTCCACTGTGATAGATACTATTAACAGAGCCCAGTTGAGTATGGCCACGTTCCAAAGCCTGGTAAATCTCAGCAAATCAGGGACAGAAATCTTGCATCGTCACTTCTCCTATTTAAATACGTCAATTACTTTGTTTTATAATGGTGAATTCAATATGGACAGAGACAACAACGAATGCGACAATCGCATAGACAACATTTTGAAAAGCTGGTCGATGTCCAGGGAGCGTATTGCTAAGGATGGAGATTGTTGCTCTCGAGCTGTAGCAAGGAACATTTGTAAATTAACAGAAACAAGACGTATAAATTCGCACGTGTATGAGCATTTAGCCCATCTTGGTCTTGTCAACTTAAGCGAGCAACATCTGACCAATAGGCTTAGGGCGTTGACCGACGGTTTCAGAGTGGTCCGGAGAGAACAGGAAACGCTATGAAAGCTTCCTAACAACTGACAACTTTGACGAGGAAGTTGAGCGATTTACACACAAGGGTTATTTTACTGGTGAGTTAGGAAATCTCATGGTCTTAGCAATGGCCAACGTTCTGAAAATGCCTATTGTAATTTTTTCATCACTGGAGAACTATCCAACAATCCCAATACTGCCGCGTCAACATCTGAATGGCATGCCTATGTTATTTGTGTCATTTAATTTCGCTGCTTGTGGGCACTACGATTATGTCTACATGGAGGATGTTCAGTCGGAGCCAGAAAAACAGCAAAGAAGAGAAACAAACGAAAGGAAATTGCCCGAAGTATCGTGCTCTTGTGGTGTTAGTAGGAAAGGTCAAGGGCCATTCTCAAATATTTGCAACAACGTCATTGGCTCATACTCCAGCAGGTGCAAGTGTCTTAAGGCTCGAGTTGCTTGCGGAGGAAACTGTACATGCAGAGGATGTTCAAATCCATTTGGGCAACGTCAAGCTGGGGATGCTGAGATGGAGTGTGCACCACGAAAACGGCGAAAGTTCGATATTCAAAAATCGATCAAACTGAACTCGCAAGCCTATCTTGATGATGAAGGAGAACCGCTACGAGAGGGAGCATTTTTTCATTTCTAAATACATAAAAATACACAAGATGAACAAGAACAGTACACTCAATTAGTGTATGAATTTATTTTGATTCAGCACAGGAAGGTTGCAGATAATGTTAAGAATATTATCTGCTTTAAGATTATTTGCAGCTGACAAAGTCAATTCAAAATAAGCCTAAAGGTAAAGGTTTTATTTCTAATAATGTTATTGTCATAATAACAGAAACATAATTAGTGACTTTGAGCTTATTTTGATTCAATTGACTTCATTATATTATTTATATAACCAGTACCAGTACTTTCTATCAAGAAACTTTATATAATTAGCTTAGGAGGAACACATACAGTGTATAATTATATATGTGTACATATTAAAAAGAGACTGGCACAAAAATTAACCTTTTCTTTTGGTGAATTTCGTTTCCGGATGTCTTCATCAAATTGTACTCAATGGCTTTCTTTGGCACTGGCATTGAAAGTAGCTGGAACAAGAGAACTATCCATATTGGACCAATATTCTAATAAAGAAATAGTAATGTATTTAGTCAGTATACTTTAACTGCAATGTTGCTATGATTTTGTGGAGTTTCACACTTTAAAAAGTACATTGTGTCATTATAATAAACTCACATCCTTTTTCTTTGAAAATATGCATAAAAAATAGCATTACATTACATCTTGCAAATCTAAGTGCAAATCAGGATTTGTTCTGTATTCCATTTTAGGGGAAAAGGTTATCTTACAAATCCACATATACTGTCATACATGGCTACTCTAGGTGTTACTGACAGGAAATATAGTAGTCTTGATAGCAGCAGGCATAACGAAATTCTGGATAAGGTTCGCCAGTTTGCTAAACGCTATTGTAATAACATTGATATTAAGCTAGTTTTCTCATCATTTAAAATCGGTAACTTGTTTAGTGTAAAGGATCCTATCCCTCGTGGGCTCCGTGCGGGTGTGGTATATAAGTTTTTGCGTGCGGGCTGTAGTGCCTGCTATGTCGGCGAAACCACCCGACATTTTTCCACGCGCGTACGTGAGCACATTTTCAGTGATAGGACCTCGCATATTTTTAAACATTTACAAAATTCTGAACATTGCCGCACTTTATGCTCTAGTGACTGTTTTAGCATCCTAGATCACGCTTCCACCACCTTCCAACTTAAGATAAAAGAAGCCATTCATATTCAATGGGAAAAACCAACACTTAATCATTAACTTTACCATGTTAATTTAAAACTTTCTCTGTAATAATGTACATTGCCACGGTTCCTTTTGTTCTTACACTTAATTAGCATTTTGTTTCACACTATATATTCAGCTCTGTACTTTGTACTGATTTAAACTGAAGATGACAGAAGTTTCTGTCGAAACATGTTTTTAAAAAGTGTCGTGTTGTTTCTACGAAATATAGTAGTGTAGGTACAGTCACCTTGTGTGGTATTGACATGTTTGTCTTACACTGATAGTGTACAGACCCAAGGTCAATCCTTTTCCCTCTGTATGCTAGTGCAATGCCATGGTACCCCTCAGGGATGTTGTTAGTGATTCGTCCCTCCAAGGTGATATATTCTTCAGGTCTTGTGGCCATTTTTTCTAGAATACTTTTGAATTCATTCAGTTGGGATTGGCATGTGAATGAATGTTTGCAGTGGTAGGGTTTACCTTCTTCATCTTCCTGTTCATTAAGATGACTGAAAAAATTGTTACCCCAGTAGTACTGATTCTATTCTTTACTACTTTACTGAGAATTTAATGTTTATACACACTGTATATAAGAATTTTCAATCTCTTCCAGCAAAAATGGTTACTGCACTCATAGGTCTTGTAAAAATTACTGTACAAGGCTATTATTAATTTTGTTACCTTTTTATGAAACCTGCACCATGTTGAAGAGTGGTTATCGGTGTAGTGTTGGTAGTAATTCATGATTGCCTTTCCAAAATCACCCAATGGATCTTCTGATGAGTAGATCTCTTCACACTTTGTTAGGGTTTTTAGGCACTTTTTGGCATTTTGAATCATGTCTTCTGACATTCTTTGGCACTTTGGCAAACCAAGGCTCTTGCACTGTGAATTGTAAGTATTCATCATTAATATTTTGGCAATCGTTTATTGTGCAAAAGTCCTTTTCATCATTCTTTACTGCTCATTGCTTGAGTACAATTGATTCAGTAACTAAACAAGTAGGGTGTTTCCTCGGGGGTCCGCATCTTGTTGACAATTTTTATAGTATTGTTATATAACTCAATATGTAGTCTTGTAAAGTCAAATATTGTTGTGAACCACCCGGAAAAGTAAATGCAATAGTTGTGTCACCAGTGCCATTTACTTTAAGTATCAAGTAATCCATTTTCTACATAACCAAACTGAAGTTACTGAACTACTAAACTTGACAGTTCGCACGCTAATACTATAACTCGCTGCTCTCTTTACTCACCTGACATGGCGTCTTTTTTACTTTTTCCAAGTCTGCATGGAAGGTTTTGGCAGTGTGGTTGCCGCAGTATACAATATCTGTTTCTGGGCTCCTTGATAGTAGCACCTCGTGACATGCAGCGTCTTTGTCCAAGACTGCTTTTGTTATCGTCATCTTTTCCTTTCCTATCAGCTCTGCAAGTATCTCGTCGAGCATGTTCACTTCTGCCCCGCCAGATGTGCCCTCCCAGTTGGCGCCTTGTCCTCGCTTTGGTCTGTGAGCGTAGCCGATTATGTTACCCGTTTTATCATCGTGCATTGTAGCCGAAGCGTTGTTGGAATAGCGACCTCTTGTTAGATAAAACCCATCGAACATGACCTCTAACTTCTTTTCGTCTCCGCGCGCTCGGATAATTTTGCGAGACTGGTCAACGCTCCAACTGGCAATTTTTTCTACTTCTGGGGCAATCCACTCAATAACTCGAATCCATTGTTTTTCGCTAAAGTGGCTTATTCCAAGGGTCCCCATGACATGATCGTAGTCCTTGTAATACTCGCCACAAACAATAAATGCCAGAAGGATGTAGTTCGTCAGGTAAGTTTTTGGTTTTGTTCGAGTCGGAATAATTTTGTCGCAAGAGGAAATGCTCACCTCACTTTTACACTCTGAGCAGAGAAAGTCTAACTTTAAAATTCCTGTCATCGGTACACTTTCTTTCGAAAATTGAATTGTTCCTAAATTGTTGCACTTGTTACATTTACTTTCCGATGCGCACTTTTGAAATTTTTCTGAAGTGCAGATTACGAGCCGGGACTGATTTATGCTCAAATGGTTTTTAGTCAACTTTTGATTGTCGTGGCCTTTATCTTGAAAAAAGCTCTCCACTTTACGAATTGTTTCCTTATCCTCTTTACTTCCTTTTGGTTCCGAAGACTTAGTTGGTGTTGTGTCGCAAGGCGACTTTACATTGCGCAAGAAGTCTTCAAGTCCTTCTGCGGAAACCATGTCATCGTTCGCCGCACATTCCTCCACTTCGCTAACCGCAGTTTTCTCCGGAAAGAGTGGAGCGCTTATTTCTTCTTCCACTGACCTTTCTTCAGTCTGAGTTGCCACTGTCGATGTATTTTTTAGCAAACACAGTTCTTCAAAGAAGTTAACTTGACAGCCAGCATCATTTTTACGTAGCGAGGGTGGCGACCATCGAGCACTTGCAGCTTCCAAAGCTCGCCGCTTTCTCATCCCGACATGAATCAACCCACGTTTTTTTATTGTTTTGTATTTTAATGTTTTTTTGGTTTGGTTTTGTTCTCTATAAAAAATTTTAACGACTATAATTGAAACAATTAGGAGATTGTTATCAAATTTTCCTGGTCGGTGAGTGGGTTTTCTGGTCAGCTCACGATACGATAACGTCAGTCACCGGAAGTAACTTTTTACTTCCTTAGCAACGCGCGAAAAATCTGTCTGTGGGCCCTTAAGATCATCGAACACGAGCTTCCTAGTGCTCACTGTTACGCCGATGACACCCAGCTCTATCTGAGTTTTAAACCTAATAGTACATCTCAAGTCCAAGTCTTGCAAGCAATGGAGAACAGCATTGAAAAGATCAGGAAGTGGATGATTCATGATAGACTGTTGATTAATGATAGCAAGACTGAACTGATTTTAATAGGCTCCAAATAACAATTAGCTAAACTACAGCCAATCAGCATCTCCGTTGGCAACTCGACAATTAATAACAGTTCCGCTGTTAAATTTTGGGCTGTTGGTTTGACGCTAACTTAACAATGTCTAAGCATATTACTAATGTTTGCAATTCTGCATTCTTTTATCTTCATAACATTAGAAGCATTAAGAAATATTTACACGAAGACAGTCTCCATACTTTGGTTCATGCGTTTGTAACGAATAGATTAGATTATTGTAACAGCCTTTTGTATGGTGCCTCAAAGGAACAGATAGCTAAAGTACAACGTGTACAGAATGCTGCCGCTAGACTGCTTATGAACGTTGGAAAGCATTCTCACATTACTCCTATTCTATATGACTTACATTGGCTTCCAATCCAGGATCGCATTAAATTTAAAATTATTCTATTTACTTTTAAGGCGGTTCGTAATCTAGCTCCATCATACATTAACAGTCTCTTAACTATTAATTCAAAATTCTCTTATTGTCTTCGATCTAATGATGGTCTTTACTTAGAGCCCCCTAAGGGTAAGATGCTGAAGACATTTGGAGCTCGGTCTTTTCAGGTAGCAGCACCATACCTATGGAACAGACTTCCTCATGAAATTAGATTGATTGAGAGTTAAGATAAATTTAAAAAAGCTATTAAAACGTTTTTATTTAATGAAGCTTTTAGTAATTATTAACTTATATATATTTTATTCGCACATTAGTGACATTATATTCTGCTGTAAATTTTATTTAGACACATAAGGTTTTTTATTTTTTATTCAGTGTAAATCACTATTGATCTGTACATGTAAATAGGGCTATACAACTTATAAATTATTATTATTATTATTATTATTATTATTATTATTACTCTCAAATGCTACTTCATCAACAGGATTAACTCCGATGACATCTTCAGGTTGACGGACTGGTCTCAGTGTCACTGAGAGGTGCTCTGCGAAGACAGTCTGAGATAACTTGCTGCTTTCCAGGAACATACCATCAAGACCATTTCCATCAAGATCATACTTGGAGAGTTTTAGAAGCATCCTTTGTAGCCTGGGAGGGGCATCATTAAGCGGTTTCTTCAATATGGACTCTAGCGGTTTATGGCCAGTTTCAACAACAACTCTTCGCCCATACACATAGGTGTGAAATTTCTGTGCCCCCCATACAATAGCTAGCATTTCTCTCTCACTGACAGCTAGTGTTTTTGTGCTGAATGCAATTGGTTTACCTCCTTGCATTGTCACTGCACCAAGTCCAGTGCTACTTACATCCACATTTAACACTATTTCTTTCTTGTTGTCGTAATAAGCAAGCACAGGTGCTGTAGTGATGACAGACTTTAGGCTGTCAAAGGCGTCTTGTTGTGGTTTCTCTCACACAAATGCTGTATCTTTCTGAGTAAGCTGTGAGATGGTTCCTTGTAGATCAACTTTATGCTCAATGAACTTGTCTAGGTAGTTGATTGTTCCTAGTATCCTGAGAACAGCACCTTCTTTGTCTGTGGGTGGCGGCATTTCATTACTGGCTCGAACCTTCTCAGGGTCTGGTTTCAACCCCTCTGATGAGAGTATGTGTCCAACATAGCTTACTTCTGGGATTCTGAGTTTCACTTTGTTCGGGTTGAACTTCAAACCTACAATGTCTCTTTGATCTTTACCATGAATCAGGAAATCATCTACTATAATCTCCACAGGAACCCCTTCAAACAGTCTGTCCATCTCTCTTTGATAAATTTCAGGTGCAGATGAAATCTCAAAGGGAGTCTCGTGAATCGATAATGCCCCCCAAGGAGTGTTGAATGTTAGGAGCTTGGAACTCTCATCATCCACTTGGAGTTGCCAATACCCACTGCGGGCGTCAAGGGAGGTGAAGATCTTTGTACCTGAAAGACGACTTGCCACCTCTTCTACAGTAGCCATTGGATAATTGGGTCGTTTAAGTGCCTTGTTTAAATCCCTTGGGTCGATGCAAATTCGGAAATTGTCCTTCGATGGAGGAATGTCTTTATCTTTGGCTTTTCTCTTGTCAACAACTACTATAGATGACACCCATGGCGTGTGCTCCTCCTCTTTTACGATAATAACATCTTCTTCCAGCTCTTTGAGCTTTCTCGCGCTGGTTCAAGCAGGGAAACCGGTATCTTTCTTGGAGGGTGGATCACCGGGGGAACTGAGGGGTCAATCTCCAAATGGACTTAGTTTGGCAGTTTACTAGGCTTGTCACCAAAACAGTCTTGATATTCACTCAGCACTTGGTCATTCTCAAAACTACTCACACCTCCAACCTATCCTGATGCTTCTGGACTAGCTTTACGTGGCTCTGGTGTATCTATTCCCTTCCAGATCCAGACAGGCATCACAGCCCAGCAACAATGTGAAGTTTCCTTCCACAACAAGATGCAACAGATTCAGCTTTCGGTTCTTGTACTGAGTTGGAAGAGATACACAGCCAGCTGGATGTATGGGCTTCTTTGCAAGCCAACCTTTCAAGGGCTGTTGGATCTTTTAAGAGGCTTTTTCGTAAATACCTTGTACAAGTGGTACGGGATCGCTGTAGCTTCGGCATCGGCGTCTGCTTTGATCCGAACATCTCTTTTTGCAATCTTGACTCTCTTCTTCAAGGCCTTCACCAAAGGGGTTCTCTTGTTCCACTGAGTCAACTTGTGAGTCTTTCTTAACATTCCCTTTGCAAACCTGTGCAAAGTGTCCCTCTTTCTTACACTTTATGCACCTTTTTCCAAATGCAGGGCATCTACTTGGCTGAGGAAATGTGTGCTTGTAACCACAGAACTTATAAGAACGTGCAGTTGTTCTGTCCTGTCCCTTAGATTTTCTTACAAAGTGAATTCCTGATGGACGTTCGGTACTCGTGTTCGTTTGCAAGTTAAACTTGAACTTCTGCAGTTCAGCTGCCTCAAATGTTCTACTATAATCATGAGCATTCTGCAGAGTGAGGTCTGGCTTTTTAAGCAATTCTCCTCTCAATTCATTCGATAATGCTCCACCAACAATGCGACCTCTAATTAACGAATCTCTTTAGCTCACTCACAAAGTTATGAATCCTCTCTCCCTCTTTCTGATTCCTCTCATTAAACACTAGCCCCTCAAATTAAGAATGATCGTCGCAGTTGTGATCGCAATTTTTACAATTGCGTAAAGAAGCCTGAAAAAAATCTAGGACTTCAACGGGGCTTGAACCCGTGACCTCGCGATTCCGGTGCGAAGCTCTACCAACTGAGCTATGAAGCCACTGACGTTGGGAGCAGGTCAATTCTGGGTTCATATGTTCCCGTGAAAGATATGTGTAAGTGATGCGTATGAAAGAAATCATATGTGAACTGCGGGGATATGACATCAAATGAAGAATGATCGTCGCAGTTGGTAGGGCATCGCACCGGAATCGCGAGGTTACGGGTTCAAGCCCCGTCGAAGTCCTGAATTTTTTTTTCTCCAATTTTCCAATGCTTGTGCATCCAGTACTAACGGACCAGGAGCGCGTGAATCTTTCTCGGCCATCTTTGTACTTTTTGCGCCCACTTGCAATGCTTTCACTGTTCAGAATGTCGCACTTCTGACACCAGGTTGTAAACACAAGAAGGATGCATGCACGTATTCATAAGGTGAATAAAATACTGTTGTTGTAAACTGGTTAATTGAACGGTACGGGAACGCTACTGGACTACAACACTAGAAAACTCAACATGGCCGTTCCTCAATGTTAGGGGTGTCCCCCTTAAACAGTCAGGGGCCCATGAGCCCGTGATCCAGTCAGTGATATTACAACACCTTGTTTCTAGGTAATTCCTTGCCAAACATATACTTTAAGTAATGTTTACTGAGCTCTTACATTGTTTCGACTCTTTCATTTGCAAATTGACGATAAAGACCACTCTCCTCATCGAAAACTGGAAATTCATTGATTGCTACTTGTTTTTCCATTTTCCAATGCTAGATCTCCCCTGGAGTCATCAGATACATAACCCTGACTAACAGCACTTTTCTTTTTGTCAGTCCTTAATTCGCAGACCTCAACATCCAATAACTCTGACGCTTGCTCTCCAAATTTGGGCACATCGGCAATTTGCAATAACAGCCGTTTATTCAGATTGAAAAGCGCGAAGTAATATATCAAACACAAGAGACAGTGTTTCATCGGGATATCCAAACACCGAGAAGAGAGTTGAAAATACGACGCGCAGCGGAGTATTTTTGACGGAATTCGAGGTGTTTGGATGGCCGATGAAACACTGTCTCGAGTGTTTGATATATCTTCTCAACTGAAACAAAAACTAAGGAATTAACGGAGAAGTAAAATTGTCAAAATCTATGCTAATTAAGACCGGGTATCCAAACCCCCTTCACGGTTGTGATTTCCTTTGTTTTAACTTGATGCATTATTAATGAGTTTGAGAAGTCGAGAAAAAAGACTTTTCCCAGAAGAGTATTTCACCCGTAAAACAGAGATACA
Organism: Galaxea fascicularis; assembly: GCA_948470475.1. NCBI lineage: Eukaryota > Metazoa > Cnidaria > Anthozoa > Scleractinia > Euphylliidae > Galaxea > Galaxea fascicularis. The sequence goes on along the minus strand of OX419338.1, from coordinate 10,674,656 downwards.
CCGAAATGAAAGATAAACAAGGCGGATCTGTGCCGGATTCCTTTGAGCCACGTCAACATGTCGATAGGCCTTATCATGGTTTTGAAGACCATCTTGAGGTGAAAGCAAACGTGTCGGAAATAATAAGAGCGTGGGAGTCCGATGGCAAATAATGCAGAAGAAATTATTAATTGTAAACTTGAGTTACTGACCAAAGCATTTTCTCGACAAAATATTTTTGCCGGTGGTTTAAAGTTATATTATTTGGTTATGAACTGACGTTTACACGAGTTCATTTTTTTTTTCTGCATTCAGGGTTTCGTAAGTTATTTGACATCGGACTCTTCAAATGCTGTTGTGTCCGACAAGTTTGCAATCCCATCAAGGCGGCTTTCAAAGCCGTGATAAGGATCATAGACTGAAAGAAAACCGGAACTGACCGAGTGTAACTATGTCCTAATACCGCGCGTTGCGCTCAGATTTTCAGTCCTTGTTATCCGTGCTTCGCTTCATGGGTTTGCAATTAAATCTTAAGTTCAAAATTCACCAACAAAAGTTAAAATTATTCATTCGTGTTTCCTCATTGCTCAATTTAATGGGATGGATGTTGAAGTAGTAGTTAAACGGGTATAATTATATATATAAGTGAAAAATTTGCACTAAACTTTCTCTACAAACATGTGAAACTTTTAGCGATAAACTTATTCAGTATACATTAAAATTACTTCTTCAACATCCAACGAACACGAGTACCGAACGTCCATCTGGAATTCACTTTGTAATAAAATCTAAGGGACAGGACAGCCACCTGTCCATACAGACCAGCCGAGCTTAAGCCTCACCTGCCCATCACATTTGCCCCTGTGATTTGGAACCCTTGGAAGGAAACCTAGATCTACCCACAAATGATCCAAGCCTAGCCGAGCTCAAGCCCCACCTGTCCATACGGACCAGCCGAGCTCAAGCCCCACCTGCCCGTCACATTTGCCCCTGGGATTTGGACCTGTTGAGAGGAATTCCAGATGCACCCACAAATGATTCAAGCCTAGCCGAGCTCAAGCCCCACCTGTCCATACAGACCAGCCGAGCTCAAGCCCCACCTGCCTGTCAGTGGCCGACGCCAAGAAAAGAACAGCGATAAAAAGAAAAGATAAAGTTTATTTACCTTGTAGCCAAAGATAAGCCAATATTCACTGAATAGAACACCTTACAGAGGACCCACACAGACTGTTTTCAGACAGGTGCCTGTATTTATTGTCAAAACATGGCAGATCTGCGCCAAAAGCCTGAACCCTGATTGCCTTAAAAAAAAAGACAGACAGTAGACAGAATTGCTCAGCATAACACAAATGAAGCAAAAGCTAATAATTTATGTATCATAGTTAGATCCAAGTTATTCAAAAACTCACTAATACAATGCTCCAGTGACAA
>OX419338.1:10613246-10668246 GCA_948470475.1 Galaxea fascicularis | reverse complement strand
CATGCACTGCAATCATAGACGACGTGTTCACCAGTGACCTTGAGTGTGTCCTTGAAATGATTGTTGTATCATTTGCAGCTAGATGATGTCGTAGGCACTGATTTCGAAAATTCACTGTACGCTTTCGGCCAATCAGAAAAGAGATAGCGAGTTCAATGTATAATAATCAAATGAGCTAATCCGATGAACAAATGGGTTAGTTTCCAAGGAAAATGTGATACTGCGTCGATGGGGTTGTAGAAAAACGAATTTGGATGTCAACAGAGTCGTGGGTATAAGGGAATTTGGTCATTGTGAAGAGATTCCAGTGCTGCCGTTTCGAGCGTTATTATTAATCCCTCGTCGAAGCGAATCCATATCCGCAACGTATAGTCCGACATATTTTGCGCTTCGGGCGCGAATCAATTTCCGAGACCATTGACTTTCAAAATAACCGATATTTTCGATAAATCAAAATAACACTAAGCGATAGCAATGTAGACTAATGACATGGAGTCATCGAAACGTCATTCTACCTTGCTGCCGCTTATTTTAATTCTTAATCATATAACGTTTCCGGCTGTACAGACCATGTCCGCGAAAAGGGTCGTTGGGTGTTCCTACCAGAAATCGACCCAAAGCAGACCAATAAGCAATACCAATAACACAGGAATCGGCCCTTACCTCCAAGCTAGGTACGATTTGATTAAAAGGTGTGGATGCCTCATTGGTTTTTCCATCTGTTAATATTACCATCGAATTTCGAAAGCCTGGTCTGCTTCCTCCTTGGGTAAATAGCCTAACGACCTCCTCTAAAGCCCTGTCCGTTCTGGTTGGCCTGCCCAATTTGTCGTCAATCCCCTCTATGAGCACATGCATGGCTTCGTTACTTTGGAATTGGATGTCATCAAGCCTGTTTAGTGTTGTGGATGTATTTGCAAATGTAATCACAGCTTCATGGGTAGTGGCAGGAGAGATGTCCATGGAGTCGCTGATTTGGAGCAGAAATCCTCTCAGCAGCTGAAAGTTAGCAAACCCAATGCTTTGCGTTTTGTCCGCTACTAATGCTAGATCCACTGCACAGACATCAGCTGAAAGAAACAGCATCCACTCGTTTTGATGGTCATAGGGCAGTTAAGTGAAGGTCGGGGGGGGGGGGGGAATTTGCCTTTGACTGATCGCCAATAATGCTCGATCACTGCCTGCCAATGTTTAAATTGCCTGATGAACGTGCGATCTCCCGTTTTTCTCGTTCTGTATTTAGGATCGCAAAGTTCGCCCGATTCCCTCAAAATTATTGCTTACCGTCGAACGTAACACTTCAGTCTCCTATCAGCTGTTAACCCCTTCACATTTTTTATTGGCTCACGCTTATTCCTGATTTTGTCAAAGTATCCCGCTAGATTCAGACACCCCCATAAAACCATAACACAGAATAGAAAAGGATATCGCGACATATTGTAATTTATATAGTTTCTGCTGGAACGCATAAGCTTATTATATAGCAACTCTTGAATTCGAGTTAAAATAAAGTATACATATTTAAAGCTGATCTTGAACTCGGATTGGTCTGAGAAACAACTTTGGTTTTGGCCTTGCACGACTCGGATGAATATCGCTCACTGTGTTTGAAACGAGGTAATCACTTACGACAAAGATCTTTTGTGACGTTATCAAACAAGGCTTCGAGATCGGGATAATCTGCAATATCATACACACTGTCTCCAGCGATTTTTCTAAGATTCTCTTGGTGTTCTGCTTCCGTAGATTTTGGACCAAAAGCAATCGCCACGAGTTGCACACCTTTGGCCTAAAATAAGAAAGATACATAATAAGTTAAGATGAGACCGGGGAACATGTCCACAAGTCATGGCCACCCTCATGAATTTGGCTCAGAGTGGTGCCTGGGGATCTCTTTGTATTTATTATGAAATAAAAATGAAAACAAAATTAAAATGAAAATGCTAAGTTAAGTAGAACATGAATGCGATATGATTTAGCCAAACCCAAACTGAGAAACTCAAAAAGCTCCATGATCTGATGATGACAGTAAGCAGACGAGCGGCCGTCCGTAAGGAACTTTGTTTTAGGGACACTGTTTAAACCCTCGAAACCCTGACATCAACATGCATATTCTCTTAACTGGTCTTCTCATATTTCCTATACCACTAGTTCAGAGAATTTGGTTAAACATCAATGCAGGACATTTCATGTTTGACTGATCTCTTCCATTATTCTCAAAACCGGTTTGTTAGGCGAAATAGTGATAAGGCAAGGAGAAACGGGGAGGTGGGGGAGAGGGAGGGGGTGGGGGTGGCAACACTATGTGTATTAACTGTTAGTCGTCTCGGAAATTTGGAGGGTCCGGCTTCCGATTTTTTCGCGGCCATCCGTGTAAAAATGTCAAACTTCGCTTTTCTTTCTGCAATATCCCAGAACTACGCCATATTTCCCAGAAAAATTCCCGATTCTCCAGATTCCGGGAAGAATTTGACACTGAGGAGTGCCATATTTTACTCTTCGCCATTTTAAGGGCTTAACGGTCTTTTGAATTAACGTTTCGTGTTAGGTGAGAAAGGAGCTGGCTTTAAGAGAAACCACTAGCATGGTATCCATGATTCTTGATTAAGCCTGTATAGATTGTACTCGGCAATGTTCTGACAACTTTTAGTTTTGGGCAACGTTTTGTGCTGCTAGCAACTCACACAGCAAACAATTTCTGCATGTTGTTTTAAAATGTTATGCAAAATAATAGTTCACTTTGCCAAGCAACTTTTTAGATTCTGGTAGCATCTTTTCCGATTTTTGGCAACTTTAACCATTTTTCGCAGCAACTTTGACTCAATATTTTACTGATTAGTAAATTATGTGCTATACTTCATTCTTCGCCATTCGGGAGAATAAAACAGTTTATTACGTATCTGCAACAAACGATTATTACTTCCGCGTTCTTCTTGCCTACAAAGTATATAAGTTAAGCCTACTCGTGTAAAATGTTTTTTTCCTAACTATTAGTGAATGTATGTGTGTACTTATTCGCTTAATTACTTACTTTGCTATTACACGACCTGCCTCGATTAGCTTTGGCACATGCAGCTTGTGTTTTACTCTATTTTACGAATTTGAATTTGAATGATCGAATGAATGAATGAATGAATGAATGAATGAATGAATGAATGAATGAATGAATGAATGAATGAATGAATGAATGAATGAATGAGTGAGTGAGTGAGTGAGTGAGTGAGTGAATGACTGACTGAATGAATGATTGAATGAATGAATGAAAAAGTGATACCGTTGCGGTAGTCTAGTAATGGAGTTACTGACCTTTAATGAATTCACGGTTGGTACAAAATCTTCTGTCAAAGGATTCGTCTTTCCATCGGTGATTATCACCATTACACTCCGAAAGCCAGACCTGTCACCACTTTGCGAAGTAAACATTTCTCCGTCGGCACCCTTAAGCGCTTTGTCCAGACGAGTTGGTGACGATAGGCTTGTCAAAGAGCTATCTATGAGATCGAACACAGCTTGCTCGGAATGGTAGTCTGGGTCCTCAAACGTGCTGTGAAGGGTGCTCACGCCCGCAAATGTTGACAAGGACACGTGGGTGTCTTGTGGCCCAATGATGAATCTGTTCACAAAATCCTTTACACCTGTTCGCATGTCGGGAAGATTTTTGTGGCCTATACTTTTAGTCTGGTCTATCACCAACCCAAGGTCTAGTCTACACTGGACTTTCTCTGATCAAAGCAAAAGATATCATACTAAGCATGTAATCAACATGGTATGACTTACACCGGTAGGATTTAAAACAGAGTTGCTCCGAACGTTTTATCCACAAAAAGTTTGCTCGATCACCTCGAAGAAAATTTAAGTGAGACATGACACAATACTTGAGAAGTGTGTAATATAGGATGGCTTCCAGCAGTAAAAGAGATATGTCCAGTTTAATAAGCAACAATGAGATTTATTGTCTTTATTATAGACATCGACAAAGTGTCCCCTAACCCTAATCCTTACTCAAACACATCTCACTAGCATGAAGTACGTGGAAATTGTAAATAACTTGGTGTAACATGAAGAAGCCAAATTCAAAGATAACGTTCGGCATTTTTGGATTAAAGTAGCGAAAAATAAAAGAATTACCATTTCACTCCAGAACTACTAACCAAATCCCTCAGTTGTAGAAGTATGTTGTCATTTCATCAATCAAGTAAATTTTGTACTGGATTAAACCGTTACCTTTGATAGGCGGCCCTTCACTGGGGGCTTCCCTTTCCTGATGGTCAGCAGATGCTGATAAAATCCCAAGCACAAACACCAGAATCCACGATGACAAAACCATAGCGGTGGCTGCAAAGGAATAGTAGTTTACATGGGGGTTACATAGTAAAGGCTGGTCCTTGTAGCGCCCTGATTGGCCATGTGCTAGGGCATTATTCTCCCTTAATGTCCTCGGACCAATTACGAAGTATGCGAAAACAAAGCAAAATGTAATTCAAAGGCCAATTTCTTTTTTCTGAAATTTGTTGGGGCAAAAGACGATGAATGACGATGAATATTCTGAGTGAATTCTATTACCTTGACGAACTTGAATATTTCAGGTTATAGCGAAGGCACAGGGTTAAATTGCAGCGCGACCTGGTGACTTGAATCGAGTGTTTTTTTTTTTTTTTTGAACTATATAATAAACAACTTCGAACGTTTGGTTTAAAGGCCAGCCTCCACTCTTGCGACAAATGGACGCTAAATTGTTGGAGAGGATTACTTAAAATTAATTAAATTTGACCTTCATGAGAAAAGTAAAAAAAAAATGTTTGTTGTTAGCGAAAAAATTCCTAGCCGTTATTATGTTAAGAATTGAATCAAAATTGTATCATATTTTAGAGGCCCAAGAGAGCCAGTTTTTGGTACACAGTGACGCATAAAATTTCGATAAAAGTGACTTAAAACATTGGTTGTGGATGAAATGATAACTTCTCCTTTGTGCTGCTGGTCAGGAAGACATCATGGAAGTATTTGGTTTGTTAATTCTTAGCAAAAAAGAGTCTCAGTTTTTTCGTGACGGACTCTTCATATATATTCCTTTGCCCCATTTGTACATATTTCTTAGTTTCTTTACTGTGCTTGTCTTTTTATTCCTGGTTTTGTGAACCGTTTTTTCTTCTTTTCAGCCCGCCGTGTTGGAAAACGTTGAAATTAGACCTGAAGGAAAGTGAGTTTTTAACCTTTCCACTTTTCCAAGAAACAATTCGTAGTCAATTACTTAGCAAATTTCTGTCAACTTTTAGGCTCCATTCGACTTGTTTAGATGTGTATTTTAGAGCACATTTCAAAAGAAGCTTGCGTTGACATCACAACTGAAAGCCTAACCTTCAAGACTGAATCTTCGGGACAAATTTGACCTTCCCAGTGCAAGGCTTAATAGCATTGGATTGTCGCTAGCATCATTAAGCGACGAAAATCAGGAAATGAACAGTTTTGCAACATGTTTACGTTACTCTGCCGATTTTCCACTGAGTTTGTAATAAACTTAAAGTGAGGATTTGCGAAGAATGGGCAATTGATAAACCAATTAAGAACAAGAAAGTGAAATAGCACGCTCTATTTGCTCCAATACTGACAATTTTTCATATCGGATACCCTGAAGAAACGACAAGTTAAATGGTAGTTAACTTACCAATCAGTCTTCACCTCACAACTTCACCCAACAAAGTAGCGTGGATAAATGATCGACGAAGAATCTTATTCTCGATAATATGGTAAGATTACGCGAGGAAGAATATTTGAAGTTTACTTAACTGAATAAATAATGAATTATTGAAGTTTAAACGGACCTATACTTTACACGTGATGATCAACACTGAACTGTTGTCTAATTGAAATTTAAAACACGTTCTTTCAAGGTATTTCTAGCCGGAACTTGAGTGGTACGTAACGTACATTACGTCTTCAACTTAAATGTTACCAAAGACCTCAGAAACGTGCCTGACATAACCTGGAAGGCTATATTACGGAGGCATTGTCTTCAGAGGAAGTTAGCAGCTAAGAACCAATTACTGAAACGATTAAGCAGTATACGCCTTTACAAATGACAGTTTTTGTATCATTGTCTGAGATTGTTTATCAGACTTTGAAGTCGTGTATCCATATAACTAAATGACATGATAAAGTATGGTGTCTAGTGAATTCAAAACAATGTTACATAATAATACGTGATATTAATTTCCAGTGCTATGATGTGATAAGAATAAGATATCAGTTTCCCTTCAAACCCAGATCACAACTGATGTGACTGGAAATGAATTTGGTAGCGCTCCTGAACCAGGTAGCGCTTTTTTGTCGATACGGCAGTTACTCAAGAAACTATTTTCAAGAAATTTCTCAGCAGTAAATTGTTTGCCAACGGAAAAAGTCAGAGCAAATCACTCGTGAACAAACCGATTATGATGTTAGTATGTACAGCTGTCTAGATTAACATGTTCAAAATGATGTTTAGTAAAATTATGTTTGAACAACTCCTTGAGATTAGAATGTCTGGAATAAATTCACGCAGATATATTTAAACAGTTGCTAACTTAGTGGTCACGTTTGGAATACTTGTATAAGCACACGTTGCCGAATACTGGTTCCTCATCCGAAAGTTCCGCTTAAAATAATTTAGCTAACATTCTTGACGTGCGACTTTCCACGAAAATGAATAAATATATTTTCGATCATCACGTATATCCCTGCACCTACCCAAGACTAAAAGAATTATGAATATTCATATCACAAAAAGCTCCACGAATTGCCAGAGGGTTCAAGCTGACTTGTTTCCTTTTTTCAGTGGTAACACGGTCGGTCGGTTTCCTCGCATAAAAAATGGCTTAACCTTGTATCGTTAATCCAAGTCTAAACCTTGATGTGGCACTCAGACAGACAGGGGCTCCGGTATTCGAAAAAATATTGGTCAAGTTTCTTATTTTCTAAGTGGGCATGTGGTCCGAATTCAGACAACAATATTCCTTGATGCACACCGGAATTGTTCTTTGCAATTTGCATATTAAGATGACTTTGGCGTAAACTGGAAGTTAAACACTCCCTTGTGATTCATTTACACACTTAAGTTTTGTCTGTTTCATTTTTTTATAGGAATTTTTTTTTTTGGTTGTTGTTAGCCAAATTATCACTCGTGGTAACAATTTCCACGGAAACAAACGAGATTGTTCATTACTTCTTCTTGCCTAATTTGACCACTTCAAATATCATTCACACCAATATAAATTATAAGAGGAAAATCAAACCGAGAAAACGTTTCTTTTCTTTTTCGGCGAGAAAAGAGCCATTACTAGTATTTGAAACACTTTTTTTTATTCTGATTAAGACTGACCTTTTGTGCTAACGCCTGTGACAGCAAATAGAGTAATTCACGTGCTACAAAGGCCTGCTGAAATACTTAAGACATAAGCAATAGAAAAATAAACCGAACAGAATGCAAGGAATGAGGGAATACAAACAAAAGAAGGCGAACATGAAATGGAGGGACAGAAAGTGAATTGTTGCCTAACAATAACAACAATAATAATAATATAATATCTTTATACAGGAGGTCATCGTCACTCGAAGGTGGTTTTCAGGCGAGTCCTGTTAAAGGTAGCAAAAATAAAAAGAATAGAAAAGTAAAAAAAAAGTGATGAAAACATGTAATGGTAAAATGATTACAAGTCCCATTTTTCTTTGATGATTACAATAAACGATGTAACGCGTTTTTAAAAATCCCAACAGACTCGCTATTTCTAATATTTAAAAGAATCTCGTTCCATAAAAAACAGGACGAACGTAATTGGCCTTTGCCACACCGAGACCTATTAATCCTCAAATCGTTGACATGGTGCGGTGGTAATTATGAACTGACAAAGTAGTAGTAAAATTATAATTCTGGGCCGAGTTGCTCAAAGCATGGTTAGTGCTAACCATTGGTTAAGTTGGATTAAAACGTATAGGTTGTCATGGTATTTAACCTCGTATAGTGCTAACCATGCTTCGAGCAACTCGGCCCTGGTCCAAAAGGCCATTAAGACCCCCTGATTTAAAAACATGAGTAAGCTTATGAATGCGCCGTCTAACACGAAGATCTTTCCACTCAAGATCCAAGAGCGCTTGAGTGGAAGAAGAGTATCCAGGGTGATCAAGGACAATCTTAGCAGCTCTGTTCTGCAGCACCGGAAGGGAGGCCATTAATACCTTGTTATTTCTATCACCCCAAACAATGTCGCAATAATCCAAAAACGGTAATACCATTGTGTTTACAAATAGAATACGAGCGTAGAAGGGGAGAAAATGCTTAATCCTACGCAGTACGCCAAGTCTTTGATTAACTTTCTTTCTCACAAACTCAGTGTGATCATACCAAGAAAATTTTTCATTAATTACAATACCTAAATACGTAAAAGTAGTTTCTCAGTTTCTAAGTCACAGTCATTAACAGTGAGCTTCTTCGGGTCGGTAATGAGCATAAGCTTAGACTTCGAGGTATTAAGAGTTCGCTTGTTTTTCTCCAACCAGTGCGCCACGCTTTAAATCCAAGTTAAGCTTGAACTGCACGGATCTTCTGAGGAAGAAGACGAAAAGGACAGCGCTGCATCACCAGCAAATAAGGCAATAGATGCATGGGACAAAGACCTGTGGACATCGTTAATGTACATCAGAAATAACAAGGGATCTTAATGTTTGGGCCGACTAGCGGCCGAATGAACGAATCGCGAATTGATATTGATTAGGTCACGTGTTTTTCGGAAGCACATGTTTTTGGTCCAAGCACTTTCGTGTTTGGGACTGTGAATGTTACGCTCGTTTGTTGAAGTTTTGCACTTTCCCTACCGTTTTAACGCACAGAATATGTAAGTATCAGGTTTGCAATTTGCTCTTACCCAGTGAGTTGTTAATTTAGGGTTTTGTTGTTCAGTTTTTACCGTAGGCGTGGAAGACGTAAATCGATTCGAAACAACACATGTCACAAATGGTGGAATTGTCTGTACTTGAAAGTTGTAAACAATCATGAGATGACCTGCATCAGTAAAGCGTTGTGTTCTACAAACTACGCGTCAAAAATATCTATGCAAATTGTCCCCAACACTTAAATAGATTCCTGGGGCACACTAACGCCAGAAAGAGAACGACCCACTGCAATCCTTTGGCACCGCGAGAAGTTAAATAAGAATGAAACCAGTTTAAGGTTAATCCGGACACTCCAGCAGCCTTGAGCTTTATGATAAGAATCTTATGGTCAACTGTGTCAAAAGCCTTTTTGAGGTCCAAATAAACAACTCCCGTAAACTTGCCATCGTCCATGTTAGTAAGTAAATAATCTGTAAAACCGACAAAGAGCAGTAGCAGTGGAGCGACGTTGTCGAAAGCTAAACAGGTTTCAAATAATAACTTGTTTTGAGTCAAGTGGCCATAAAGCTGAAGATGTACGAATCGTTCAATTACTTTCGATACAGTTGGTAATATGGAAATTGGACGTTAATTATCCCTGTCATGTTTGTCCCCTTGTTTGAACAAAGCGATAACCTTAGCACATTTCCACATGTCAAGGAAAACCCCAGTCCGAAAAGACATGTTATTTAAGTAAGTCAAAGATGGACCAATACCATCTGACGAGTTGCGAAGAATACGTGCACTCATGCTGTCCAGACCTGACGCTTTATTTCTTTTCAGCCGAGCCAACTGATTTACCACTAAAGCTACAGTTACAGCCTGAAGTTTAAACTTAACATCCGAAACAAATGATGTCGACCAGTTATTAACTCCCAGAAAGATTTTGCTAGGTGTTTTCCAATAAGAGTAAAATGATCGGCATTACGTGTGCAGATCGACTTTGGGTGTGCAGATCGACATTAGGTGTGCAGATCAACATTGGGTGTGCAGCTCGACGTTGGGTGTGCAGTTCGACGTTGGGTGTGCAACCATTCATTAATTACCAAATGAATAGACACAATACTGGCATTTTGATGATCAATAATTTAAAGCTCAAATGTAATAATGGACAATGCACACCCAATATCTTTTTTGATGGGAAAACAGCTTGATACCAGTGCTCTAGGTCGTAGTTGAAGAGAACTTGATCCAACTCAGTTATAAGTTTATCCCTACTTGCAAGTAACAAGCATGCAAACATTGGTTTGGAATGATTCCTCGTAATTTCAACACCAATGTACTCGATATTTTTATCATGCTGGATGCTGGATTGGACATAAGAAATTCCGTCTTTAATGTAAACAATCACCCCGCTGCCACAAGATTTTTTTTTTAGAGATCTATCTTTGCGAATGAAGGAGAAGCCAGGAATATTTACTTCACAGTCGAGTATATCTGAAGCGAGCCAAGTTTCTGACAAGGTATGAACGTCAAAAGAATACTTCTCAATGATCAGTTTATTAAGGGAGTCGAGCTTGTTTAGAGGGCAATTTAGTAAATAAAGGTGCCGCAAAATATGAATTTTAGCATCCCTCAAATCTTCTCTGGCTGTTACATTGGAGAAGGAAATAGTCGCAGGTTCGTCGTAAGACAAGCAGTCAGGACCAGGAAACCGGCAAGTGATGCCGCACATCCAAACAGCAGAGGCGTTCGACAGTTCCAAGTATTCTTTACTTTGTATGCCGATACACTTTGTGTGAAACCAAGCATCGCACGAATCGCATTGTACAGCCGTTTGGTTGTTACGACAAATCTTCCTGCAGAGGCTGCATTGATCCTTTGGATGGCCAGGGTTCAACTCTATGTCATTTGACAGCAGGATAAGCGTGCTTGCTAACATATTGTATTAGCCACTTTCTAAATTAAAGGAGTAAGGGCCCGGCAACGAATCCAAACTTCATTGAAAATCAATGGTATTTTACCAAATCGATTCTCATATGAAAGGGTATCTCAAGATGAGTACTCTCAGCAAGTTTGAGCATGTTGGGTTGAAAAGCTACCAGTTGACATACATTTAGATCTTTAAAAAATCCCATACAAATGCCTCTATTTCGGAAAGTTTGTCCCTCCAAACCATACAAAGTCTCCAGTCAGTTTCACAATTTTCAAAAGCTTTTGTTTCAGCTCCAATTCAACCGGAACAGCGTCAAAGTTGGTAAGATGACCATTTTTGAGATATTCTTTCATGCAGTGTAAACATTTTTTTTCCAATCGATAAATTTTAAAACCCATTCCTAGGCCCTCACTCGTTTCGAATATGGCCAATTGAACAAGAAATATGGTCAACCGTTACGCTGCTTTGGCACAACGCGGCATGGCGATAACATTCCTCGTGGTCCGATTTAATTTCCAATCTTCTGCTGTACTCGGTTTTAAAGCAAAATCCAACTTTTTAAAACTGAACAAAAATACTCTTCTGATGTAAAGACGTGCTCTGATACTGCAAAAGGTCGGGTAAAATGATGTGAAGTGCTAAAAAGTTGAAAATGGAACGAAAGCCATAAAACACGCGTCCAGCCGCCATGACAGTGCATTTGCATTGGAGAAAAGATGCAGTAGTAGATCCATTTGCAATGGAGTAGAGAGAACAAAAACCGAAATGAGTCGAAGTTAGTCATAACGATCACAGGAACATGGTCTCGCAAACTCAAGATGGAAATACAAATAGGAGGCAGGATGGCCGAGTGGTCTAGGGCGCTGGATTTCAATGCGGGTTCAAATCCCGCTCTGACCACCAGCTGGTGTTGTTTTGGGTAAGAGCCTGGTTCAACTCCTCGATCATCCTTGTAAATAGCCAACTGGTTTGCCTCCCGCTAGTTGGAATTCTTATCATGTTACGCTTATTTCAGTTATTTGTTTCATATGTTTGCTCGGCCCCACTAGCCTTTGTGCTAAATAAACTGCCGAGGGTAAATAAAGGTCTTATTTATTAATATAAAATTATTTTACGGTGCACTTCAGCTAGGTTTTGTTTTTGTAGTGAGAGGAAAGCACTAGAAAATTAATTGGCAAGACGTGTCGAGCAACATCATTGATAAGTCGAGCAGTTCTGTTGGAATCAAAAGGAGGAAAAGATATAGGAATTTATTTAGCTTGGAAAATGCTGGCGAGATGCCTAGAAACAAAAATATTATAAACGGCGTTTAAGTAACGAAACGGAAAGAAAACAAGCGCTCACATTCTAGATAAAACTTGAAATTTGGTCATTTCATGTTGTCGTTCAGTTTTTGTAGAGGAGTTTTTTGTAGAAGTGTAAACGCACGTGCAGCGGGGAGTTGTTTTTGCTCAGTAAACCTGTTGTTTTGTCGCGTTCACTTTGCCGTTGCCGTCCACGTTGCTGAAATTCTGATCCTATATTTCCTATTTTCCTGATTTCCTTGTTCCTAAGTCTTTTACCCATATAACTAAACTTTAGTTTTTCAGCAGCTTCCATGCAACAGTGCTAGTGGTTATCATAGGAAGGTAACACACGGCTCTCGTTCAAAAACTGTCGATTATCTAAGGAAAATTGACCTTTTTTTGGTCGATTCTTTGCTTGTTTGTCACAATCACCTGCGTAATAATAGAAAAAAGAAATATTCTCTTCAGGCTCAGCAAATATTAGGGGATATTCCTTACTCACTAATATTTACCTCGCCTACGGCATATTATTCAGTGTTGCCACTTACATGACTGACAGAAAAGAATCCTTGACATTTCCCTGACGTTTCAATGACCAGCCAAGACAAACCCGACTTGCACAATAAAGCTCCCCCAATATACGCCACGTTTAATAACAAGGAATCCTCTCCCCCAACTTAGCGCTAAGCTTAAAGTAAGATTCCCTGACTTTTCAGCGACTTTCAGGTGGACTCTATTCAAGGGATAAATGTGCCTTATTCCATGCGATAAATAACTAAGTAAAGCACATTTATCTCTGGAATAGAGTTATTAAACCTTTCATGAACCGGCCCCTGAAGTGTAAAATTTACACGAACGTGAACACTAACCTTTTATATACCGACAGCTTCCAATTGCGTCGAGCAATCCGTCGGGGTACTACGTAAGTGATCATGTAAGAGGCTCGGTGTACATTTAAAGTGGTTTGCTATCATAATAGTTCTTTGAACAGAAAGTCTTAAAGAAAAGTGTTGAACTAAACAAAATCAGCCTGCAAAGGTGATTTCTGCTTAACTGGAAAACACCCTTACAGATTTTACTCACATTTGGTGTACGTGCATGTGGTATTCAAGGTTTGAGTAGTTCGCATCCTCGCAGTTTTGTCACGAAGTCTCTAACCAGAATTCGAAAGCACCATTCTTTAAAACGAGAGCCATGCCATGGTTTATACTCTTGCATGTCCTCCGCGATTATTAAAATGTTCAGCGAATGCAAAAAGTGGTGTTTTGGCTGATATGATAAATTCGTCTATTCTGAACGGAGTATATCCTTCCAAGATAAAAATTGCTAAGATCGTTCCAGTTTATAAAGCAGATGATGACACTTATGTAAACAATTACCGGTCTATTTCCCTGCTATCTCATTTCAATAGAAACTTTGAAAAAATGATCAAAAGAAGAATGGAATCTTTTATCGAACAAAAGAATCTACTTTTGTCATCACCGTACGGTTTCCGAAAAGCACACTCTACTCAACATGCAATTCTTGACATCGTGAACGCTATTCAGACAAATATGGACAAGCAATTATTTTCATGTGGTGTCTTTATTGACGTAAAAAAAGCTTTTGATACTGTTGATCATAATATCCTACTACATAAACTTGATTACTATGACTTTTGTGGAGTGATAAACAGGTGGCTTTCATCCTACTTACAAGGTCGAACACAAACTACTCAAATAGGTCCACGTCCACCCTCTAGGGTCGGCATTACTTGTGATGTGCCTCAAGGCTCCGTTCTAGGTCCATTACTTTTCCTCCTGTATCTTAATGATATTCAGGTCTCTTCCAACAAGTTAAACTTCTATCTTTTTGCTGATGATACCAACATCTTATACGCAAATAAAAATCTCAAATCGCTAGAGCTAATCGTCAACCAAGGATTATGCAAATTATATGTTTGGCTTACAGCAAATAAGCTGACTGAATATAAAAAAAGAAATTTTGTAATTTTCTGCCCCACCCAAAAAAGATTAACTTACCAACCTAAAATCATAATATTTGATAACGAGCAAAATAAGAACGTGGCCTTAGAGCGTAAAGAGTTCGTTAAACATCTTGGAATTTTGATCGACCATGATCCATGTGATCTGTCTTGGAAACATCATGTGGATCATGTTGCTCTGAAAGTCAGTAGAGCGGTAGGATTAATTGCTAAATTAAGACATTTTGTACCAACGCATACTCTTTTAACTATTTATCGATCTTTTATAGCACCCTATTTAACTTATGGCTTAGTAGTGATTGGGTGAGATCGGACGTCAGCTTGTAAAGGCGCCTATGGCTGCCGCTATCAGTCCATATTTGATCTCACCCAGCCACCCAACCCATGCATAGGAAGATAGACCACCACAACGGAACTACGTCCCCTACTCTTTTTCGACAAGTGTGTGGGTTCTTTAACGTCCCCTGCTGACCATGTAACACTGAAGATGCAGGAGACGGGGCCTACGGTTTATAGTCCTTATCCGAGAAGACTTGAACGCCTAACCATTTGAAGGTATAATTACAAAGGCAGCACATTCTCCTCAGTTATTTTAAGACCCTGAGTGTTGGTCCGGTCTGGGGCTCGAACCCTCGCGCCCTACCAGCTGAGCTAACCAGGCGGCGGTTAATTATAAGTAGCCTGGGGTCAGGCGAGTAAATATTCTCTTGATAAGCTACTCAAGCTTCAAAAGCGAGCCCTCCGCTTTATCTATTTCTAACCGTAACGAGCATGCTGTCCCTCTTTAATTGATGCCAATATCCTACCCCTAACATTTTCGTATTATGAATTCATTGCTAACTTGATGTATGATGTTCAACATGGAATTTCACCAAAAAGTATCCAGGCTTTATTTTTGTATGTCGCTAGTATCCATCAATACAACACTCGATCCTGAGTCCCATAATCTCTACATAAAACATTCCCGACTGTCCATCCATGCTGTATCCTTTTCAAGAATCGGAGCTAAATTATAGAACGAAATTCCTTTAGCTTTAAGAAACCTTTCAAAAAATGCATTTAAAAGGAAAATTAAACACAACCTCACAAATATTTTAAATGCTGAGGACTACTTTGATGTCCCTGAAATTATCCTAAAAATGAAATCCTTTTCTATCCAGATCTCGTCATAGATAGTCTAACATGTATGCAGTTCAGGCTAATTTTAGCTATTTAACCACCTTATAATAGCATAAATATTTTTACTTTTACTCCTTATGTGTAACCATTTATGAACTGAAACTTAACTGTAACTTACTTCTTACTTTGAAATCACTAAGTAACTGCAATTTCCATCTCTAAGCGTACCGGCCCAGATTAACCTTTGCTAACTGCCGGTTTGCTTAAATTTGTATGTAACTTGTTTTTCTTTTGTTTGTAAAATATGTAACATATTGATTGAAAGACAGCAATAAATGTATGTATGAAATGTAATAAAATGTAAGGTAATGTAATGTTACCGTTGCTATGCTTACAGCTGTTGTTTTCCGATGAAAAAGACAAATTAAACTTCGATCATATTTTGAAGACATGATGAGGATGAAGTTAACCGCCAAAGCTTTTCTTTTATGCGAAACTGATTTTGATTTCAAAAGGCAGATTCCACAGCCAAAAAACTGTTGCAAGTTTCGACAAGGATGGGGAACTTTCAACCAACACCAAAAGACAGGAAACAGAGATTGTACTTTAATTGTCATTTGCCGTTATTACATAACTTATTTCACCTAAACAGCTCCGTGTCCCATTTACTTTTTGTACCAAGGAAAAATTTTTTTATCAAAGACAAAGCAAAAAAACAAACAAACAAAAGATTTTCAGTGGCGTTAAATTATTAGTGTGAGTTATTCTCAGGTAAATGTCGACTCATGCAGAACAACATTGTCCATAAGTATAATTACTAAAGTGATAAAAGACATGAGCGCGCTCTGATTGGTCGAGGATTACGTCACATCTTGCTATTATCACCCAGCGCGAGGTGATAATAATACCGCAGGACTAATTTCAATATGGCTGCCACGCGATTTCTTGGTATTTTTGAAGAAAAAAATGAAATGAAAGAGAATTCAATTAATCTGATAAAAAATAATAATAATAAAATAAAATAAATAACCCGAGTGAGTAATTATACTCAGAAAAAAATTGTTCTCCATAGACTCCCTGAATTCAGGCATGTGCAGTCGATCGATCTACGATGTGATCTCCGGCAGACTGCGCGTCGTCGTTGATTGACGCGCGAAACAAACCAACAAACAAAACTGACATTTTTCGGTCACTTCTTAGCTTGCTTCTGATAATCACGTGAGTAATTATCTGCTTCAAGTATTGGTGAAAATTAACTCTTAAAACCCTGATCACTAAGTATATTCTCCACACTGTCCTCCATACATTTTCTATGGTAACGATGAGGAGAATCTGTTGAACAATCAAGACCTTTATTATATCTCTCAGTTAGTATGAACGCTGTGATCGGTCATTTTTGCGGGCCGTACTTTACTGTACTTTACTGTAAGTTTCTTTTTCCGCGCGCCTGATTAACCTTAGAGATATAATAAATATCTTACTAACCTCGTCTTCTCCCGCCGGTCCGTACTGTGAGTTGCGAATCCTCGTTTTTTCCCGTTGATTTATGGCCCGTGAGCTTCGGGCTTGGGCCATAAGTGAACGGGAAAAAACTCGGTCCGTAACTTACAGTACGGACCTCGTACTCGGTTAGTAAGAGGTATTTATTACTTGTTGATCACTTCCTTTTCTCTCACAACCTTTATGTTTGATAGAGCAGTGTTACGGCAAGGAGAAATTAGACATTGGTCACTCTTAGGGGTCAAATGGTTAATACTCTCGAATATTTACGTTGCTTCGGTTAACAATCGTTAAATATTCAATTAAAAAGAAAGACTCCCGAACCCGAACCACGCTGCGCTACCCTACCCAGTGTTGCCTACAGTACGGGTGATCATCGGCCGTAACCATCTGGCGCAGTAGCAGTACACCTGGTTTAAACTGGCGCGATGTGAATTTTCCATGAGAAGGGGGTGGGGCTGGCGTTGGTCTACCCTCAGTAGAGTCCTCTAGGTATCCCAGACAGACACTTTGAGTGAAGAACTTAGAACAGATTTCGACACAAGGGGCATGTTGCGTTGTTACTGGTGCTAAACCACTTGTACAGACACGCCGAGTGGAACTTCTTCTTGCAGGTCTTGCAGCTTAATTTTGGAAGAGAATAGTTACTGCCGTGAATCACAGAGAAACAGATCATACAGTCATCCACACCCTCGAAACGCTTGTCCACATTGCGCTTCCACAAAATTAGGCCATCCATTATGCTCCCATTCTGAAAAGAAAGAAAATGGTTACACCCCTTGAATAGAACCACTGATTCAAAAACGTTTCCAGGAATAAAATTCTGCACTTAGGATCCTACAAAAAGCTTGATGATTCCTCAAAATCAGAGCGGAGGAAGAGCAACAAGAGCAAGTGATAACTGTCGATAAAACGAGAGACCAGAGTTAGAGTTCAAATTGAAGCAAACTCTTGAATAACTAAGTAAACATGATGACAGCCAATCACGGATCTCCTTCCCAGACCTCATATCTTTGGAGGCCTGGAGACGAGAATGAGATTCCGTAAGAAAAAAAAAACAAACAAACAAAAAAAGTAGTTCAAAAGTTTTGTTACGGCCTTAACCATTCAAACCTGATGCGTTAGAAATGTTGTCATCTGAAGCATCCAGCTCCTCCACTGCGCTGCTGCCACACCTATTTTCCTTCCACTGTCCACCGACACCACTCCCAACGGATGGTTTGGCGCTAGTTTCACGACCAGCTCCATGGACATCTCCTCGACCGTGTACACAGCAGCAACCTCACGGGCACTGGGTCGAGTCTTGACTTGCATGTTGTCAAATCGGACTGACGAGTTTTGAACCATTTGCATCTCGCGCTGGCATAACTGAGGAGTTATGCTGGAAATCGTGAATCTAAGTAAAGTAAGTAAAAAATGTTGAACAAACATTTTAGACTATTATTAAATACATTAATAGTGTGCGTTATGTGAGCGACACCCTATGTTATACGCAGAGTTAACCAATTCTTAGTGCCCAATCCGGTTACTGGAGAAATTTAAACTAGCGCTCGTTAAGAGTTGGCAAACTATTATGAATTTCGAATATTTTATTACGTGTAAAGCTATTTTAACATTTTATTCTGTGGGTAACGATCCAGAACGAGAAGTATTCTCACTAAAAATTGTTATCATTATGCTGTAGTGGCTGAAGCTCTTGAAACCTGTTTAACATGTTAGTTTAGATATGGTATAATCAGTTTTCTCTACGTCTGAAATCAATTGGTGTGACACTTTATAGAATACCTATCTCGCGAGAACTATTCCACAGTACTGTTAAACCGATAAACCGACGACAGACCGCAGGTCCCGTCTCACAGTACTGATGTGGGACGTTAAAGAACCCACACACTGATAGGAAAGAGTAGGGGACGTAGTCCACGGTGTGATGGTCTATAACTAATTCTGTTCTGGGGAACCTGTGTTGATCTCACTTTTCATTCTAATAAGATTGCAAACTGCGTGGCTGCAATTTGCGCCTATAAAAAGTAGTCTGGCAAAGTCCCCCATGAAGTACTGTAAGGCGCTTTGAGCCTTGGAAAAAAGCGCTATATAAATCCTCATTATATTTTCTTCTTCCGAAATAATAAGTTCTTACTAAAGCATTTGGTTATAAAAACGAGCGATAAAAAATGACAACGGCGTTTCGACCGCTCCACGGTCATTTTCAAGTTGAAGTTCACGAGTACAAATTCCGCATATATACAATTTCTGAAACAATGGGATAAAAGGTAAAAAGCTAAGTAAGTAAGTGTGATCTGTGTGATGCAGATTATGTCGGCTTTACCAGCCGACACCTACATCAACGTGTGGAGGAACAAACGATCGGTAACCAGCAACCATGTGAGAGAACAACATGGAAACGAACGGTCCTGAGGAAGTGCTCGAACAGGTTCGATTGTTTGATTTTTGAAATGTTTTTTATTCGGAACCTTAAGCCAAAACTAAACAAACAGGGTGATTCTATCCGCGCAAAGCTGTTTGCTTAACACTTCCAAAAGTTTCCATTCTCTTTCCCTCTCATTTACATTTCATTTTCGCATTCTGTTATTTTTATTGTTCGTATGTAAATACTTAGCTTTTTACCTTTTATCCCATTGTTTCAGAAATTGCATATATGCGGAATTTTTACTCGTGAACTTCAACTTGAAAATGACCGTGGAGCGGTCGAAACGTCGTTGTCATTTTTTATTGCTCGTTTTCACAAGTGGAAATGCTCAAAACAAAGGTAGTTTTCTTACTTGTCTACTATAGCGGATTGGCGTTTATCCAGACTATTCCACCACTGCCTTACAATGGCTGGCATCCACTGCATCAAGCAATAACACACATCACTTGCAAGCACCTGAATAGTACGCTGGCCAGCAAAGCGACCGATCACGGGCTCGCAATCATCTGAGACCACAGTCCCAGGTGACTTCAGCGGGATTAACCGAAACAACACACCAAGGAGATTGTCCACCATTTTGTTTTGCCTTATGTACTTGGCATATTCAACGCGTTTCTCTTGCGGCAGTTCTCTGAACAACTGCAATAAAAGTTTCCAGGCAAGCATAAGAGCAAGACTGACATTTTGTGCTTCTGTGTCACCTGTCATATCCAGATGCTCACCAAAGGGCACTTGAGCGTCACCCATCATCTCCATCATGTGCCCGCATGTCGAATTTATAAGCTTTATCAGAGGGGTTGGTGGGGACCTGTGGACATAAAGGTGATACATTTACCCTCCCCTACATCAAAACGCAAACATCCCGCGCACTACAGCCTTACCTCCAAAATTCTTACCGGGCTTACGTACCAACCAGGTTAAGGCAAAATTTTGGGACGACGTTAGAAAATAATTCGGAGATTATGATTGACGTTAAAGTTTATCACGATATACCTGACGGGCTCTTCTCCGGTTTGCTCAGACTCGGCGACCTTGTCATCCACCACACTGATATCGGCCATTACTCTGCAAATGTATTGATAGGAACAACAACGCGGTTATTATCCTGGAATTCATGAATCTAATGTAAGATAAGGTAAGGTTAGAAATCCTGACAAGTGCCAAAATCAGGGTTAAGTTTACCCAGGCTGAGATTCAAGGTAAACTCCAAAAAAATATCGAAAGAAACTTAAAACATTCATTAACAGAGTAAATTCAAGTTTTAATATGAAATATTTCGTTCATTTCACTTCGTAAATTAAAGCTGGTTTCTTTCAAGTATTCTCTGCTGTTTTTCACTAGAGATAACGTGGCGTAACTAACTGTGGCTAGCTTCCTACACAGTCGCTCATCCTACCCACTTCCACGGTGCAGAACGTCAACTTAACGTCGGTGAGGTGGTTTGACAAACTGGTTATAACAGTTCGCTCCCTTCCCCTTCCTACTCTCGGGCTCCCCAGGCTGTATTTCGAACTGCACTACTGAAATTAACTTACTTGGCAAGCAAGTAATATGCAGCAAACTGAAGTCCATGCGCACTGCATTTCAGAAGAGGCGAACAGTGTCCCATGAGGTCTCCAATCCACCGGGGCACGTTTAAGGACGCTCTGGCATCACCATATGGTGGCCCCTCAAACTTATGCTCCCTCAGCAGAGCCACTGGAGTATAGGCCACAGATAAACCGAGGGAATTACTGATGCGAGTTGACCACGGAGAGGCTTCAAAATGTGCACTCTGACACTCAGCTGGAATAACAAAAAGATAACATGTTACAGTCAAAAGCCGGAATGACCCAAAACGCGCAGTGAGCATTTTGCTGACGGAGAAAGACATGAACATAAGTGAACGAAGATCTGTGATCATTAACATTGAAACAAACAAACAAACAGACAGACACACAGACACGACAACAACGCCAACCAATACGACACTTAAAAACTGCCAATTATCTATCTTCTCATGTTATTTGAACTGTTTTGCAATGACCCCTAGCACAGGGGAAGAAAAAATTCACCACCGTTTGCTATATAGCCTGTAAATACAGAGACGATTACCGACAACGACCGCAAATCCGAATGCGTTCACAGGCTATTTGCTGCTTATCTAAAGTTTTTTTCTTGCTAAAAATACTTTCAATGGGGCCATCACAGAAATGTACTAAAATTTATAATGCTAATGCAGAGTCATTGTTTTAGACACCGAACATTTTCTTTGCGAGGTTCTTCTGAAAGCGGTTGTCGTGGTTGTTGTTTTTTTTTTTCTGGCAAAGGTTACAGAAAGCACGTAACACCATACTGTGACACACCGCTATAAAGAAATCGTCCATAACCTGCATGAAATAAAAACAGCTGTAACACTGCAGTGAACAGCGTTCCACTGAAGAATTCCTGCCACTCAGCACAAAGATTTGGCGGGAATTCGGCAACATCACCAGTCATACTTGAAGTGTTCTCGAAAGATGTACTTTCTGCTTCACGTGACGCAACACTGGATTGTTCTTCCAAACTGATCTTGGTGAGCTTGGAAGCATTCTCTTCAAAGAATCGCGCCACAGTGCAAAAGAGGGAACAGACTTGACAGCAGAGAGCGACACATTTCAACGAGGAGGTCAGGTTTGACCGATTTTCCTCGCAAGTCTAAAGAAATATTACAAAACAAAGCAGTATCAGCACGAATGTTTTGGTAGGTGCTATATCTCCCAACGACTGTTGCAACCACCTCAATTTTGATGTGTATTCAAGAACTGAAAATCCTGACTACCGCGGCTTAAACCTGGCGCGTTTCCAGTAAAAAGCATCAGAAAGTACACTACCCCCTGTGGCGTGGGATGCTACAATCAGTATACGAGGGTCGAAACTCTTAATTTATCACTGTAGTTCACCATTTTAATATTACAAAAACGCTTTCGAATAAAACCATGTCTGACCCGTTGCTCCTTCAACGTCGATACCCATTAGATTGGAGGACCTGTGGGGTGGGGAAGGAAGAGAAGACACTTCACTTGAATAACAGTATACCCCTCTCAGCAAAGAGTGTCAAGTCTTTAAGGAACCACTTGCAAGTCCAATCATGGGTGACCACCATTTGGTTTCCCAAAAGATCTATTTTAAAAGCTGGTAAAGCAAGTTGAGAGGAGAACGAAAGAGAGGCACGGAGTGGAACAATCGGATGTTCGACCGGCGACCTCACTACATACATAAACTTTATTTTTTCTCGAATTTATGAGTACCTACAAAAGCTAATTTTTCCGAGAGAAAAATAAAATCCCCAAATCTTGAAAAAGCTGAATTTTCCATACTGGTTGGTCATCAGCATCCTTTAAATTACCTGCAACCACCCAGCCAAACTACACAGCAAAAAATCCCAATGTTTGCTGTTCATCTTGTCCGGACACTGAAGCACGGCCTCCTGCAGAATTCTGATTAGCGACAAGTTTACAGTCAACACGCTCATGGACACAGTGTCGTCAAGTGAGCTGTTTATCAGTAAAAGGTTTTCATGAGTCTTGTTCCACTCCACCAGCTCGTCCAGAATCCCTGCTGCAGTCAGCTGGCACTCGAGGAGTGCCTCCTCGCTGCCTTCTGTTTGCCTGAACCACTGTTGCAGAGAGCCACAAATGATGGAAAATAGGCGGGCAAAACCTGTATGGATAACCAGCAGAGTATTCACCCTCTAACTCACAAAATCTCATTATTAATTCTCCTTTCTAGCTGCTATACAGTTCCTTGTACATTGGTTAAGAGAATTTGGGTTTCATATCAAGATAAACAACAGCAACAACAACAACATTTTTTGCAAACACATGTTTTTGGAGAAAATATTTCACACAACCAGCACTGAAATAACAACAGCTAGTTGAGGCGGGCGGTGAAGTGGAAAGAAACAAAACT
This sequence comes from Galaxea fascicularis, assembly GCA_948470475.1. Lineage (NCBI taxonomy): Eukaryota > Metazoa > Cnidaria > Anthozoa > Scleractinia > Euphylliidae > Galaxea > Galaxea fascicularis. The sequence goes on along the minus strand of OX419338.1, from coordinate 10,645,222 downwards.
TAGATACATAAAGTTAAGCTTTACAGCTAAAGACCCTCTGGCTGATAAATTTGTCTATTCTCATCACCTGTCTGCTGGCAACGTATTGACATTATGAGGAGAAGTTAAATGCTAATCACTTCTGGGCGTTAAAGGGTTCATAGGAAAAACGGAGTCATGACCATTCCTGTGGGTACACAATGATGATCGCGCTGCAGATACGTGTTGAATCATTTGCCATGAGCATGATACATGTATTTACATTCGGAACTAAGCTGTAAGTGGCAGTGACAGAGAATGTAAATATTTCCTGTTGGTATGAACGATCGCGTGTTGGAATGGTGTGAATTGAGTCTTCTGTTGTAAGTGTATACAAGCTTTGACGGCTGTAATTTATTCATCTCAGCTCTCGAACTTCCAAACTTAAGTTACACAAGTTGGACTTTTGTCACTGGAACCAGTTAAATATCTATTTTATTCCTATATCTGTATTGGAATTTTAAGTAGTCTGTTAGTTACCTCTAACCCCCGGAGGTTTGTGCGGCTGCATTTGGTCGGGGAATACGTTCCCATTTTTCCCACTGGGTTTTGGGGGTTTTTGTATCAGGCAGACGCACATGTTTAGCCCGAGATGTACGCTTTTGATCTTAATTTGTTTTTATTTATGTATCTAGCATCGATTTGAATTTGTGTTTATACATGTGGACGGCATTAAACACTCGGGCTCACAGTTCGAGCTGCACACCCACTCCCGTGGTTGAGTCGTGATTATAAATAGGAAAAACAAATCACAACATTTGCATGTTTAAAAATAGGTCCGCAATGCGTACATGTGTGGCGTGGACCACGTGACAAGCGCTCGACTTTCGTGGACAAATAAATAAATCCGATCGTGCCATAATGTGGCTACACCCTTGGTGTAAGCCACACAAAAATCTTAAAAATATACCAGGTCAAGCATTTGGAAACCTGCGAATCTTTTTCTCAGGGCATGAAGCTGGCATTCCTCATTCTGTAAAAGCTACTAGCCTTGAAAAAAGTTTTGAAAATGTGAACAAAGATAAGCCCAGCTGTAAACGTTGCCTACTCATTGTAAAATGCACAAAATATTTAAGTAATTGGCTTAAGTCATGAAGCTTTTCATTTCTTTTCGTTATGAAAGGACCACCTATAATTTTAACTACTATGTTAAAATTCGACGAGGGAGAAATCATACCACTTTCGTCTGTCACTTCGCATAACAGCCAGGTAAACCTTTCCGTGACCACTTTCAGTTCGTAGATTCCATTCACGTGGGAGAGCAAAGTATTTAGCGTCTGGCATTCCTTTTCCTCCAGGGAAGCTGACGACTGAACTTCTGCCAACAGCAAAGCAGGGTCAAAAGAAACTCCCAGCTGTTGTAAGTCTTTTAAGACGCCTTCCAACACAAGGCACCACAAGAAACCCTCGGTTCTTGATCGCGTAAGTGCGTCTACAAGAAGAGCCCCACACCAGTCTTTGTTTTTGATGTGTTCCAGGAGATAATTACTAGTCTTTTGAAGTTTTAGCAGAAGATTGTAAATGGCTTGGTCGCAAATGTTTGGGCTAAATTCCTATGAAAACGCAATGAACGCCAGTTAATCGGACCGCAATAGAGCCATGAGACGTTTTGACAAGAATACTTCACAAGCGCCTAAAAAAGCTGAAAGTCACTCATAGAGCACTATGGCCACGTGGTAGCAGGCATTAAATCATAACGTTTGAGCCCATTAGCAGCCATGGACAGCTGTTTCGGCCTTGTTAGGCCTCATCAGAATGGCATAGCTAATACCAAGGCTCAAGTATCCACTGAATGAAACAAGCGATGAAATTGGTGAGACGTCATCTTGTCACTCCGAGCCACATCCCACAAGCTTCACATTTTCATGAAACGTTTTGGTTTTATTTCCACGGTTTGTGGTCTTGTGGAAGGGAAAGTGTGAAAATGATTATATTGAAACGCCTTTAATAGTACAAAAAGTAAGACTAGCTAAAAATCTCCTCGTTTTTCCTTTTCTCATACTTTATCGTTTTTTCCCCTCGTATTCCCTCACTTCTTCTTTTTACTCAAGACCTTAACGTTCTCGATCTTATGTTTTTGCTATTTTACTGATAATTTATCCTTTATCCTTTAATTAATTGTAAGTCTGGCCCGCCTAGATTAGGCTTAGCTACCTGCAGGTCGGCTAATTTTGTGAAAAATAAAATTGAAAAAATTGAAATTAGTGTAAAAATATAACGGTCTCCTAAAAGGAAAGACGAGTAAGACAAAAGACAAGAAGGCAGGACCAATTAGTACAGGAAATTGCACGACCTCGAGTACAATTCGGGATTAATAGGTACGAGTGAGTTTGAAAGTTCTCAAAATTGCACGAGTCTTTTGGCGAGTGCAATTTGAGAACTTTCAAAATCACGAGTATCTATTAATCACGAATTGTACGAGAAGGTCGTGCGATTTTTTATTTATAGTACATTCAACAAAATTACGAATTTACGCGCCGTTGTCATGGAAACTTAATAGGTACTCCTACGGAGTACTATTTGGGATTAATTCCACTGCTCTCGACCAATCAGAATTGAGTAATTTTGTTGAGTGTACTATAATTAAACGAAATAAGACATTTGCGAACCTCTGTGCTGCAACTGCTTCCCAGTACACAGGAACACCAATGTCGCACCCAACTCATTTCCAACCACAGTCCCACCAAGGACTCCCTCGCAACCATAACACTCCTACCAGAAAACGATTCATCAGAGTCTGAGAGGATCTCTTTGGTTAAACTCGAGCAAAACAAAATCATCTTCTGGTGACTATTAAGTGTGGCCGTGGTGCTTTGTGATTCATCAAGCTGATCATACACTGCTGACATGATGGGTAAGTTCCTTTCCAAAACTGGTGGCAACAGCCACTGACTCTGTGGACGAGTAAATGGTGAAAAATGTTGAGACCCTCCAAAGACTACGGTAGCAACGAATCACCCGGATTAAGTAACCATAAGTCCCGAAAGTCGCGTTATCTAATCTAAGCCGACTTTCTGCAAAGAGAGAAACTCTTATACCACGTAACAGAGGAAGGCCGGGGCTGTCAAAGAAAGCTGATGACTAAACTGCGGAAAAGAATACTAATAACATTTATTTATACCGCGCAAATGCAACGTAAGGGAATCGAACCCGGGACACATTGGTGGAAAGCGAGCACTTTCACCACTGCGCCAACACTGCTCTCCCAAAGAATCTGTTTTTTAAATGTCTACCACTGGTTTTAAGGCTAGTAAACTGCCTTTTTTAATGACTTACCAAAGAATAGCCGTTTCTGAAGAAATTTAGCTCGCGTTCCTTTGGTGTTAAGGCATTTAAAACCTTTTGTGGTAGGGTCTCATCCGCTGAATCATTCCCAGCGTTTACCAGGCTCGCATCTTTCAGCAGGCAAACAGCTTTAATTACAATATTCTCCACACTGACGAAAATAAAAGAATGCTTTTCAACTGAAGCAAAATTGTAATTGCTTCAGTGTCAATTAATCGTAAAAAATATACCAAGTTCCTGTCTATGGTTTTCGACAATTGAATAAACATTGCGCAACGAGCAATAGGTGGAAATTATTTCTTGATGTTAATAGCTCCAGTCTGCGTGCAGCGAAAAACTATGGGAGGTGGTGAGGTATTTTTCAAAGTTTCTGGTTCTACTTGACAATCTGCCAGAGTTCAAATGCTCAAACTACAGGGCAGTGATTGCAATGTACAATTTAAGTGGTGGAGCACCTCTCAAGAGTGTCCGTCTTCATTAACTTGTCCTGAACAACTGTAACTGCTTTTAGCAAAAGTGTCTGGCACGGTGTTGAATCCACTTCGATGGGAAAAAGTCTGCACACCTTCAACCCTGTTTGCCACGTCTCCGTTAAGGCTTGCGAAACGGTGGCTGCAAAAAAGGCGTTCGAAATTCAGTTGTAGATCCTATATGACAAATATGTCAAATATGGCATTCTGGCTGAAGTATAAATCGTCAACTTACTAGAAACATGGTTCGTGTCAGTTAATTGTAACTGAAAAACAGCAAGAAGAAGATCCTGTGTCGACGGAACAAGATCAGCCGGCTGAAAAGTAACAGCAAGTCACAAATTGTCAAAAAAATGATAATAAAAAAAAGACTGTGGATAGGAAATTGTGACCATGCAGTTTTCAACTAAAAATGTTCAGTTGCTGTCGCTATACTACCAAGCGTGTGTTCAAGAGATCGATCTCTCAGTCGTTTTAATTTCTGAACTTAAAATTTCAAAGGTCACAGACGACGTTACTACATTCTTCACAGCAGCCGATACTATGGATTTTTACAGAGCCACTCAGTTGCAATACATGTGTGTATAGTATACCTGTAAAGTAATTTTTAGAGAGCTATTTTAACTCCAAAAATGGAGTTACAATTTTAGGTTCAAAATAACTCTTTTTCTGGAGTCACTTTAACTCCTAAATTTAAGTCTAAAAATTAAACTTGGGTTAATTTAACTCCTCAAATTACTCTTCTTGGAGTATTATTATAATTCCAAAATGGAGTAAATAGTTAAGGTTCAAAATAACTTTTTTAGGGGATAACTCCTCAACGCATGTAACGCCGAAATTGGGATTAATACAACTCCTCAAAGGGGTAGTTTTTACCCCTTTTGGAGTTAATATGGCTCCAAAATGGAGTAAAAATTTTCGGTTCAAAACAACTCCTTTTTGGGGCAACTGTAACAAACACCCTGAGGTAAACTTTTATTTATACGTGTTATATGAACCTGGTTTACCTTTTGGTTCAACCTCACTGAGTAAACGGAGGTCTTAACAAGCAATTTCTACAACTTCAAGTCATTTTACAGACCGATAGGACCTACAGACAAACGAACTTACATTTCTTTCACAGTTGTTGAGAAACGTTGTTAAAATGTCCAACAAGATCAACAGCTCTTCTCCACTCTGTAGTTCAGACTGTCTAAGAATCCTCAGGAAATGTTGAAATAACTTCTCCACAAAGTTCTTTTCGAGCATCAAAACTACAAAAATATAGACCTGTAGGTCAGAATTTGTTTTTTAAAAAATATCCCTTAGGCACCTTTCGCAAAGGTAGCCCCGCGATAAAAGCACTTGCGTGCTATAAAGTCGTTCCCTGAAAATAGCCTGCCAGTTTTTAACATAACCCAGGGATGAGTTGGTAGGCAAGTATGTGGTTCACTTTGACCACCAGGAAACCCCTCCCTCACATTTCCTGGAGGAGCACACATAAGAAAAATTGCTAACTTGACATTGCACGAACCGACTGTACCAAACTTTTTCGTTGTAAACCTTATGCGTTAACGTTAAAACAATTGCTGGAAGACTTTCGAACTATCTGCTGATAGCCACCTCGAGCATACCGTCTAGTTGTTGACGAGTCAATAGTCAATATAAACAATGCCCCGCCAGAAATCTTCTGGGAATGGTTAAGGCATTCCCTGACGTCTGCACTGAATGCATCGATAATTATTTAGTCGGTTGTGCACCTCGTGCAATTTGAATCAGTCAAACTGGTCAATGGGGAAATAACACTACAAAAACTCTTCAAAAATGTAGAGATCTCAACAGAAAATTGATATTTATCGCTTGCATTAGCCTGTTCAAAGCTCTCAGATAGTGGAGACGGGCGAACGAGACTGAGCGAGCAAAAAAATTGAGCGGGGACTGGGGGTAGCAGGCGGAGGGAGAATAAGCCCCTTCCATTTTTCACCTCGCTCTCCTGGTACGATCGCGCTTCGATTACCATCTGAACGCCTGGAACAGGCTACGCTTGCACTAACCATTTCTTGCTCCTACAAGGTACAACTTTAGAAGTTTCCAAATAGTTTTCCGATCGTCTTCCAGAAGAGCTGAAGAATCGTTGGAAGTGTTTTGTTCTATACGAAGAACTAAACGGCTTGACAAGCCAAGGAGTTTTTCGTTTCCATTTGGACACTGAATCCACCTGACGACACCAGCAATGTCTGAAAGGATACCCTGAGGAAAGCAGAGATAAACAATAGACGTGCGACACTCAGTTGCCAGCTTGATCACCATGGGGTCTATGCTAACTGTTCTTAGTCACGCTATAGCCTGCACAACAGTCGCTTATTTAGCCGAGCGCGAAGCGCGACACTCGCGCGTCGCCATCGACGTCTCGCGCTTTGCGCTCCACTAAATAAACGCCCATTATGCAGGCTAGTCACGCTGCTCGCCGGCAGGTCACACCGCATTTCTGTTCTCACAGTAGTACCACTCTTAGAGTACCACTCTTGTAAATAGCCAACTGGCCCGCCATTTAGCCATTCTTGATTTGTCATAAATTAAGGATACCTTTAATAATTACGTTGTCTTGTACTCTTACCTGATGAACCAGCTTGTACAAAAAACTAACTGCCGCGTTTTGCTGGTGGGAAGAAACAAAATCAAGTAGGAGCCATTACTCACTCAACTACATCCAAAGAAATATGTACCATCATGCCTTATGATGAAAAAGAACGAGATCTCATTGGGTATGAAACAAGTCAGGCTTTGTGTCAAACAGCGACAAGCATTTGGGAATTGACTGACAATCACAATTTTTTTAATTTCTTGGAGCTCAAGCAACTTGCCTGTGACTAAAATTTGAATTCGAAGGTGAATAAAATCTGACCAGCCTAAAGCATACTTCCCTACTAAGTTTCTTTTTCATTGCTGTTAGCTGAACAAATATCACACCTTTCAGAGACAAAACCAAGTATCCATTTTCGTCGGACAAAGCAGAATTGCAGTCGGACATTTATCATTATTTACATGTGCTTGTTATTTGGTAAAAAAAAAAAGCGTTTGGACATAATGTCCGACCAATGTTAAGATTTTGTCGGACATTGTCCGATGACCGACAGTTACTTGCAGCTCTGGGAAATATTCAACTCACCTGGAGGGCTCTTGATACTAGCTCTTCCTGCTTCTCAACTGGCAGTATTCTTACGATGCCACAGAAGATGGTAATAACATACTCGACAGATTTGCTGTCAGTAAAAGCGCCACTGAGGTCGTGATTGCTTTGATCTCCAGGGAACAACTGTCCACATGACAATGTCATCCAAGGGAACAAGGTTTGAGAAATAAACTGCTCACTTAGCTCACAATAATTGTTGCCATCCACTGAAACAGACCTTGAGGTACGTTCACTGGTTTTATTTAAGGTTCTAATAAGTTGTTCCGACGTAAAATGAGGAACTAGCCAAGAGAGGAGAGATAGATGCATAAGAGAGTTCTTTTGAATTATTTCGTCTATGCACAAGTTACAAACATTACAAACCAAGTCCAGCAAACAACCATTATAAAGGTTTTCCACATCAACAGGCTCTGTTTGTGTGTCAGTCACAGCATAGCACTTCTCACTTGACAAAACACTTCCAGTATCAGAGGGAATGCTGTTTAAGTGTTCAGGTAAAGATTCAATAAACGCAACCTTGTGTTGTTTTTTGTTTCTTGTTGTCGGGTTTTTAAGGGTAATAAGGCAATGCGACACAGAAGAAATATATTCCATATCAACCTGTGGGGAAAAAACGAAAACATGGTAAGTTGTTATAGTTATAGTTATAGTAGCTTCCATTCAGTGAATATGACAAGAGATACTAAATGAGGGACTAATGTACGGACTCGAGGCCCCAACGAGGTCAGCCCCACTTTGCTGAATAGAACAGGCCAGCACCAGAGGGTGGTCACAGCCAGGGTTCGTTACGTCCCTAGTGGTTCTTTAACGTCCCACAGAAACAATTGTAAAGGATTGTGAGACGGGACCTCCGGTTTATCGTCCTTATCCGAGAAGACTAGAAAGTCTAACCATTTGCAGATGTCATTGCAAAGGAAGCACTTTCTCCGCAGTTATATTCACAATAACACCACTATAAATGTATACCTTTATATCCTCAAACAAAGTGCAGACAACAGATCTACGATTGTATTCATTCACCTCCTGTATCGCAAGACTTGATACTTGCAGAGACCAGACACCTGGTGCTATCGTGAGCACTTTGTTTTGATACGCTAGCTGTATATCACTCTTTGTTTTCTTGCAATATGTAGTCACTGTATCGCTAGTTCCTTTTGTGAAGGAACTGGAAGCCAAATGAACTTGCTATGTTATGTTTTATATTTATTCCAAGTTCTTTCATCAGTCTTTGAAAAGTGACTGGTGCATTACTCATACCGAATGGCATCACAAAGAAATAATTTAAATTGGTCTCTGCTAAACGTCACTGACGGTAAAGAAATGTAGGAAGAAAGAATGCTCATTAAGTCCTACCTTATCAGAGGTTGATTGGACATATTTCATGCAAAGAAAACTCAGACCGTCCCAGAACCACTTAAACATTCGACTAAATGGCTGTGAATCTTTCTGGCCATCTGATTCAGAATCTTCCACTGTTTTGTTATGTACTTCACATTTGATCGACAAGAAGGACAGTAGATCAGATGCATGAGTATATACACTGGACTGCATCATTTTACTACTCTGCTTTTCTAAGGAGCTTTTCATCAACACAAGCAGCTGAAAAAAGCAAACAAAATATCATTCACGCTTATTTTATTTTATTTGTGTACGAAACTTAACGCAGGTTTCTTGGCAAAAAACGTAACCTAACTCTCCTCTTTTTTTTTTCCATTTGAGAAAAGTCTCGTACCTTTTACCACTACCTACTCGTCCAGTTTTGATGCACTGCATCATGCAAAATTTGCACTCTGAACATTCCATGTAAGCCATATCACGAGAAAGGTGATCTTCCCCTTATGAATATCTTTACAACATGCACACTTTCTCAGAACAGATATACCATGTTCACGTGTTTGTAAGCATTAGTGAAAACAGACATGGTTTGATGCTACTCTGGTTTGAATAATGCTGAATGTAACTTAAAATGTTACAATTCCGGGTCGTAAATTGTAACTTTTTATGTTACATTTATTGATATTCAAACCAGAGTGGCATCAAACCATGTCTGATTGTCCAGTTGGTTGCAGTGTGAACCTCAACATACCTGAAGTGAAAACAGCTTTGCATGTGCATCAAAGAAGAGGGTTGAATCAAGTCACTGTACAGTTGTAGTTTCAATGTATGTCTTAATTCTCTACATTTGTATAGTATAATAATCCCCAAGGGTGCCTGATAACTGAGAAAAAAGACGTTTCGTGCACAGGACAGAAAGGGATATAAACAAGTGACCTTTTAAGCATACCACAGTTCATCTACCTGTTCCTTGATCAAGTATTCTTGAACTGTCTCATGTGGTCCCTCGCCACCAAACTCATGTAGAAGACAAAATTGCAAACACTCCATGAATGCTAAAACTACTGAAGAACATTCACTTGGGCTGTTCTGTACACGCTCCTTGGATAGGCCCTCCTGTAGATTAGAGAAGAGTTCTTGGTAGAATCCTAATCCACTACCAACTACCTAAAAATGCAATCAAAACACAATTAAGACAGTCATTATGTAGGGTTGTTATTAGAAATTGGGATCTGGGTACTGGCATCCACATACTCTGCAGGGCTCGAAATAACAGCCGGTCAGCGTACAATGTCCGACCTATTTTGGGTATTGACCGGACAAATCCTAGGATTGCCGGACATGTTGTTCGGTCATTTGTGCTTTTAAAGAAAATTTAATTTTGAGCTATTTGATCATGCTGAGGGACATTATTCATGTTCCTGAAAAGCATAATCATTCATGCAATCTGGGATTACTATGGCAAGAGTTAAGATATTGTTTACCGGCCTAAAACGCTTCATGTCCGAGGAAAAAACGTGTTTGACCGGACAACCTGACCGGCGCCTACCCTTTAGTTATTTCGAGCCCTGCTCTGATCAATGTAAATGCCTTTTATGTTAACTAAAGGTATTGAAAAGAGAAAACCAATGAATTCTTAGGGGTACCCACCCATTTAGAATCCTACATCTTCCTATTACCAAAACACCTGTAGTCACTAAGTTTCATATCGTCTAACATAAAATTGTCATACAGCTGAATACACTAATAGTGTGGATCTGAAGGCATTCCAACCAGAAGAGAGCCTATTGGTCTCCTGCATTGTAGCCAGAACCCTGCTCAGTGCAGAAAACGTTTCTAGCCTGCAGCTCAGATGGCATGGTAAGAAAGCTATCTGGAACTCACTGACATTTGAGCTTCACACATTTTATTTAACAAACCTCTGAAGGTACTTTACTCAAGAAAGGAAGCAAGTTTGGAAAAATGATTGAAGCACAGCCACTGCCACCATTCTTCAGGACAGACCACAACTTTGGCAAAACAGCTTTGCGGACATTGACTTGTTTCCAGCAGTCCTGGTAATAAAGCAAAAAAAAAAAACAACATCAAATAAAAAACCATGATAAAACAGATGTAAAGAGTACAGTGATGCACTTTCAAGGAGGTGGTTATTCAAGGTTGGTAGGCAGGTAGGTGGGTAAGCACTAATTGGTGACACATAATAAAAGATAGAACTTATAAACTTATGCAACATAAAAAGCCTTTTTTCACATCTTAATTTAACAAATTTAAATAACTAAGTCAGTCAGCTCATTATGATAGGTTTTGGCTCAAGTGGAGCCCACATTCATTCTTGGAAAGTGATTAGCTGCTTATTTGTAAATATTATACATGAAACTGAAAAAAGGAAATCAGAGAATATTCCTTTTACAATGGCTGGCTAAAAGCGACCCCGGTGGCCCCTAGTGACTTACTTTTGCCTTTTGGCAATCAGGAAATAAAATTATTGGCTTTTGCACCAAACTTATGCTGCCCTAGCCCGGATCTCATGGGTTTAGAGATAGTAATTATGCACATGACCTCTCAACTACTTTTCTTAGAGTGCAGCCTTGCAAATTTTGAGGTACACTGTATAAGAAACTCATCCTGGCTTTTGACAATAACAGGGAGAGACTCGGGATTAAAAACCAGACGGGGGCAAGTTACTGTACTTTGCAGTAGAATATACTTACTGCAATATTCTTGACTACAGATAAAACAGCATTCCACAAGTGTTGACACACAGCTGGATCTGAATCATCTAGAGCTGATAACACGGCAGGAGAAACATGGCAGCTGAGGGACAACATCAAAGAAGGACGCATTTCACAGGCAATGCTAACTGTGGAGAACACTGCTCCTCTGACCTAAAGTACAAAATCAGTACAGTATGTCAAGAAGAATGGAAACAAACAGCACACCATTCCTTAACTAATTTCCAGAGAGGTCAAAGCACACAGTGACAGAAAAGTGGCACTTGGATTAAAGGTCTGTTAGCCAGACAACTGATTTGAAATGATCATGAAACAGTCTTCCAGATACATGATTGTAGCTTTCAGAGCCTGGGTCACAGGGGATTTTAAGGGGTGAGTGGACATGTGTCATCTCAAATTTTTACTTAACTCAGGTTTTCAGGTCCTTGGGTCAAGCCAGCTTGACCCAAGCACCCACTGTTATCGGGAATGCTGATGAAATAGCAAGTTCTTACAGGTACCACAATCATGAAGAATTTAAGTCTAAAAATGACATTGGAACATGCACTTTCTGGTTACAGTGGTATCAATATGATTTCAATTTGTTTATTATTAATAATTACATTCTTTTGACATGCACAGGGGGAAGCCAGCTATGAAAATGTCTGCCTACATTTGGTGATTTGTGCTTGGTATATTTCCAGAACTTCTTTTCCCTTAGTAAACTTAGGTAAAGCTCTTCCATCTCTTCTCTGGCCTTCTCTGATGTCACTGATATTAACTTTCCAAGAGCCAAGATGGAAGATGAAAGGACTCGGTTGTACTTGGCCTCCCTTTCCTCTTCCGAAACAAATCTAGATGAAGAAAGATAGACATCAATATTTATTTCTCAAATCAGATAGACCAGAATTACCTTACATCACCATTAATGATTATTTCCCAAGGGAGATACCAATAAAAGAGGAGGGAGAGGTGTGGTGGAATAACAAACTGAAAATAAAATTGTTAATAAAATAAAATAGCAATAATAATAATAATAATAATAATGATAATATAGTGTTGTACCACCTCCCCCACCACCCCTACCCCTATCCACATCCTTTTTTATTCATTAAGAGAAGGCTGGGGTGGGAAGCTATTAAAGGGGGAGGAATTACTTGGAAGCAGGGAAATGCCAGACATGTAATTGTGGTGGGTATTTTGTATAGTACACTGCACATCGCTGGCCACTATGGAATTGCTGAAACATCAATGGCACCAACACTCCACTTAAGGACGTCCGCGTGAAAATTTTCCGACATTGATTTTTTTCTGAGACTTTTACCACTGTAAGATGATGAGTTAGTTATGTCAGAAAAGTAAAAAAAATGGGGGGTCACCGACTTCATTTTGGAGAGAACATGCCCAGAAGAACACCTTAAATCTGAAAAAATCGGGCTTCATTAGCGAATAAAGCCAGTGTTTGCAAGCCCAAAAATATAGCAATTAAGTCTTTGAAGTGAAATGTTCTCTGCCAAACATTGTTTAAGTGGACCTTCAGTGTATTAAGTGAATTTAGTCAACTGCTGAGGTTCCTTAAAAACAAGTTCAAATGTAGGAACCATAGTTTCATGTGCCTTGCGGCTGAAAGATGGCAGGATTCGATTTTGTCCCATGGACAGAAATCTTGAGTTTTTTTAACTTCCCACAATGATTCTTTTTTTTTCATTTTTGGACAATGAGGAGATCATAGGCCATATTCATATTCTCGGTATTGAACTGTATCTAGTATGCAGTGGAGGCCCTTGCGGGGGAATACATTTACATATGAAAAGATTCCCCCGCAAGAGCCTCCACTTCACGCTAGATAAAGTTCAATACCAAGAATACGAATATGGCCTATTGTAAATAAAATCTGTTTCTGGAAAGAAAAGTAGGGGTCACTGACCATTTAAGAGAGGAGACTGAAGGCGAAGGGAACGCAACAGCCACCATCCTTTTACTTGCTTAGCTTTCTTTCTCAGCAGTCCACGCACGCACTCGATGGCTGACATAGCATAACCTTGCAACATGGATTTCGCGCACAGTAGGGATGCATGTTAACAATTAGTGCAAACTTCCTTAGGAAGGCAGTTGACCACAAATCATTTTTAATTCAATGGAAAAGAAGCACAACATAGTTGATTACTCACTTTGGATCTGATAGGGTTGAAGGTGTTTGTGTCAATATGTTGTCTTGCAAGAACTGTGGATACCAGAAGAATCATAATTAGTAGACTGCCAGGGAGTAAGTAAGTAAGTGATCACATACATGTTACAGTGTAGCTGCATGAAATTATTATTAATATCTCTCAGTTAAATTGTATGTGTGCTGTGATTCATCAATTTTCTGGGACGTATTGTTAACAGTACGGCCCGCTAAATTTGAAAGTTTCCTTTCCTGTGTGACAGATTAACCTCAGAGATATAATAAATATCTAACTAACCTCGTTTTTCTCAGTCTGTACTGTACAGTGTAAGTTATGGATCCTCACTTTTTTCAGTAGATTTATGGCCCACGCGCTTTGCACTTGGGCCATAAACTTGTGAACAGGAAAAACCTTGTTTTGTAACTTATAGCACAGACCTTGAACTTGGTTAGTATGAAGTGTGTACACCACAGGAATGATATATGTATATCATATAAACTTATTATGTATTTTCATTTATTGGTGTTCAGGACACAGCAGCCCCAAATCTTAAGCTGCCTTCTATTCACTACACTTTCACTTTGGTAACAAACCTCAAACAATTCTTTTCTACAAAACATGATGACTTCAGCTTGCTTTTCATCTGAGAATGCAGCCTGAAAAGACTTCCTTCCTGATGATGCGACCACAGCATAAGTGTCAAATTGAGAACACAACCAAGGACCAATGACATATCGAAGATGGGGGGCCAAATTACGACCAACTCTGAGTACAAGCTGTTCCATGGCCTGCTGAGTAGCTTCTCGAACTCTGTGATCAACATCCTGAGACAAATCAACAGATTATACACTTGATTGATAAGGACATGCTCAAACTCCATGGGACATAGAGGTCTCACAGGGACCAGTGTCCATTATTAGGAAACCATTCCTTCACAGAAAGAGAAAAAAAGTCCACCAGCCACTGGGAAGCCAACACAGCTGGATTAACTAATTTTCCATAACATGAAGCAACTTTTGAAGATCACTACAGGATATGTACTAGACAAGGCTACAGTGCAGTGCAGAAATAAGCATTGAACATACAGAGTAAATGTTTGGGTAGTTCATTACAAGGTTATTCCATTCAGCAAGTTGTCATTACCTGCTTGCTGAGTACATGAATATGTTTATATACTACTTTCAGATTTACAAAATGTTAACCTGTCATCAAACCATGTGGAAAAAGGATAGTATACATAATCAAATGCATCTCTAAACCTGAGGTATTGAATGCCCAGTAAAAGTGTGTATGTTAAAGGTCAAAATGAAATTCAGGTCAAAATGTGATTTTGACCTGCAACATAATTTATATCCCATTGAAATATATGTCACAACTAATTTTCTTGATCTTCGACAGCATGCGATTATTATTATTTTACACTACCATGGACAACTTGTTGAAAAGCCTTGGCCAAAAAGGAAGAGCACTTTCTACTGCAGCAACAGTTGAATTCTTGCACAAGTCAGTGAACTCTTGAATTGCCTGACAAAGAAGAAGAACATAGTCTGTGTGGTCAAGAGTGCAGTCAACACATACAGTCTGATCTGTAGGTATTACTGAACTACATGGCCTCCATGCAGGAGGAAAACTAGGACTTTGTTGCAGGCTCTTCAGTTGCATCAGGCTCCCTTTAGATAATAATTATTGACTACGTTGTACACTGTACCAGTATTGAAAATAATGTTAATGAGGGTAAAGCCAGTAGATCTCTCAGCCCACCTTCAGTTTTGTAACAGCATCTCTCTTCATAAGCTTCCTCATCACCATCCTAAACTCAGAGTCTACAGAGGCATCAACATCCTCAGCAGACCCAGCAGTCATTGGGACATAACCAAGATTACTAGCTCCTGGGCTTCCCATCAATCCAAACCCAACAAATCCCACAGTGCCATCTTTAGAGATCAAGGCTGCTGCACGACCACTGCTGGAAGGCTGACAGTAGTGACAAATTATTTGCTATATATACCTTAGTTAATCCAAATGATTGTACTTTCTTATCGTAAATAACCATATCATTTTTCCTACATTGCTGTATTAATTTTGTAGCTTATTTACTTAGGTTAGCTCTTCACAGCTGCGAACCTAAGATGATATCATTTTAGTGTCCCCAATTAGTAAAAGGATCTTTACTCTCGGCTAAATACTTTTATCTTGATTGTTCGCCACTGAAGACCAGGAAGTCTAATCAAACACAATTAACCACGTGTGAACATTCAGTCATTATTTCGTTACCTTGACGTTTCCCTTAGTTCTTTGTTTAGATTTTCCACTCATTATGAATAAACCAATTAAACGATCTAAAAACAACCAAAAAAAATCAATCTACACTTTCACGAATTCTTGTCACAAGGCGGCCATTTTTGTTTTAACAAGTTCCCAGACTTCCGAACTCCCAGACCTAGCCGATTGTCACAGAGCTGCGGCTCTGGGGAGGAGTCCCATAATTCAACTCGTCAGAGGATTGCGCACGCGTAGAAGGCATGTGTTGTTTCGGTCGAATGCCAGAAGGGAATGGAGGCTGTGATGATCTTAAAAATTGATTTTATCCATCGTAAATGTTCTTATTCCTAACACTTTTGGCCCTTTTTGGAGTTGTCGTCCACTAACCAAGATTGACGCCTTTGAATTTTGACCGCCCGTCGTCAAATTCGTCGCAAAAACGCCCTTACCTTCTATAACACGCTTCTAATATTAAGCTCTTGATCACTGCAGTTCAGGATCATAGACTTGCTCACTTTTAAAGTAGTACAGGCCGGGATGACTGACTTTAAAAGTCGTTGAATGCTAGGCTCCAAGGATGAATACCTGATGAGTGGTGGACAAGAGTGAAACCTTAAAGTACCTCTGACTTTGAGTGCGATCTTGGGTCGACGCATAATAAGTTTTGTTATGGCGCAGACTGAATGAATGTAAGACTAATACAAGATGTCACAAATAGCCTCCTCTTCTCCAGGTGGGATTGGCTCGTCGCTCCCAGGTACAGCTGAATTTTAAATTTTCAGACAAGGTCACTTGTCAGCTGCATTTTTCGTTGATGGTAAGATTTTTTAATCTCTCTTAATTTTTGTTAACAGCTTCATGGGTGATTACATCTGAGGATCGGACCAAACATGAAGCGACTTTCCAAAGTTTAAATCCTGCAAGCGGTTTCTTGACAGGTTAGTTAGAATTCGACAATGGAATCTTGTGATCTTCTTAATATTTGTCATACATATGAAGGATGTTTTAAAAAATAGTAAGTCTTTGGCATGGCAAGTTATAACCAAACGCTGAAGCTTATAAATTACGCGTGCATGGTCTCCCATTATGCTTACCGGTATGCAGAAGGAAATTAATTAAATGGGTTATAACAAAATACGACTTGAGCTTTTAAAATAATGATTTGGTTTTGAACAGAAAATCTAAATGTATATAAGTTTTATAATTTTATTATAGAACCATTTACGGATGACCCGGAGGCATTTTCTCTATGAAACAAGTAATAACCTCATGGTCAGTAAACTGACTGAACAAAGAATTAATCCTATCCGCGTTTGTTTATTGGTAATTAATTCATTTTCAACCTCAAGATCATATTTCTTTGATTTCTTTGTGCCAACAGTCAACAGTGTTTGACCTTGAATTCACACATTTATTATCTCTTGATTTTTGATCCAAATATTTATTTTTTCAAGGGGAGCAAGCCAAGAAATATTTTCTCAAGTCTAATCTCCCACCGATGGTTTTAGGCCAAATATGGTGAGTTTTCTGCTTCTATTAACTCCGGATTTATGTAAATGCAGAACACAAATTATTAATATTTATTCTAAAATGTCATGCAGAATTTTGTCATGTAGTATTTGCAGGGTTGCAGTATGGTCTAAACTGTCATAATTATTATATGAAACAGCTATCTCTGCCTTTTCCTTGTCAAGATAAAAGGATTTGTTTATACTATTTCTCCTACATGTACTTCAAAATCACACTTCTGTTCAATAACAAGTGTTGAAACAGAAGTGAATTATTATCTTTGGAAGCAGGGAAAGTAAATGTTTCCTCTCTTACAATGAACACAAGTGTAAATTTTGGTACATGTACATAGAATATACTCACTAGATGTGGTTGTTACTGATGTAAAGGCCTACACTGTAGCTGTCTCTATTTATGTATGGTAATTGTGTGCCAATCATCGATTACAATTGATCATTGATTGTAAAATTAATCTTTAATTGGTAAGACAATTGATTATGGATGATGACAATCGAGTTACAAGGAGGCATATAGTTGGCCCACACTATTAAATACTTTTTGTAATCTTTCATTGTTTCACAAACACTACAGTGTACATCACAAAAAAATCCTTTTTGAGCCTCCTTAAAGGGTTCAGTTTTTATTGTATTTTTTCAGGAACCTTGCTGATCTTGACCGTGATGGTAAGATGACCATGCAGGAGTTCACCATTGCTGTACATCTAATTCAAAGCAAACTGAAAGGAATTGAACTGCCAACGGCACTACCAAACAGTCTGAAAATGACTTCCATGCCAAGCACTTTTCTTGTGGGTCAGAAGTCAAAACCTTCCACTGATTGGGGTCAGTCATCAGCAAATCCTGTGGTGTCCAATGGCTTCTCCAAAGTAGGCATGATGACAATGCCACACAAGTCTGCAGCATCAAGTATCTCCTGGTCTGGAATAAACCAATCCCCACCACAAACAAGAGCAATGACTACCTCTTCCTCTTCAGTTTTTGGGTCATCATTTGGACCTTCATCGTCAGGAACTTTCCCATCCGCATCATCGTTTAATCTTGGACTTGCCAGTGGATTAAACTCTGCCTCTTCAAGTACGGCAATACTTAATGGACCAGGAAATCAATCTGGGTTCAACCCTGGTTTGGTTATGGGACCAAATTCACTTGCTGGGAGTTATGGCTCCAGTCCAGGACCATATGGAACTATAACTGCTGCACACAGACTGAAATATAATCAAATGTTTAAAGCAAATGACTATCAAAAGAAAGGATTTTTATCAGGTACAGTGTGTATAGTGCAGGAAATTTGCAATTCACATGTACAGTATGTCCGATGAATTGCTGTTGTTGTTGTTGTTTGGAAATGAACATTTTCTGATGATTTACAGTGTAGATGTTAATTTTATTTTTAGGTGATCAAGCTAGAAGTATATTAATTCAATCAGGTCTTTCACAAGGAATTTTAGCTCAGATATGGTAGGTACTGCATGTGTCTGTATGTATGTACCTCTCGCAATACCTCTCGCAATTATCTCCCCATTTACTACAACTTGCCCTCGGTTGATTCGCGGTACTGTGTCGCGGAGTCACCCACACAAAACCTCGTCCAACCGATTGAAAAACCTTGTTTTTTTGTGGTTGAATAATGCCGGGGTAATGACAGGACATGGTAGAATTGAGTAGAGTATTGTATGCTTTGTTTTATGGTATTTTATCAACAACGAGGAAGCTTTTGCAGTAAGGTGTCGATAATTTATCGTGGAAGTCGATACTGGACCAATCTTGTCCCTACAGTACCGCTCAAAGGTAAGTTACCACCTCTCGTCTCGTTTCTCGCGAGACAAGTCTCGTTTCTCTCGAGATTCACTGAAGCGTTTGGTATGGCATATATTACGCGTAAGAAACCGGTTGTGTGTAACGATTGCTGCTCTGCAGTTCGCAAAATCGATGGGACCGTCCAATATAAGATGTGGATACATGTAGATCATTCGCTAGATTCATACCGAACAAACATCGAACGTTTGCAGTGATAAATATTAGGCACCGAATTTGCGTCGTCTGAGACCACGATTATTTTTAGTCACAATTTACGAAGGAAACGAAATAGTTCATAGAAATAGCCAAGTAAGGTTTTATATCTCTATAAACTACAAGTAGAGTTTTGTGTAGGAGGAAAATGTTCCGCCTTTCGGCGGCGCGCCGGCGAGTCAATTGTTTTTGCAAGTCATAAATGCGTCACGGAAAAAATAATATCTCCGGTTCTATTCAGTACAAATCGCTCATTCCAACGCCAAAATAATATATCTTTGAAGACAGAAAGTTTTAGCAAGGTTTCTGTGATGTGCCGTTTACATTAGTTTGAATTTTTCTGCCACGAAAAGTTTTGTTTAGCGGCACACGTCGACGAGTCGATAACGTTAATGAACTTTATTGTTGTCCGAAGCGTGAAGGCAAACACTAAAAATATCTCCGATTCTATTTAGCATAAATCGGTCATTCGAACACCAAAATACTACATCTTTGAAGACAAGAGTTTTTAATAAGGTTTCTGTGATGCGACATTTAAGCCTGGTTCTTGTATGCCGCAGAGCTACCTGCAACATACACTGTAGCCGCTGGTAATGAACGGGACACTGTTCCGGCATAAAATCCATCGAAGGTGTTTACCGCCGGCACGCCTGCGAAGTTGGAGTCAAGTCAGGTTTCTGTGATGTGACGTTTACATTAGTTTTAAATTTTTCTGCTAGGGAAAGTTTTGTTTAGCGGCACGCGTCGACAACGTTAATGAACTTCATTCACCCTCGTTTAAATGTTTTCCGACGCATTAGATTAAGTCAATGTTTTTGCAAGGGAAAGTTCTGTCTAGCGGCAAGCGTTGACGAGCCGATTACGCAAATGAACTTTGTTTTCAAAACGTCGTGGCAAAAACATCACTGTTTCTATTTGACAGTGAAGATTTTGAGCGGTATGTGTATAAAAATTTTATACAAGACAGACGTACATGTAGCAGACTTCTGAACACAGAAACGCATCGCTGATAGGAATGAAAATCGTGTCTACCGCGCTAATCGATTCGATACGATACGTAAAGCAAGTGTTAACACACAAACCAGTTTCGGATACCGGCGAATGCGAAGTATTGGTACTTCCAGTGCACTCGAGAGATACGAGACTTGTCTCATTTCTCTCGCGACGCGTCTCGTTTCTCTCGAGACGAGTCTCGAGAGAAACGAGACGCGTCTCGCGAGACGGTGGTAACTTACCTTTGAGCGGTACTGTACATGTAGAGGAAGGACTCTAAGGCCCAATTCAGACGCCATACTTTTCATGAGCTGAACCTAAGTACATGTTCAATAATTATTAGGAACAGCTATTTTAATTAGGAACAGCTCAGGTGTTCTTTTTGCCTGGCTTGGCCAGGAATTTCGACTTTGGAACGGCTTTGATTCAGACGCCGAACTTTTCATGTGCTGAACTTAATGCTTAAATTATTATTTGCTATACATGTATACAGTATTTTCAAAACTACTGACAATATTGATATATTGATTAGTTTTCCTAAAAAATAAGTGGTATTGTGTTCATCTCATACCTTCTTCCCTGATAAAAAATACTTCCTATCTTTCAGGAATCTTTCAGATTTAGACAAAGATGGCCAGCTTAACATTGAGGAGTTCGCCTTAGCTATGCACTTTGTAGAGATGGCCAAACTTGGCCAGGCACTACCTCCTCAAGTTCCACAAGAGCTTCTCCCTCTGTCTTACCAGTCACGACAAGCCAATGCAAACAACATCCCTCCAGCTCAAGATGGCCAAGAGCGGTCTGACAGTGGACGGGAAAGAAGTGGCAGTGAAAGGGAGAGAAGTGGCAGCATAGAGGGGAAATCAAGATCTGGCAGTATCACTGTTTGTAAGTGACTTTCAGATTTTCATGTTCTGTATAAATGTCTCTTTCTATCCACTTTCAAAATTCAGAAATTTGCAGGTGAGGTTGTATGCAGCTCAGCAGTTTAAAAACAAGGTGGCAACCTCTGGAGTTCCGCCGGCTACTTGATTGTATACTGCCGGCTACTCTGGTGATAACAGTCAGCTTGTGACAAACAATCTTGGTACTGCATATGCTTCTTATCCATAAATGTTTAAGATGGCAGAGTAACTTCACACTCAATTTTGCAGGAATAATACATACATGTACATGTATGCAATAGGATGTTAACTTTGTTCTGACAAAAGAAAGCTCAAATCGTCTGCTGTATCCTGCACCTTCACATTGATGTGTTTTGTTGCTATCTTGAGTTATAAGTGAGTGGCTGGGCCAACCTCTCAGACAAACATATGTGATAAAAGCATTCCTTTCATTTTCATGCTACTTGTGTACTCTGTAATGTACAGTAGAATACCATGTTGCCCTTTCATTATTAATTTTACTGCATTTTGTGCACAGTCACCTTTGAAGATAAAAGGAAAGATAACTTTGAAAAAGGACGCTTGGAGCTTGAACGAAGACGCATGGAATTACAAGAAAAGATGAAAAAAGAAAGAGACGAGAGGGAAAGGAAAGAGGCATTAGAGGAAGAAAGGAGACAGAGAGCCAAACTTGAAGCTGAACAGAAAAGACAAGCAGAGATAGAAAAACAACGGCAGCAGCAGCTTGAAATGGAGAGAGAGCAGGAAGCTTTGAGGAAGAAAATGATTCAGCAGAGACTGGTAATGCAATAAGTGAATTTACTTATACATTTTTTTATTAGCATATCATTATTAACTAGGGAAGTGGCTATGGCCATTTCCAAGTTGTACAATGTACATGTAGGTGTGGGGCTGATTTCACTCCTTCGCTCCTTTGATTCCTGTTAAACATTTTGTACTTCCGCTGACCAGTGGAATCTCACCATGAAACTGTAAAACCAAATTACAATCTTAAAAACAGCCAAATGTAAATGTAGTGTGAATGTCTCTTTTGAAGCTTCCAGCAATTTTTTTTTGAACAAAGGAATCAAAACCTCAAACCCTTGAGTGGTTTATAATTCATTTTCCAAGTTTAGACTTGACTTATCCTACGCAAATTCGCACAGGAACTGGGTAAATTTCTCAACTTTGTGTGTACCAAATTTGGAGAAAATCGGAAAAAACGCGATTTTTTGCGGATTTTTTTTTTCTTATGGGACGTTTTCGTCCCATAGAGAAGGGGGTGAACAGAAATTTAATCACATTGGCAGATTTTCAATTCAGTTCACACAAATAAGAATAATAAACAAATCAATAAATCAATAATACATGTACCTGATGATTGATCAATGCCTTGTACATTGTAATATCATTGATCAGTTACTCAGGTACATTGTATCTGCTGTAATTTGGTGCCATGTGTGAGCCTGGTGATTTAACTGTCCATGTACCACTCAGAGTTAAAGTGTTGATATTGGAAGTTATGAAGGCTTTGGATCCAGATGCCAAGCAGTCCTTTTAGCTGGGGAAAGAGATTGGCGTATCATGGGATTTGTTAAACCAATTTACTCTACACAGTATAATATTTTTATAATTATTTCATCTGATTCATCATCTACAATAATTATTATAATTTATTACCGGTATTAATATTTTGTCTTTGTTATAGATTCACTGTCTACTTAAGTTATCATTATTAATTTTTGAGAGAAAATAATAATAAACTCATTGCCTTGATTAACAAGAGGGGCAAATGGAGTAAAAGGTGTACTTACAGTACCTAAATGTACATGTAATTTAAACAAATTTGCTGTATTATTTAATGAATTTGTTTCTGTTTTTTATAAAAAATTCTTGTAGGCTGCCCAAATTGAAGCTGAGAGACAACGGCAGCTGGAATGGGAAAAACGAAAGAAAGAAGAATTATTAAATCACAAAAATATGGAACAAGATATTGTTAATAACCTTAAATCAAGAGTAAAGAAACTTGAAGAGGAATTAGTTAAAGTGGTAAGTACACTGCAGAAGGCTCTTTATTTAATAAGGCATTGTGTCTCAGCGTGAAAGTATCACAAGTCCTCAAGAAGCAAAGAGTTTCCTTCAAGGGAATCTACATGTAAATCAGTACTATGCAGCAATTCTCTCTAAAAAATTGTGGCCTTTTTGGTTAATAGGGGGCACATTGTATAAATTGCACAGTGTGCACTTTAGTACTGTAGAGTGTACACTCTATGTGTACTCTGAAGTCAGATTGTTAAACATTCCTCAATTAATTTAAGAAGCAATCAGTGTTCTAGCTGGGCCTAAGCAATGGGCCCTCTGTCCTGCCCGTTTCTTTCCTGCATCTCTTTTCATTTTGCTGAGCACTCCATTATTTTTCCTTTTTGCCCTCTTGTTTCCAGGAGTTTCAATAAAATTTGAAGTAGGCAGCTGGTTAGAGAAAATTAACCAACTTTTCTTTAACTTAATACAAAGAATCTTTCTTTAATTAATTAAATTTAGGGGGAAAAGTAGCCGACTTCTGCAAGTGAAGTAGCCAACGCTTTTCGTCAGCCGACTGTGCTTATTGAAAGCACTGTGTTTTCTCTTATTACCGGAACAATACTTTGTAGAAATTTGAAAAGATACATTGTTAATATTGCACATTTGATTCATATCGGATGACTGGCAAAAAAGATTGATACATGTATAATTATTATGAATATTGATGAAATGCAAATTAAAAAATAGTAAATGTAATAGAACAAAATAATTTTATGCATTTTTTGGTGCCCTGATTATTTTTTTACCATAGCAAGAACACTGAATTAGTTTTGCTGTGCATGTATTTTCACTTAATATTTTACTGATACTGCACCAAGATCAGAGTATTGGGATAGTAAGTGGCTTCAAAAGAAATAAGGGAGGATGAGGTAGAGTTTTCACACACAGCTGGGAGCCATGCTAAGCCATGACTACGACAAACGTGTGACCTGACCCCCTGCACGCTACCACACTAAGTCCCTGATGTGTGTGTGAGAAAAAGGTTTCCTGCTTCTTTTGTTCATCATCCTCTGGAAAACAACACTTTGTCTTACCAGTTAACTCTTTAATCAATTTGTTTCCTTCCTAGAATCAATCCAGAAATGAAGTCCAAGAAGCATTAGATAAAGAAAGACAGACCTTCTTGCAGTGTCAGACATCGCTAACACTTATAAACCAGAGCAAGGAAATGAGATTTGCTGAAATCAGTAGAGTGCAGTGTGATATCAAGGTAAGTTTAAATATGGCTAAAAGCGATCTACATGTAGGCAAAGTTAAACTTGAGCCAGTGCTGCCAACAGTCTTCCTCATTTGTGCAAGTAATCTGCTGGGTGGGCACCCGTGGAAATTGCAGGGATGGATTACATGTGCTTGGTGAACAGTGTGGATCAACACTTGCCAATCTTTGCCAGCCCATTCAGCTGTTGGGGAACGTTACAGATTAATTCAGCCTTTGCTTAGTTCTTTGAGTGAATTTTTGTAGATTCTGGTTCCATTTCCTCCCACCCATTAGTGGTCAAGGTTGGTAAGAATGGTAAGTGGTGAGTATTCCACTGAAGTTCTTTCGGTGTGACAGTGGCTGCTCATTGGGGTGGTTCCCACTCACTGGGCTGCCATGGTTACCACCCTGCTGCACCTTGAATTGCTTAGAATCCCGCCAACCTTTATGGCACCAACTTCCAAGCTCATCGATTGGCAATGAGTTAAATCATGTATAATGAAGCCCTCTTCATAATCTACATGTAGCACTGAGTATAATGTATCTGTGCTTCACACCAGATATTCTGGGGGTCCAAGAGGACCCAGCTTCTGCCAACCTTTATTCCCATGACAGCTGTATACAACTGTACTTCTGTTTGTCCTAATTGTTTTAAATGAAAGTTTCAACTGAATGACATGCATGTAGACTGTACACTATACACCTGTAATGGTCCATGTTCCTTCATGTGCATATCTGTAACCATTTAAGATGTCAGCACCAGGTGTAAAAACTCTCAAGATTCTTGACAGTCTTAGTATGTTACTGCCTGTATATACATGTAGTTTAACCATTACTTTGTCTACAGTAAGTAGTAAGTAAACCTGTACTGCCATGGAAATGGTATAATACATTGCATATCAATTGAACATACAGTATATTAATTATTCATCTCTTTTTAAACAGTGAAAGTGTTCCTAATGCTAATGTTAGAAGTACCTTCATCTTTGTTAGGAATCTCAGCAGAGAATAGTTGTAATGAAGAAAGAAAATGAAAGGCTGTCTCAAGAAGTTAACCAAAGTGATACTAATAAATTAGGTAAGTGCGATGTGACATTAAGAAATTTGACCCCCCCCCCCCCCCAACCCCCTAAAAAAGCCCACGTGAACAACATGTAAATACCTGCAAGTTATCATGTTTCAATAATTGTTTGTAATTTTTATGGACAAATACTTTCATGTTTGTTGTAACAAACATTTTAGGTGACACTCATGGAAATGTCTTGGCCAGTGTTCAGGATTCAAGAGGAAACTTTCGAAGACTGCAAACTTTACAGAACAACATGGAGAGAGTTCTTAATGAGAAGCTGAAGGAGCTAGACACAATGAATGCTCAAGTGAAAGTTAGTACATGTATTTACTAATAATTGGGAGTGTGTGGTTTCTGAAGAAAAGTCGATTGCTACAACAAAATTGTAGAGTTGCCATGAAGGACTATTTTTGCTTTGTCAAGGCTGTCATGAAGTGCTTGGACTGGAGATTTTTCTGGGAATTCTGAGTAAGATCCCCATCTACATAATTTCAGGTACAGTGTACCTTGATAAGAAAGCAGTGTATTGACTATTAATATACAAGGAAATGTCTAGCAGCTAGGTAGGGAATTGACAATCAGATCTTGGTAGTTAAAGGGTTAAAGACACTCCTATACTTTTTTAGTGCTATGGTCACATTTGACTGTTAATTTGTTTATTCAAACAGGACCTGAATACTAGTGCTGCTCAACTGTCTGGCCAAAATGCAAGGCTACAGCAAATTTCCGAAGCTAAACAGAGAGAATACACAGCTTGGAAACAAAGAAAAGATGAGGAAGAAAGACAACGTAGAGAACAGGAGACCAAGAGAAAGAAAGAAGAGGATGAAGCAAGGAAGCAGAGAGAAAGGGAATTAGAAGGTTGGTTTGAAAAAACAGTGTACAGCTGTAGCTCATTATAATGGGGATCAATAATTATTGTATAGATACACATAGGGGCATATCATCTTGAGATTAACCTCTTAGTTTTATCATGGTTGCCACAGGTCAGGAAATGGCCATGAAAAAAAAATTTTTCAAGGTCAGGGAAAAGTCAGGGAATTTCACTTCAAGTCAGGGAAAATTTAAGTCTTTGAGAGAAGTCAGGGAAAAGTGAAATTTTAAGCGTACTAATTTATTTATTGCCAACTCAGTGATGTTTTTGTGTAAACAAGAATGCAAGCTGTCAACTGACGTTGACAGCTTGTATTTTGTGTGGGGAGGTTGGAGGCCTTTACCGGGACTAATTTGTGGATTTTTTTTAATTTAGTTGGTCAGGGAAATTTTACATTTTGTCAGGGAAAAGTCAGGGAATTTCAAAATCCTGTGGCTTTGGCAACCATGTTTGTGTACTGTACATACAGCTGTACATGTGCAATACCAGATCTGCCTCAGCTGGCAAATTCTATTTTCTTGACTGAAACAAGAGAGCCACTCCTTCACGTATAATTTCATTCACTTAGCTTTGCTTACATGTAATTATCATCAGGACATCTTATTAAGTTTGTTCCAGTAATGTAAACCCTACTCGCCTAAACTAGCAATTGTTATGGCCAGGCTAGTGTGATCTCTTTAGTTTTGCCACCCCTATTCAACCAGGTGAACACAACACCGTGCTGAGAAGGCTGGCCATAGAATGACTTGGGCTCCGATTGACTGCATTGTACAAACCTGCAGCATGCTCAACACCAGTCATGAGGCTTACAAAGTGTGCCGACAAAACAGCAATTTATGCTAATTTACAATTATCATAAATTACATATTGTAATGGAAAAATGTGGCAAATAAAACTAAATTGGAATTGGAATTGGAATTGAAATTGGATTGAAATTTCAAGTTTTTAATTCAGAAATCTTTGAGTGACTCGACCTTTTTCATTCAGCCATGCGTCAAGAGCAAGAACGACAGAGAAAGGAACAGGAGATGAGACGACGTCTCAATGAAGCGAAACAGGCTGAAGAAGCAAGAAGACAAGAAGAATTGAAAAAGCAGCAGCTTATCACAAAAGACCAAATCTTAGTCCAACAACAGCAGATGCTGGTGTCAAACACACCACCACCCCCAAGTAGTCTGACATCAAGCAGTTTTCCACCAAGTGTTGTGCCATCAAGGAGTGTGTCCTCAAGTACTGTATCAAAAAGTGCAGCTGTTGTACAACACATCAGTAGTGAACAGATTAGCACAGTCAAGAGCACGTCTGGTGGAGATGTGAAACAAAAGGTGTTAGCAATGCAACAGTTGATCAAGGAGCAAGGGTCAGATGTGCAACCGCCCTCTGCAAGTGAGACTATTATAGTGTTTAAATTCATCATAATGATATTCTAAAGATATATTTTTATCGTAATAAATGTGAGTCTTGCAGTACTTACAAGGCTGCATGTAGTTACTGCATTTCACTGGTACTGTTTTCAGGGGTTACAGTATATACGGTACAAATGACTTGTGAGATTCAGCAAAAACTGTACTTCAACATGTATGGCAAAAAAGGGTAAACCATTTTTTAGCATTTTTACCAGGGGAGCAGGGTTGGCATACAGCTGTAGTGGTGAATGTGCTGCCCTTCCACCAATGTCTCCCGGGGTCGATTCCTGGACTAGGCATTTTGTGGCTTTTTCAGTTTTTTGGTTCTCTACTCTACTCTGCTCCGAGAGGTTTTTCTCTGGGAACTCCTGTTTCCCCTCTCATCAAAACCAGCATTTGATTTGATTTGATTTGTAATTACAATGTAGCTTTCAGAGCCACAAGTTTATTAGCCCATGGCTATTACGTGCTACCCTGACTAAATAAAGTTATTATTGTAGCACAAGATAGCATTACAAAATGCACTTTCTAACTGCAATCTTCTCCATTAAATGCAGATTTGTTTAAACCATTGTCAATACCAAAGAAGGAATACTACAGAACCCTGTATGAATTTGAACCTCGAAATCCTGATGAGATGGAACTTGATGAAGGGGACATTGTCACGGTAAGAGGGTTCATATGTACAGTCTTTGTTTGAAAAATTAAAATCTAGACAGTTTAGTCTTTCAATAAGGTACATGTATTAGAAGGGAGTCAGTGATTCAATCAGTTGTACATTTTGCCCAATTGCTTAATCAGCAGGGCTTGAGATTGCGACACAGTCACATTTGCGACTGAATTTTTACCATTTGCAAGTGAAACATTTGGAGGAGTCACAAATTTGTGACTGGTTTCACCTTCACTGTTACGAAATAAAAGGGCTAGCAGTTGCTTCTTTGCCGCTACTTTTGCTAAAATAAATAAAGAAATGAATCAAAATCAATTAGGGTTGTAATGACAAATTATTAATAATACCTGGATCACCAGTTATGACAGTTTTTGCACCGTGCCCTTAACTTAAAGTGAAATATGACTGCACCTCGTCATTAAGGAGCTTGTTTATGTTAATTCAGCCCAGGATGTAAAAGTACCATTAATTTTCAGAGTTCTCAGTTAAACCCATAACCCGTAGTGTCTGTCAAGAGTGTCACTAGTAAATGTTACAGCTGTAAAATCGTTGCAGTAAATGAATTTGAGTTATGTTGTCTTTAGATAATAATTTATATGTACTTTTACTGTATGTTATGTTATCACAATGCCTGCTGACATTTTTGTTGAGAAGCCTGCATTTTTTTCTCTGTGCAGATTGACCCAGAGGCAAAGAAAGCCCCACCAGGCTGGCTCTATGGTGAGGCAAATGGCAAGAAAGGCCTTTTTCCTGCAAACTATGTGGAGAAGATCTCAGAAGAAGAGGCCAGAGCTGGGAAACAAGATAACATTAGTGTGTCACCTCCAGAGAGCTCCTCTTCGACAGTTAAGTCACTGGCAGCTGCTCTCAGCATGCAGTTTGCTTCCGGTGGCTCACTTGGTGGTTCAGTTGTTACCAGCCAGAGTTCCTCTGCTACAAGTTCAACTGTTTCTACAACTGAGGTGAGAGTGCAAAGGACACAGTGTTTTGCAAGCACAATATCTGTGTGCAGGCACACAGCATTCGGTCTGTTTTGTACCTTATGAGCAGTATATTTCACAACAAAATACCAGCCTCATGATTAAACTGTCCATGCACCACTCAGAGCTTGGCATGTTGATGTTGGAGTTTATGAAGGCTGTACAGTGCCTCCAACCAGTTTTGCAAAAAAAAAAAAAAGGAAATGACAGAAAGTGTTTGGGTGTTAGCTTTGATAGTGAAACAACCTCTGAAAGTGTAAATGCACCATCTTTGGTCATTTGATTAGAGTTTGCATAAGGTCCTTAAAGATTCCAGTCTCGAGCCTGACCTTGGCATGTTGTTGCTAGGTACCCATTTCCTTAACCTTTGCTGTAGGGTTACTTCAAGGCGTTTGTTTTTCAAAACACCCAAAGAGGGGTATGTAATTTAGTTTCCCATCATGTGGTGGTCCCGTCATGTGGTGGCAACGACCTGGACAGTAACTTCACCCTGTAAAATTTTCACTTTTTCTTGCAATGATTATTGTGCAGCTACAGTACCTATACAGTGTACTTGTAGAATAGTTTTTCAGGACCAATATGTTATCGGGAGTCAGGCCTCCACAGTCACTTTACTGGCAGGTTGGCTGTATGGCCCACTGTACTTACATTTAGCTGTGGTAGCCAGTTCTTTTGGAGCACTCTTTTGAATAAGCTCCAATTTGAGCCTTCCTTTGAATATATGGTCAAGTGGGAGAACCTGTTGCATCATTGCCAAGAACAGAAAGCTCTGGTCAAGTGAAAGACAGTGCATAAACTTAACGACACCGTTTTAGTCTGTGTTACTATCATTATCAGTTGAGTTTGGACAGAGAGAAGTTTGGCGCCCAAGTTTTGCCGCTGAAACCACATTGTTGTCAAGGGGAACGCAAATGGTATCAATAATTGGTAACATTTTGGGCTGTGATATCATCAGTCTTAACATGACAGCCCGAATAGTTACCAATGGGTACTATTTGCGTTCCCCTTGACAACAATGTGGTTTGAATGGCAAAATTTGAGCGCCAAACTTCTCTCGGTCCAAATTCAACTAATAATCGTAGTAATTACATTAATAATTGTTGCATGTAATCCTCCATTGTTTCATCTTTGTAACATCCAAGTTCCATTGATTTGTGCTTAGACACCAAAACCACCAGCCAGCCAACAGTCCAGTGAAGGCTTCAGAGTAATGGCTTTGTATCCATACAGAGCAAAGAAGGATGACCACCTTACATTTAACAAGAATGACGTGATCATCGTGAAGGAGCAGCAGGACATGTGGTGGTCTGGTGAGCTTAACGGCAATGTGGGATGGTTTCCAAAGTCGTACGTCAAACTGCTTGGTGCAACCATAAAAGCCCCAGAGTAAGTGAATTAAAGGGTGTATACCTTTGAGATGATCCAGGTTCAATGATCCAAGATCACTCAGGTCATGGTGTAACACGCAAAACCAAGTTTTATTCCTTTCAAATTTCGTAATTCTACAACTCGTGTTTTCCTGCGTTCCTAATCACCGAAGAAATCATCTCCTATTTGAACAACTAAAATGTCAAAACTAGTCTTATGTAATGTCACATCCGGTCACGTTTCCACATACAATATAGTCACAACCACTTCAGGTCATTGGTACATCAAACTAACTGAGGAGTCCATTCTGGGTAAGGGTTCCTTGGTTCCTTTAATTAACCATGATCTGAGTGATCTTGGATCATTGATCCTGATCTGATTTTTTTTGTTATTGAATCAGATGTAGTCTGTGATAATTCCTCACTGACACTATGACGAAAAGGTGATTTTTTAAGAGGCCATAGAATTATTACTGAGTAATTGATTTTCAGAAATTTTACATTAGTTAATTGAGGTAAAAAATGTGGCTTCCGCTACCATTCGCAAGACTTTACTTGGTCCAAAGATCAGAGTGAACATGTATCTTGTAATGGTGAACTGTCTTTTTTATGCTTCATCAGTGAAGTACGTTCCTTTGACAGATTTTGATATCATTGAAAATGAAGGTGGCGTATCTATGATGATCTAAAATAATAATTTGTTTGTCGTACAAAATTTTAGAACAAATGGGACAGCCACTGAAGAAACTTCAAGTAAAGTTACAGTGCCAGTGGCCCCCCCTGAAACGAAACCCGAATCACCAACAACGCTGTTTGGTAAGTTTTCCAAAGCAATACATGTTAGTGGTTTTTTTTCCCCTTCTAATCCTTCCCTTGTGGTGGAAAAATTACCCAACTCTGTCCACAACAACAGCAACAAAAGATTACAATTAATTTTAATTTCCCTAACAATCCAAACAACACTTGGCGATCTGCGGCCTTTCCGTACATCAAAGTACCACGGAAAGCCGCAAGAATGAAGCGCAAAATTTTATCCTTCAAATCTGTACCCTCAACCTCCCTGCATCATATAACTAATTTATTCTTGTTTTTTCACGTTAGCATGTTCCCACCAATAACGTAACTCCATCTTCTCTACAATTGTCATTACAAACCACACACAACCCATAATCTCTATCGAGTAATCGGTCAAGCGACAAGCTCATTATTTCTGGTTTTGCGATTCGCGATCCTCGATTCGATTTTCGATGGCTGAGCCTCGATCCTCGATACTCGAAACTCACGGGAATCAGTATCGGGTATCGGCTGGAGACTCGAAATTTTGATCGTTGCCTTAGATTCGCTCTGACGACGGTTTATTGCTCGAAAGGTCAGCCTTTTGATGGCCAATTTACGTCGTCAAATTCTCATGTTATTGAAACAGTTCCAGTGCCTGGCTAAAACACTGTAATTGCAGCGCTGTTTTTCACCTTAGTGGTGAAAGTCTCAGACTG
>OX419338.1:10498246-10608246 GCA_948470475.1 Galaxea fascicularis | reverse complement strand
CCCTTCTAACTACGTTCAACCACTGAGTGATGTGAAGGTCGGCACCACGCAATGTAAGTAGATCAGTCTTGTTAATCACGTTGCTATGTGCAAGTAAAAACAACATCAAAAACAAAAAGGATATTTTCGTCTAAATTAAATTTCTTTAGATCACGACTTGTTGTCCAGTTAGCATAGTTGTCCATTCATGAAAGGTCCAGCGTGTAGTTTGTACTGTATGTGGCTGGTGGGCCTGTGACCTATGTTGTTCAAGTCGGTTGATACGTATACCCACCTGCGACGGCTTTCTCACCAAATGGCAGTACTCAGCCACATTAAGATTTATCTTTATGATGTTCTGTATCTCTTTACAGGACAAGGAGAGGAGATAACAGAAATGCTTTGGGATCGATCTCCCTTTTAAATAGTTGATCCAAATATATATTACGATTAGAATATTGTTATCTGTTGGATGGTGTGATGTGAATACTCCTACCGACTAAATTTTGACCTGGTCAGTGTATTTAGGTTTAGGCTCTTTAAGTTCCAAGTGATATCTTTTTATTTAAGGTCTTATTTTCAAAATGTTTCAACTTTTTTAGATTAGGTTTTTCTTTTGCTGTCGGCACTTTTGCGCTCTGTGAAGTTGTCACAGGTTAATAAAGATTCCAGCAACTTTCAATGACAAATTATAATAGCATTTCGTGCATCTTAGCGGTCTTAACAATTGTTTAAAGCAAGTGACGTAAGGCTGGTCTCAAAGATATTAGAGAGTCTATGAGGTGCTTAAATTGGCTCATCTTATTAGGTGTAAGAAAATGTATCACAAAGTATATTATTTTTCACGCAAAGGAGTAGTGTATAATCTCAAAATTAGATAGGGAACATTTTGAATTTTGCGTCAGTTTAATCACTGTTGCGATATAACGGTTATCCAGCATAATGTCAGTTTTAATACTTCAGTTTTCTTGTATGGAACTAAGTTAGTCGATTTCCAGGATTACAAAGTGATTGAAATGTGATAACGGCCCAGGTGTAGTGGCTTTAGGACAACTGAATAAACTGGTCAGTTTCACAACTGTTTGCTGATTGTTTATTGGGGAGTTTTGTAGGGTCCCAAAGCATTTTTGTCATCTCCACCTCGAGCCGGTTGCAAAGGATTCAAGAAGAAATTTCGTTTGAAGTTGATTTAAGTGAATTCTCGGATCAGTCTCATAGACCACTTGTTTGGACGTTCAGTGCTGAGTAAGACACTGAAACGTTTTAGCCCTTTGTTCTCAGAGAATGTGTTCTCCCTCCCCTCCCTAATAAAATCGATTTTGGTCATATTGAGAGCGGAGAGAATCGAAGAATCGATGAACTCTCACTGGTTCTGTTTAAACGGGGGGAGAAAATTGCTTTGCCGCCATGATCCTCCTCCACTCCAAACCCGATGAAATCGGCTTTGTCAAATACAGTAAACATACATATAACAAAGCAATCGAACCCAGAGGACGAAACTCTTACTAGAACCGTGCTCAAGAAAGCATGACGCAAGCCGTTTGTGAACCTCCTCTTTATCAACATCCCCACAGAACGCTTTCCTTTTCGGGAGACGGGGATTGGTACTAAGGGCGCTTTCGATTGACCCTATTTTGAAATAAGAATAAATAGAATAACCTCTAGATTCATCTCTGGAAGTAAATTTGGGAAGATATTTATATAAACTTTTGTTGGGAAATGTTGCTGAAGATCTCTTGCATTCCGATAACACTAAATTATCTCAGGGGCGACCTTTAGAAGTAAACTTTTGTATTCTTAATCCGGAATAAGGCCAATCAAACGCAGCCTAAGCTAGTGTTTGGCGCATCTTGTTGCGAGGGCTTCCCCTATTCGTTAGAAGATCGTATATCTGTCTTTGCATTTCTCCCAGAAACCTTTGATAGTAAAGAACACGATAAACATTCCAGTGCATATGTTCTTTATCTACACTACCCTGAGAGAGAGAAAAAGGCCACTACTTGGATTTGTGAACGTTGGCAAGGGTATTTATTTGGTCTTGACGTATCATTTTCTTTTCCCATTGAAATCTGCCCCGTGTCTGGCGAGTATCGCCACGATTATGCCGGAAGACCGTAATAATACTAACTGTTGGCGATTGTATTTGCGATCGACAGTCGCCCCGATAGGTAAGAGAGCGCAAAACATTCGATTGCATGTTTTTCGGTGTTAAGTTGAAATTATCGGAATCAGCTAAATAACTGCTTTGGCTTCGATGGGGGAGAAATATGTTTCCATATTTGTTCAAAGTTGGAAAAAAACGGTTGCGTGGACTTAAGGGTAGTGGAACCTCTCCCCCTCTTTGAATGAATTGTTCGCCTAAAAAACAATTCGCCTTTCAAGTGGATTTCAAATGCATTAGATTTTTAAAAAAGTGTGTTTATTTCTTTTTCGGTTATGTTAATTCACTTGACAGGTATGTTGACAATATCAAGTTTCGAGGGATTATTTTCAGCCTCATTGACCGGCTGGTATGATGCAATTGCAGCGGGTTGTTGCATTCGAAAATGCCTTCTTAACAGAAAGCGATTCATGGGAGGCAATCGTAGCTAATCGTTATAAGACTCCGATAATCTTTTGTAGAAACATGTAAGGGTAAATTTCCTGAATGTTTTCATCGCTATAAGTCAAAGTTTCAAAGTATAAATGGTAATTTTGACTTCGTTTCGTGGCATTGAACAGTGATATTTCATATTCATCGAAAATAAAATGGAAATTTTCCCTATAAATACGATACGTTGGCTCTCAACACGTGTAACTTATGACTCAGTCCTATTTTTAACCAATTAAAGGTTTCGGTCCGTTGCTTAAACCGCTATACTTCCGTGGAAGCCTTCAGTTCTAGGCGAAGTTTTGCTGGTGCGATTTGAAAATCTCAAAATTTGAGGAATATACGATCGATATACACTGTACCTCGGATTATTTCGCATCGTTTAGCGTGATGGGTTTCGTACGTGGGGAATCACCTCTTCAAAGTCGCGTGGCGAAGGCATGTCGTAAAAGCTTGCAAAACCTGAAAAACCAGTTTCGCCCGAAGAAAAACAAGATTGAAGTTTTGCGAAAAGGAGGCAATCAAAATACTGCTCATGGTATGTAGGAGGTTCAAATCTATTTCCGACTTTTTGATTGCTATTTACTTCGGGTTGTGTAGTTCGTTGATCGCGTAGAACGTGTCTTTGCGAATTTACTGGCAAAAAAACCATTTGCTAATGAAGAGATGCGGCTTTGCAAATTTACTATTTTAAAATGTTGAATATTTAAATAAATGTTCGTACGACTATCTGCCTTTCCTATGAAAACGTTTAGCATGCCTTGGTTTACCCAAAAACTATAACAAATGCTCGTTTCTTGAGACGGGTTTCTCGCAAATCTAATGCGACGCAGTCTTCAGAGTTTGTGGTTTTGTAAATATTGCCGTATTGGACTGTTATCAAGAAACTGTTTGTTTCCCCCTTGGGGGGAGTTGGATGGGCTGGGTGTTGGGTGTGCCAGAAAATAATATCAAATTTGGCGCTGCATTATCAACTGTTGATCATAGGGAATACTTCAAAGAACAGAGGTTTTAGTTTCTCCAGTGAATGGCCAGCGAGTACTTAACCCTTTTACCCCCAAGACTGACCAGTAAGTAAATTCTCCTCGCAATGTCATGGCATTGTCAAGCAGACAGGTGATGAGAATAAAGAAAAACTGAAATCAATTATAAGGGATATTGCTTGATTTAACTCCAAATTCTCAGAACTAGCATAAGCAATGTATGGCCGTAGACAGTAAGAGAATTAATGTGAAGATTGTGGGGTGAAACGGTTAACAGGATGCAACACCAGCAGCATTGAATACCACTGATTCCCAATCATATGAGAATCGTTAATCCTTATAGGTTTTGTTTTTACCTTCAGGGACAGGGTCTTTCGATGAAAAACTTTTGGCGTCTCTGTCGGCTACAGAAAGACAGCGTCAGGTAAAGTCTCCGTTATCACAAAGTTATTTAAGTATTGACTTGTGTTAGTTCCATTATCTCTCTTACGCCAAGAGTTTTGGTTGACAGGGTGGAGTTTGTTTATTTTCTGTTTTTCTCTTTAATTGTTGCTGGTTTGTTTCTCTTATATTTTCCTTTTCTTTTTGTTTCTGCAAAGAACGTCATATACGAGTTGATCAACACGGAACAAAGTTATATGGATGACCTCAGTGCCACTTTGGAGGTTGGTATATGATTCCAAATCTAGACTGAGTCAATATCCCCCGGTCTTCGTTTCCTTTAGTGGATATTCTAAATCAAAATATTTTCGCTGTAGCTAAGGTAATGAATCCCATCCCGTCACTTATGGCGATGCTCTGATATTTCCGAAAGACCATTTTCACGATACGAAACTTAGCATTAGCCCTTCGTCAGATCGATTCGAGGAATTATGGGTTGTGTGTGGTTTATTTAGAGGAGATGGAGCTACGCTATTGGGGGTGACATGGCAACGGGGAAAACAGATTGATACCACTTCCCTACAGACGCCGCAACTCAGTTTCTTCAAAAACTACCCCTTTCATTAGAAACTATTTATTTTCGTGACAGTCATTTTCACTGTCGTAGTTAGGTAATGCAGCATTTATTTGATGTATTTGAATCAGTTTTATAAAGTGTGACGATGACTAGAAAACGATAAAACGGCAATGAGCAGTGTAAGAAGATAGAGGAAAAAGATATTTTTGTTTCTTTTCTGCAACAAGATTAAGGGACTTAACAGGGGTAAAAAATAAGGTTTTTGAGTCGGATTGGCGTTGTTGTCCAGAATGGCGTGACATACATACACTTATTAATGTATGTATAGCAAATGACCTTGTTCTATTTTTCGCCAGGTTTTCTACAATCCTTTGGCTGAATCTGGAATGATGACTGAACAGGAATTGAGCACTGTGTTTATTAACTGGAAGGAGCTGATTTTGTGCAACATGAGGCTGCTCAAGTAAGTTAATATAAATGTGAACATGTGCTAAAAGAGAACCCCTAAGGTGATCAATGCTTAATTTCTCCTTACAGTGACACTGCTCAATCAAACATAAAGGTTGAGAGAAAAAAGGAAGTGATCAACAAGTAACAAAGGTCTTGATTGTTTAACAAATTCTCCTCATCATCACCATAGAAAATGTATGGCGAACAGTGTGGAGAATTTACATGCTGATGTTAGAGTTTAAAGGGATGAATGGGCACAAGAGAATGGAACCAAAGCGGCAGCGAAAACAATTCAGGTTTGCGGGGGATTGGAACCCATAACCTCTGCGATACCGGCGCAGCGCTGAGCCATCTGAGCTAACAACCCAACTGGGTGCTGGTCATTTTGTTACCTCGTAAAAATTCATCACTCACATCTTTATTAGCAATCAACGGCGAAAGGACCACAGTCTTGGGCAGAATAAAAAGAGAAATGACTCCCGCCCTCCTCCCCCTCCAAATCGATGATGAATTAGCGCTCAAATCAAAACGCGCCCTTTCTTCACTCATTAAAGTGTGAGGGGGTGGGGGGAGTTTTTCGTTTGAGTTCACCAAAATTGCAGCTCCATTTTATACATCTTTCTTTAAAGAAAATAAGCTCATAACAAAATAAGTTATAAAAGTAGATCATCCAAACTTTTTTAATCAATTACATCATAAAAGTAACCTTGCCTTGAATAATCCAAGTTTATGCACCATTACTTTGCCATTTCGTGTTCTCTGCACAATCTGCTCGCCCCCTACATCGTATGTTCTAAAAGCATAGCAAAAGACAATACTTATGACTGTATTCTTTTCCAGGGCGTTTATGATTCGTAAGAAGATGAGCAGCAGTGTGGCAATCACCTCGATTGGCGATATCCTCTGTGAAATGGTTAGTTATTTCAGATGTCTCCTCCGACAAGACAGTAAATGGTATCTGATTTTTTGGGTGCGGCTTTTATTTCGGGCTTTGTGTGCTGAAATACCAATCAACTAAATAAAATATAAGAACACCAAGAAGCGGCTTCTGTTTTTAAATAATATATTTTTCTCTCCAATACCGTACAGGCCGTTTTCAACTAAAGATGAATTTTCACTAAAATGCATGTAACTTTACGGACATGTCGAATTGTCTTGACTTCTGACAACGTTAATTGAAAGGTCTGTAAAGGGGCTATGATGAATGTGGAAAGAGGTATTCTAACGTTAAGCGACAATACTGATTTGTTTTGTATTTAATATTCCAGTTGCCTCGCCTTACACCCTACGTGCGTTTCTGCAGTTGCCAGTTAAAGGCCTGTCAGCTGCTTCAAAATAAGACGGAAACGAATCCAGAGTTCAAACAGTTAGAGAAGGCAAGGATCCGAAAAATATTTCAGATTAGCTAGTGTTTCTTTTTATTTTGCGAAGTGTGCAATTAAGCTCATAGTTAGGAGGATTTGACTCAATCACAGACAATCAGTGTATTCAATACTTACGGACAATAACAGATTTTCCACACTTACAATCACTCGTGTGTGAATAAGTTCTCAACGACCTTTTCAGATCTGTAACAGAACAAACTCATAACAAATTTCGCCGTAAATAATAATTCCTATTTTTTTTCGTACAGAACTGCATCGCTGATCGTCGAGCAAAGGGCCTTCCCTTGAGTAGCTATCTGCTGAAACCGCTCCAGAGAATCTGTAAATACCCGCTTCTGATAAGAGAGGTAAGCTGTGAATGCTCTCTCAGCTCCCTGATAATAAATAAGAAAACACCAGGTTCTGCAGCCGTCAAACCAAAGTAATGCTTCACAAGCACAGAATGGCCGTGTATCTTCAGGGTTTTGAATCAAAAACATTAACTTTAAAAAAAACTGTTATCCAAACGTTTGTAAGAGCCTACTGATCACGTAACCTACGACGTTTCTTCGTTGCGATGAAGGCGTTAGCCGAAGTAAAACCCCCGAAAATCGTTGTAATTTCCGTGTAGTACACCAGGGGCTCCTTACCATTTACACGGAAAACCCGGAAATTCTGGTTGGAAAATCAAATGGTACATACCATTCCAGTTGGAACGTTTCAGAAATTATGGGCTTTCGGCTCAGTCAATGCACTTTTTCTGTCATTTATGAGCTTTCCAACTGATACTAGTACATTCTGTGACTTATTTATTTTGCGTCTGGACAAGCTGCAGCATTGAATATTCACTCTTAAAACTTTGCATCCGGATGGATCTTGTAAATGGTAAGCGCCCCAGATGAGGTGTCGCCTTTGAAGTTAGACATTGTCTTTGACTGAAATGCAGAATGCATACACAAAATGCCATAATTCTGCCCCCTCCCCGGGAGGGAGGGGCGGAGATACTCGGGGTTTCAAATGATGGGGATGATCGAATAATAAAAAAATCCCTAGGGCTTCGAGCATAACCCCAAAAAATCCCTCGGCCAAAAATTAAGCCCGGAAAAATTCCATGCCGAATGTCCGAGCCTTAAAAATGCCCAGAAATGATTGTACTTTACCCGCAGAACTAAGCGGCTGGGGTATGCAGGCACTACCCCCGGGAATACTACCACGAATCTTCAGATTGTTTTGAATACCCAAAAAATCCCTACTTAAATCAAGCCACTCAAAAAATACTTGCCAAATGTTCTGGGATTTTACCTCCAAGTTTACCCTCTTGGAAAGTACTAAACATTCATTTAGTTGAGTGTATAAAGGCTCTCACCGTAAGATGCTTCCTTTTGTAGTATTTAGTAAAGGGTGATGGTTATAAATAACGTCTTACATTTTATGGCACACTTCTTCCTTTCTCCTCAGATTTTAAAGTATACTCCCGAGAACCACTTTGACAGAGCTAATTTAGAAACAGCACTGGAAAAGGCTGAGGACCTCTGCCAACAGGTGCGGCGAATTGCAGCAGACTTATAAGAATCCCAGCATTTTGCATTTATAGAAGGGAAAGACAGGATTCAATCTTAACCGTGTTTTTACTAACGTTTGCCTCATTTCAAAGAAATGGACAAACCCCGCAAATTGGTCTCTTTCCATGTATTAGCATGGCTTCCAAACAATATCCCCTCTTATTTTCAAAGGTTAATGAAGGGGTTCGAAACCAAGAAAACACCGATCGTTTGGAGTGGCTTCAGACCCATGTCAACCTGGAAAGCATCGGAGAGGTGTGTAAGCAACAGTTGACAGCATTATATTGTGAAATAAGAAAGGGAACAACGTGTGGTAGAGCTACTGTACACCCGGCTGGCTAGTTCACTGGAGACTGGCCGCTTCGTAGGAACTTGATTTAATATGAGCGGTGCTTGTTAAGTTAAATTAATTGAAAGTGGAATGCTTATCAAAAGCCGCTTACGGGAAAGAGGCCGGTACTTATTCTTATCATTAAGGTAGGTTGTTAGCTCTGTTAAATAATCATTCTAAATTTGTTTCATAGCGTTTGATTTTTAATTCCACGACAAACTGTCTTGGACCTCGAAAACTCCTGCATTCTGGGACACTTTGGAAGGTAATTATTTTTATATTATCGTAGTACCCTTGTACTTGAATCAGTTCATTCGTTTGTTAAGTTCCACTGAGACACCTTTCAAGACAGCTCATTCCCAAAACACACACTTGCACTGTTTAAAACCTGAGGCTGCGGTGTTTGGTTTTGAAGGAAATAGAAACATAACTGACTGTCCGCACTTGTAAGGATGTTACATCCAGATCAAGAAAAAGGGCAAAACCAGCGAATACGAAGAAAAATGGTTTGTTCAGTGTAGATGAAGAGAAAGACCACGCGGTTAACCGCATAAGACATCGAAGAGGGGATTTATCGATGAATTCATTGGGAGAAGACCATCCTCTCTAACTTGCACTAAACAGACGTTTATTACGTTTTTTTGTTCATTTGCAATTTTAGGTCAAGAGTGGAAAGGAACTTAAAGCTTTCCTTTTCAATGACTTCCTTATGTTGACGCGGCCGCAAAGTTCCATTACCGGAAGTCTGTCCAAGAAGATTGGATTCGAATCTAATGAACAGGAAGTCATGTACTCCATTTACAGGAAGGTATGTTATCCCCAGTTCTGTCCCAGACCTCTCACGGCTGTGGTTGTTGATCGTCTGTCAGGAACGGTCCTTCCAAGTTGAAATGTAGCATTTTACCTCAGTGCACTGAAAAGTCTAGCCTAGGCTATTGACAGTTCTCCATTTTTCCACTGGGATTCTCGAGATTCGCACGCTTCGTTCGAATTGCCGCCATCTTGGTTTGTAACGGCGCGCACGTCTGAATGAAGCATATGTAGTCAACTAAATACATATTTTGTTAATGTAGGCCCAAATTTAACAACTCAACTACCAAACTGTATTAACTCTAATCCTACAAGATATATTACTAGAAATTTTCCAAACAGCGTTATGTTTAGGTATATTAACTCGTATGAAGTGCGTGACTTAATCACGAACCTAAGAGCTGAAAAGTCATACGAGTCCCCGCAAAGTGTTTTAAGGTGGCCGGAGATCATATGATCATATCTATGAGGCAATAACCAAAGTCTACAATCTCTCCATAGAGCATGGTATTGTGCCTGACACTCTCAAAATTTCCAAAGTAACTCCAGTGGATAAAGGTGGTGATGTCACTGTCCCGAATAACGTTCGCCCTATCTCAGTACTTTCTATATTTACACAGATTTTTGAAAAGCTGGTATGTAAACAGCTAACAAGTTATGTTAAAAAGTATGCCATTTTAAGTCAATACCAGTTTGGCTTTAGGATGGGCAGATCGACTGAACAAGCCATTTTAGAAATCACTGACAATTGAGAACAAGCAATAGATAATAATCTACTCACATGCGGAGTCTTTCTCGACTTCGCTAAGGCCTTTGATACAGTCAACCATGCTATACTGTTAAACAAATTAGAGAAATATGGTGACTCCCACTGAGTTGGTTTACTGTTATTTTACCAATAGACAGCAATATGTTAGCATTGATGGTGTGGAATCTTCAAACTATTAAATGTGGTATCCCGCAAGGCGGTTCTCTTAACACTCATCAATGGCATTCCAAAAAATTACCAAACATCTCTGGCCAGCACTTTCGCTATGCAAGTGAAGTCCATACATGTAATACGAGATATGTTTGAAATCCTTCTACAAACCACGTTTCATAACTAACATAGGAAAACAAATAACGTTGGGTATGGCTACTGAATTGTGGCAATAGCCCCCAACCCATATCAAAAACCTCCCAAGTTATAACTTTACTAAAAAATTAAAAGAATACTTGTTGGCTGAACAATTAACATACTGAAATTATTTTATTTTAATCATATGGCCATGCACTGTGATGACTGTTTTCTTTTCCTTTCTTGCCACCTACGTGTCTTCTTTTTTATGGTGTGTATGTGTATGTCTTACGATCTTTTTTATGTCTAGTCATTATGATGTCCTGTACTTTCGAAACTAACTTCAAAGAACTAGCTGCTAGCTCGAAAACCTTACGGTTACCAAGCTACTAGGCATTTCCTTCCATGTAATACATAGAATGGAGGCAGGATGGCCGAGTGGTCTAGGGCGCTGGAGTTCAATGTGGTGACCCGGGTTCAAATCCCGCTCGTGCCACTAGCTGGTGTTGTTCTGAGCTCGTGCCTGGATCAACTCCTCGGTCATCCTTGTAAATAGCCAACTGGTCTGCTTCCCGCCAGTTGGGATTCTTAATGGAAATGTGAATAAAGTGTTGTTGTTGCTGTTGTCGCCCTGGGTAGTAAGGGGCCCCGGCGTTAGTCTAGACACTCTACCCAGGTTGCGCTCGCCGTCACAAGCCGAGTTGGCGACACCTTCATTGAAGCATGCGAGTCTTGACTATCCCACGGAGAAGTAGAGGACTGTGAATAAACTAAGGCTGGCCTGATGTTTTACTCCATAAAACTTTGAAGTCTCGCAAAGCCTTTTTTGACTCAATTCCTTCCACTCGATTTCAGCCGCTAATTCTGAATGAAGTTATTGTCAAACGGAATCAAGAAGTGAACGGTACGTAAATGAGTAATTTGTACTGTTTTTTTCATGCAGGGAATTTTGTATATTATGTAGTTAATTTTACTTTTGCCCAAAAGAAATTGACAAAGCACAGGAAGTCGTTAATTTTATTTGCTATGTTGGAACCATTGTCTTTGATAGGCGTTTGTTTTCTTTCTTGTCAGCTGAAGAATTTGTGTTCCATTTATCGCACACTGACCAGACGTATTCCTTTCGAGCAGAAAAGAAATCTGAAAGGTTCGTTTTCCTTGTCAATACCTTTTTTTATCCATATTGCGCTAGCGCTTTACCTGGATCAAAAAAGAGGGTGAAGCTCCACTAAGGTAAGGTAGGAGAATCCAAAATGATTTGTTTTGTCGTGATCTTTTTCTTGGGTTTAATAGCACGTTAGGGAAGGAACATGTCCATCATGGCCCCAAACAAAATTAATTAACCAATTTATTTATTTATTTATTTATTTATTTATTTATTGTTTATTAATAAGACCTCGCGAACAAGTTGCACTGGCTACGCGTGCTGTTTTTGTTTTTAACAAATATAGTTTTGTCTTCAAATATAATGCTAAATTCCTAAAAAAATTCCTTAAAGAATTTTCTTGCGGCGCGGAACAGCTGAAATTCTAAGTTTGCCTTTATTCGACAGAAATCGATGGATGGAGTTGATCGAAAAAGCATCGGAGACGTACATTGAAACCGAACGTGAACTGAGGCTGAAAGCTCACAGAGGTTAGTTAGTCAACTTTCCCAGACAGGGCTCGAACTAACTAAGGGCAGGCGCCGGTCACGTTGTCCGGTCAAACATGTTTTTCCTTGTACATGAAGCATTTTAGGCCGGTCAAATTTGAGCAATATCTTAACTCTTACCATATTGATCCCAGATTGCATGAATGATTATGCTTTTCAGGAACATGAATAATGTCCCTCATCATGATCAAACAGCTCAAAAATGAATTTTCTTTAAAAGCGCAAATGACCGAACAACATGTCCGGCAATCCTAGGATTTGTCCGGTCAATACCCAAAACGGATCGGACATTGTCCGTTGACCAGCTGTTATTTCGAGCCCTGCCCAGAGTTTTATCGTAGGAGACTTTTTCAGTTTCCAATAAGGGCAAAACTTTCATTCAAATGCTGGAAAATCAATGCAAAAGCACTATAGGACAAGGTGTCCTATTGATTGTACATTGGGGGAGGGGGGGGATGTATTATCTTTAAGTGGGACAACCTCCGGAATTTTGCTCCTTCGTGAATGTTATTTCGAATCAGTTTCACGTCTCCTAAAAGTTGTTTGAAAACGTGTTTAAATGGGAAATGACTGCTAGTTTGCAAGGCCCAAAATAGCACTATTAGTTAGAACTTGGTACTAATATTTTGTTTGCTATTAATGGC
This sequence comes from Galaxea fascicularis, assembly GCA_948470475.1. Classification (NCBI taxonomy): domain Eukaryota; kingdom Metazoa; phylum Cnidaria; class Anthozoa; order Scleractinia; family Euphylliidae; genus Galaxea; species Galaxea fascicularis. The sequence continues at coordinate 10,595,865 of OX419338.1, read as the reverse complement.
CTAGCTCCTAATTATATTAGTAATTTAGTTAACATTTTATACCCTAGCAAATATTTGCTTCGTCGGAACAACGAGATACTACTGGAACCATACAAGGGTAAAACCAAGAAAACGCTAGGTGACAGGGCGTTTGCCGTGGCAGCCCCCAGGCTTTTTAATTTACTCCCTCGTGAAATCAGACACGAGACATGTTTTAATACTTTTAAAACTAAGGTTAAGACTTTTTTGTTTCGCACGGCTTTTTGTTAATTTTACCTAATTTATTGCTCATTTTCTTATTTTTAATACGGTGTAATTAGTTTTTATGATGTAATTTAGTTTTATAGGATGTATATGGTTTTCCTTATAGCATTTTGTTTATAGTTTTTAGGTATCTCAGATGTAACGCGCATTTGATCATATTCGAATGTTAATTTGCGTGCTATAAGCAATGATAATAATAATATTATTATTATTTTGCTATTGTCAGCGCGGTCATTCCGGACTGGTGGAATCGGGAAACTTAAAGTAACTCTGATTGAGGGTGTTGACTTGATAGCCTCTGATCCAAACGGTGAGTCCTTGATTGTATGAAGTATCATTAATTCTTTCGAAGCGTTCGTTTTAGTGAAGGTCGCTAAATGTCAACTAAATTGATCTCCGATCACAATGGTTTTGGATCTGCTGGAGTAGTCAAAAGCCAGTTTCTTCAAAAGGAAGTTAGCACCAGGCGCGTATTACTAGAAACTCCTATAACACGTGCATTGGGTTTTGATACGAGAAATTCGATTTGTAATATTTTTAATAACCTTGTAAGAAAACGCGCTATAAAATAGAGAAATGCATAGGGCTACTTTGTCTACCAATCGATAGAAACCCAGGCCCGCAATGTTTTGTGGAGTTTTTGGAAGCGCATGCCAGCCCTGGGGGAGGGGAAGAAGAGAGAGAAGGGGGGGATATACCGTTGCGAAACGTATGCACGCTGACCAGTTGATCTTCTTAAATACTGGAAACCTTCACTAAAAGTTGTTAAAAGAGAGTTTCATTGTTGCTTTCAAATGCAAGACAACCTCTTCAGAAAGGGCAAATCAGGAACAAAAATTTAATTCTCGACCAATAGACCTTTTTACCGATACGGCGGCCATCTTTAATTCTATTGTTTTGACTGAGAAATTATGGGCTGCCGAGGGGGCAATCGCTGGAAAATTTATCGTATACACAGCTTTCAGGATAAATTTTTGCTGCTTGTCTCTCATATTCCATAACAAATATTACAAGCGTTACGTCTTACTGTCACAGTATTTGGCAGTTGTTCCTATGGTTAGCGAAAAATTATCGTTAAAAGTTATCACGCCACAGTATTCTTTATAATTATTTCTCATCTGCCCCCTGGGTATCCCATAATTACTTCAGAATTCAAGATGGCCGCCGTATCGGTAAAAAGGTCTATTTTCATTAGAAATGCAAGTGATTTGTATAATCTCACAGCTCGCCTTAGATCGCCTGATGAAGACACTGTTGGCTAAGAACTCAACATGTAATGTAAGGTAAACAAATCTCTTCTGGGCGAGCTACCATATTATAATTGCGACATCATTTCTACCCATGGCCAATTTAACAATATTCTCATTACTACTCTTCTCACCAAGAAATATCTAGATCCGCGCCTTCCCAGCTGTTACGATCTTGACATATTTACTTTGAATACTTTTTTAGACAGAACGTCGGACCCTAATATGGATACTCCTAACGTAAGATGCAAATATTACTCTCCACACAGTTTTTGCGAACAAAAAAATAGCTTTTCCACTCCGAATTCAATAGATTGTGGTCTCTCATTATTTCACACGAACATCCGCAGTTTAAAACGTAACCTGGAAAGCCTTCAAACCCATTTGTTGGATGAACTAAACTTTCATTTTAATGTCCTGGGTATTACAGAAACTAGAAGACATGATTTGCTTGAAAATTTAGACTTAAACCCTCCAATTCCAGGTTACAATTTTGAATACGTCCCAACGCCTCTTTCAGCTGGAGGTTTTGGTATGTATATTGATGAACGAATTGATTATATAGTTATAATGAGAGGTGTTGCACACTTTTTGTTGAATGACAGCTCCCTAAAAAATGCAAATATAATATGCGAAGTTATCTACAGGCAGCATAACTCTCCGGAGCGTTTCCAAGAATACTTTGATCTAACGATAGAAAAACTTAGCGCTTCTTGGAAAAAGATCTTTAAAATGGGCGATTTTAACCTAAATCTTCTCCGTTTTCAAACTTGTACTCACGCCGAAAATCTTGCCCTATCCTTACAAAGCTTTAACTTGATCCCCATAATTGAAAAACCACTGAACCAGAGTACATAATAGCCCATATTCACTTTTTGATAACATCTTCATTGGTGACGTAGAACACAGTATTTCCAGTGGTAACATAATTTCAGATTTAACCGACCACCTTTCTCAATTTTGCATAATCAAGTCCCCAGGTCATCTTTTCAATCCCCAGAGATCTAAACGTCTAGTTCGTGATTTCTCACACTATTCAGTAACCAACTTCTTAAATGAGTTGTCTCAACTTGATTTGTCCGAATTGATCTGCAGCAAAACAGATGTAAATAAATAATTCTCTGCTTTCTACAATAAACTTATCAAACTCCTCAATAAGCACGCGCCTTTAACCACTTTCAAAGAGAAATTTAAAACAAAAGAGAAAACCCTGGATAACAAAAGGTATTAGAAGGTCAATCAAAATAAAGAATTCACTTTATTCTTCTGGTGACATGGCATGCTACAAACTGTATCGCAATGAAATCTTAACGCTCACACGAATAAGCAAAAAGATTTATTTTCACAGGTATTTTGAAGAAAACTTTACTAACATTAAAAAGACATGGGAGGGCATAAACGATCTTTTAGGTCGAAAGCAGAATGTGCGGAAAAATCTAACTTTGCTCTAATGTCCGGGAAACGATCGAATTTCATACAATTCCCCAGAGTTTCCAAATATCATGAATAAGTATTTCTCGTCAATCGGACATAACCTGGCTTCCAAAATGCCTAATCCCTCCAAACAATTTTCTGAATATCTTCCAGACTTGAGTGGCCCTGGCTCGTCCTTTTCAACCCTGTGAGTCCACTGGAAATAGAAAATGAAATAATGAGCAAACCATTAAACAAAGCACATGGCTTATACTCCTTTCCAAGTCGCAATCTTAAGATCGGCAAAATATATTATAAGCCAACCTCTATCGCTTCTTATCAATAGATCGATTGAAAATGGGATATATCCCTCTAAATTAAAACTGGCTAAAGTTATCCCACTATATAAAAGTAATGATGAGTCTGACCCGTCCAACTATAGACCCATATCGTTACTCTCAATTTTCAATTGAATTTTTGAAAAAAATGCTGTATTCCTTATTTATGTAAATGATATTTGCAATAGCTGTAACCAATTGAAGTTTTATTTATTTGAGGACGACACGAATCTTTAATATGCAGATAAAAACCTCAAATCGCTTGAGTCCACAGTGAACAACGAGCTTTCTAGGGTTTATGCTTGGCTAATGGCAAACAAGTTATCTCCAAATATTAAAAAATCTAATTTCGTAATTTTTCGACGCAGACTGAAATAAATTACCTTACTAAGTCAATTTGAAAGTTTTTTACCACCTCAGCAATTCCTACGTTTCTTTGGAATGCAAAAACTATGTTAAATATATGGGCGTGCTTATTGACGGGAACCTCTCTTGGAACATCACATCTCTTACAATAACTGGCATTATTGTTAGATTTAGACACTTGGTACCTTTGCACACTTTTACATCATATCTATAGAACACTTATCCAACCTTATTTACTGTATGGAATTGTAGCATGGGGCCGTGCTGGGAAAATCTACAGAACCAAACTCTTACGCCTGCAGAAACGGGCCCTCCACCTTATGTTTTTTGGTGACTATAAATCTCACGCAGTACCTTTCTTCATCTCCTCTAATCTATTACCTCTAGACCTTCTTTACTTCAAATCAGTTGCTATCTTAATGCACGATGTCTTCAATAATTTATCACCACCCCAAATAACTAATATATTTAATTTCTAATCGAATATTCACCCCTATAACACAAGATCATCGTCAAGAGGTAACTTCTTCGTGCAATACTCTGGATTAGAAAAACAAAATAAGTCCTTCCCACGGGTTGGTGTTAAAGTCTGGAATAGCCTACCTGTTGATATACGTCGAACACCCAAAACGAATTTTAAACGCAAAATTCATAATTTGCTTCTTCAAAAATTCTCGGAGGCAGACAATTACACTGACCTTCCCGATTTGATCAAAAACTGAAATTATCTTGAAAACTCAGTGTATTATATTTGCATAATCCATCCTGCTCTTGTCAACATTATCTAACTTACTTGTACATTATATTTCGTTCTATGGTTATGTTCGCTTAACTTAAATATAACCTTCCTTTTTACTCTAAATATTGTTAAGTAATCGGTTACGTATCTTCTTGTTATTGTAAATCTCGTCTCTTTAACTGTACACATCCAGTCCTAGTTCTCTCTTTTTTTTCACTCCGTAAGGTTAAATTGCTGTAAATTATTGTTTATGCGTCAAATCCCGACTGCTCGACTCGAATAGCTGTTGCTAAAGGCTGCGAGCAATGCGTATCTTTCTCTGTATGTTTTTTACTTCTTTAATAACCTTGAACTTGAACTTGATAACTAAAAGGACACAAACGTGGTCAAAACATCAGCATGAAAGTGCAAAGTCCAGCAGTAATTTTCTGTGTCAATGATGTGTATGAAATAAGGGCCCGATTACATGGCAAATTTCAGCCCGGGCTGAAATTTCAGCTCGGTCAACCGGGCTGAAATTTTGTTGCGATTACATGACGAACTTCAGCCCGGGCTGAAATATTCCACTGGAATCGCTTTTCCTTCCTACTAGCAGCAGCCATCTTGTTTCCTGGAAAACAAAATCACTGCGCATGTCCAAACTCACTATTCAGCCCGGGCTGAAATTCCGTTTCGATTACATGAGATTTTTTCAGATTTTTCGCAATTCAGCCCGAGCTGAAAATCCTAGCCCGGTTTGAGCAAACCGGGCTAGGATTTTCAGCCCGGGCTGAATTGCGCCCCGGGCTGAATCCCTCTCCATGTAATCGACAGTTTGATTTTAAGAGGATTTGTTTGAGAAGCCGGGCTGTAGTTTCAGCCCGGGCTGAAATTCGCCATGTAATCGGGCCCTAAATCATATATGAACTGCGGAAATGAAATTACATGAAAAACGACCTCGCAGAACCCACCTACTCCGAAAGTCAGTGGCTTGGTCGCTCAGTTGGTTAGAGCATCGCACCGGTATCGCGAGGTCACGGGTTCAAACCCCGTTGAAGTCCTGATTTTTTTCTTTCAGGCTTCTTTACGCAATTGCATAAATTGCGATCACAACTGCGAGGATCATCCTTCATTTGAGTAATTTTCTGTCATTTCAATGGTGGATGTGCGCGGCCAATTTACTTCCATTTACTTAGTTGTCAACAAGAGACAACCTGTCACTGCAATGTGCTTGCTTTTAAATCATTGATGCCGTGGTGAGATAGAGGGTACAAAGGTGACGAAATTTCGAAACTTTACATTGCTCACGGTTTCAGCGATCAGGCACTCTAACCTTGCGTTCAGAGGCGATTCACAGCTCAGAGAAGTACAATTTTGTTCTGAGGTCTTTGAGAACTAAAGTACTACCTCACCGCGACACGCATTATCATATGCTCTCGGTAACAATCTTTATTTTGTTATCATACTCCAGGATTTATTTTTCCACAAACTGACGTTAAGACACCGCACTACCAGCGAAGTACCACTCGGTAGCTTTTGTTTGAATGAACAAATTTCTTGAGTTTTCTATGCGAATTGCTCTTCATTAACCCACGCCCGCGCGTTCCTTTTTAATCTACATAGAGTAATAAGATCTGAACAGAACTTTATGTTTTAAATGTCCTCTTGCTAATTTAGCAAGACAGGCTTGTCAAAGAGCATTGCGTCTATTATGGAAAAGAGTACATTTATGTCCTACAATGACAGTAGCTGTACATGCGTCTTAATTTCAGTTCAATTTTGGTTTCCTTTTTATTGCGGATTTAATTCACGGAAATATCCTCCACAAAAGAACAGTTTATGTCTTTAGAATCGTTAATTACCAAGTTGAATTGATTGTTTTTACAACAAAATGCAAAGAAAATGGCGTAGAAAAGTAAAAGTACACCAAGGGAATCTAAATCCCTGAATTTTCTAGGTGGGTTTTTGAAATGGAAGAACCCCAGGCAGCTCTAGCAAAGCGTTTGCATCTTATGTTTTACAACTGCATTTACAATGTGTTCATTTCCTTGACATTTCTGCCCTCGGGTGAATCTTGAGGACATTAAATAAGGTAAATATTGACTCCATAAATAGAAACCGCTCTTGTGACTGCAAGGTGAAGCTCCCTTAATTGCAGGTCCGGTATTATCAAGAAGTTTCATCAAAGTCGGATCCTTTTAGCATTTAAATTTCGTTTGTTGTTTTGTTTTGCGCTTTATTTTGTGGGTTAGAGATATAATATTAGAAATTAGACAGTTAAACCAATAACCTGCTTTTAAATGATAACTTGCGAAATTACAAACTTAAAAATGTAAACGACGCGGAATATTGGCGCCATGATGCCGACAGCTGTTTCTTTCCCCTTAGTCTCATGGCGCAAAAGTTGAAACATTTTAAGAACTTGATAACATTTTAAATCACTTTGAATGGAGCACCGCCCAAGTTGGAACCATTTGCGTGTCCAAGAGGTTTTAGCGATTTAATAATTCAACAGCAAAGTTTTTTTCCAATTAAAACCTGTTAACCTACAACTGCAAAATGTTTTCGCGGAGAAGTGACCAGTATTACGTTAATTTGACATTTTATTTCGTAAGAATTGGGACTTCATAAGCGAACGATTGATCCTTACATTTGCCTTGAAACAGTTTTGAGCTTAATGTTTGTGTCATTTCCTCAAATTCTGCCTCCGGCGTGCGTATAGACTCCGACGCGTAGCTAGCAAAGTTTGATCTCCTTTAAAACGTCCTTAAACGCGGCCCTGTAATTCGTGCTGCCTACTGCGTAAGTAATTGGATTCAAGCTTGAACTACAGTATACTAGAAAATAAGAGGTCTTGTAGAACGTACTTTCCTGTGATATATCCGTGGCCGTCGCCATAGCGTAGGGAAAGAAACAAAGCACGAAAACCAGAGTCACTATCAATAAAATTTTGACGATCCTTTTCTTGACTACCGCGTCTGCCTGTCCTCCTGCATCTGTGTTTGAACTACATATGGTGTTGGTAAAATACAGCCCTTTGATTATACTGAAGTAGCAAACAAACATAATAATGAAAGCCGCTGTTACGATGACAGCAAGGAGAATCCAGTACGTGTTTCCGTTTCCAGGCCACTTCGTCACGCACCGTCTGTTTTCTTCATCATACTTCATGAACACAAAGAGTGGGATGACATACGCGATGGCGAAGAGCCAAATACCAGCGATCGCGTAGAGGACGTTTTGTTTGTTTAGTCGAGAAGGTGCCTCCATTGCCCGCACCAGCGCCTTGTAACGCTCCACCGAGATTAAGGTAAGCGTTAGCCCGGACACTATCATACCTATACCAGCAATGCTGTGCGTGGTGATGAATTTGCAGAGGTAACTGCCCGCCCTTCCACTCGGCAGTGCAGTGTAGGAAAGCAGAGTCCCTGGCATGCACCACAGTAATGTCGAAAGGTCTGCGATGGCGAGGTTAACAAGCAAGAAGTTCATTGTAGAGTGCATGGACCGCCTTGTGCGAACTACGTGTATAACTAACGAGTTACCGCAGATTCCAATAAGGACAACGAGGGTGTAGGCAGAGATTAGTACAACATCGGCTATGTTCACTTGCATCGTGAAATGTTCTGACTGATAATTTGACGTGCCTACCAAACAGCTTCGTTTTGCAATTATACGAATTAAGTTTAGCCCTTGTTGTATCACTTGCTCTAGATTTCCTTGTGTACTTTTGTCTAGTTCTTCCTAGAGAGGGCGTGATGACTGTTTTAACTGTTAAATCGGTGTGTGATACCTTTGGTACGGCTTGATTTCGCGATTGGGCTGAGATATCTTAGTCGTCCTATCTTCTGCTTTGTACATCCGTTAGTGCGTCTTTCCTTAGGCGAGTTTCTGGCTGAAATGATACGGTATTGCACAGCCGTCTTTCACAATTCAGTGAATCTTACGTTTTAGCTGTCTTTGCAACTATTTCATCCCAACTTTCATCCCAAAGCTCGATGCCTTTGATGTTGTTCCACTGGTGCAACGTTCGTCCTGGTGAAATACTCGTTCTGCTTCGCAATATTTTCCAACAACTTCTGTGTATCTGCGTTTTACCCTCTTACTCAGAAATGTTTGGCTTTTTCACTTCGTTGATTACAGGCTCCGTAAGAGTTGCTTATTCGATCCACGCATCGTCGGCGGCGCCAGATTCACTCACTAAATGAGCGTCGCAGGTTTCAAAACTGACCACTTATATCTGGTTATTCAAATCAAACAGTCGCGATTAGGATACAGGGCTCTTTAGTTTGCATTCACTTCCAAACTGTGTTGCTTGATTTCGTTCTCTGCGTCTGCCGTCCGTCGGCGAACGGTACACTACATCGCTTTAATAGTAAATGTCTGAAAGACACAAACACAGTTCAGGCAATTGTAAAATAAATGCACCAGGCAATGGCACTCAGTCAGCAGATGTTCACGTTGTCATCCGCCGCTTAAGATGCGATGTGAATTAATCAGTTTTTGTCGTTTCAAAAACACCATTATATTCTCAATACTTTTTTGTTTGGGTTTCATCAGCTGTTTTCCATCCCCTTTTTGATTTGTTTACACAGCTTTATAAACCTTTCGAAAGGAAAACTTTTTGGTTTTATTTCGTAATTCTATAAGTTTACAGCGTCGTAGTAATCCATTAGTCTGCGGTTTGAATTTCTACTCTTTTGGCGACTGAAAACATCCTAGTAAATATAGGCGTAATTGCCTTGCGGTACCTAAACAACGCCCGTTGCGGTTAAAACCCGTGTGAAAGCCAGTCAAACCATCGTCTTATTTGCTTTCGAGCATTGAAGTAATGAAAACTCTTGGGGCGGGGGGGGGGGGGGGTCTGTTCCTTCATGAGCAAATTACTTGACTTGATCTCGAAATTCCCACCACAAACCTGAAATCCCACGTTGCGACTGATTTTGTTTGCCACAAAATTGCATTTGAGGTCATGAGTGTGAATGCGAAATCACTCTTTTCTAGCGAAATGCAATATCGAGGGACGTGAATGGCTCTCTCTCTAAACGAACAAATTGGTGAGGGCCATGGCCATAACCATGGGTCTAAACCATCTTTGAATCATTTCTTACTCAAACACGCCATTTAACATAGTTCGAAAATGGTCAACTAGGTATCGAATACCAGCATCAGTGATCAACCATCCCTGGGGCATATTGAAAAACCATCCCCCTCCGCCCACCCCATCTCCTACAGTCTCCTCTTTCTCCCCCCCCCCCCCCCCTTTCTCCTCTCCTTATTTGATTTCAAGTAGTAGCCAGTTGTGCAGTCCTCCTCAAGTCTACACTCGCCAGGATTGCTCAAATGAAACTTATGGTAATAGTTTCGTCGACCACGTGCACCTTTGGATTTTAGGTAGGGAGTTGTTTGGCAAATCATGTGAAATCGAGAATTTTGAACTATTTGTTAACCAACGACACTCGTTCAGTAAACCAACTGTCTAAACCAAGTCCCGATTTCTATTTCATGCCTTTTGAGTTAGCTGTAGTTCAGACTATTGTTACCTTGTAGTGACCTTCGCTCTCAGAAACCTCGTTGAAATGCAAAATGGTCCGACACTGACGGCGTATTTATGATGAACAATTGGGTTGTTTGTAAAACGATTGTTTTACGTATGAATCGTGAGAGTGATTTTTCTGGTTTTTTGAACACTGAGAACTTGTTCAGTACATACCTTGTAACATCAAATTCACAAAGCGAAACCACTGTCTTGGTTAGATTGGGATCTTCATGCAGTAAGGGTGAAAAAGCCTTGTTTAAAGAGACTGGATCGGCGCCAGTCTTTCTCAACCAGTAGCTTTTGAATGTAAATGAATCCTTTATTCTCTCTTTGTTATCTTTTGTGTATGAAAGTTGTTTTCGAGAAAGAGATTGAAACCGTAGTAGGGCTTTAAATGGTTCCTATCTGTCGCGAACATCTCCAAACGAGTTTCAAATTTGCAAATTTTTCACTTCAATTGTTTTGGACATGTGACAGAGTGGAATTATCACTACCTGGGGACAAAATGGGCCAGCAGGTTTCCAAATATTTTTCCTCTTGGATACAAACTCTATCGAGCTTGAAATTTACATGGGAGGTGTGCTTTGAATTGTAGATATAATTCCGAGGAAGTGTTTGCTGCGAGAAACGAATTGTCTAGAATTGCTTTCTTTTCATCCACTTCTTTTAAGTACAGAAAGCACTTAAACTTGGCGCTTTGTAGAGGAATCATTAATGACGAGTAGGCTAATTCTTCTCACTTGACTCTATTCACTAGACCGTGCTGTCGCGCGTTCAATTGCTTGGCTTACATAATAGGTGTTTCAATGCTCGTCTCAAAGTGCTATTACGATACAACGAATAAAGCCACAAATCATAAACGTGTGGATAGCTCTATAGAGATTCTCAGGTCTGTTGGTGTTCTTACCTTCGACTGCCTTTTCTGGTATCGTCTTGACAGCGACACGTCTTGCTTAAATCACATTTTTTTTTTAAATATGAATTGCATAATGTAATAGCGTCAAAATTATGCTGATAAACATAAACAATATATATGGTTATATATTATAGTTTTTATCTTTTTTAACGTCAGAAGTTGTCCATCCTCGCTTCCTTTTTAACTTTTTACATTCATTCATGCTGTGAGGTTTGGACTGAGAGTCTTACTGATCCTCCTGACGCGGTGACACCTTTGTTGGCTTGAGAGACCTACTAACAGTTGTTATGATAATATATATGTATGTATTTATTTTAGTGACCCCGAATAATATAGACAATTTTTGTCCTATAGATCCTCGCGTAATCAAACGTTTCCTGATTTGCCAATACAGATGTGAAATTAGGTTTAGCAAATGGGTTTTGTTGTTACGTCTTGCTTCAAACCAGATTCTCGGAGGGACGAATTGACGAAACGGTGACAGCTAATGAAGGGATCAACGCATTAATCTCATTACTGAAAAGGAGGGATTGATATAGTGATGAAAAAATAAAAAGATTTGTTTCTCTAATCAATTTGGAATCTGTCTGTGAGGTGACATGTAATTTTCACTGCTTGTCTTGTCGGCATAACAAACGTTGGCTTAAACTCTCACAGAAATTAAACCAGACACTTCTTCTTACGGAGCTTTTACAAGGCGTTGATAATCTAGCCATTGTTGTTTTTCGAGGCAACGTCTTTTAGGACGCGTTTTAACAAATGTTATGGCAAATGAACCAAATTCTTACTTTGTTTTTTATCATTGCTGAGCCCATATTATTGCAAAACATCTCACGCAAAGGAAATTAACTAAAACATATTGTCTGACACTTCTTTGTTGAAAGCAGCTGCACATCGATTCCTTTCTTCGATTCTCAGTAGATAAACCTGAGTTTGATTAATAGGGCAACCCCTCAATGAATGGCAATAAGAGCAAAGATCGTAAAAGTTGGGGAGCATTTTCGAGCTCAAAGCAACACCAGTTGGCCAAAAATCGTCTTATGAAGCAAATATCCACTTCAGAAACTGTAAGACGACCTACCACGGATGAAGAAAAAGGAAATATGGATTTGGGAAAACACGATACTGCTATAAATAGCAGTGGTGGTTCGTCAAGGAAAAATGGATCACCTTTCTAGCAGCTTCCCAAAGTCTCCCACTCGGTCGCTCTTCTTAGCTTCTGGAAGAACAATATACCATGACCTTGAGCACGAACTATCAGATGACTATAGTATTCCGTAATATTTTGGCGCAAAGTCAACGTTGTGGGGGGGATTTATTTTAACAGTGTGAGTGGAACAATAATGATAATAATAATAATAATAATAATAATAATAATAATAATAATAATAATAATAATAATAATAACAATAATTTAATTCTTATATTGTGCGCTTTCCATAAAATGATCAAGCGCGCTTTAGATATTTAAATAATACTTATTAGAAAATTAAAATTAAAATATACGTACAATATATGTTAAGATACAATCGAAGCCTTTTAAGAAAGGCTTTGCTTTTAACATGTTTGGGGTGTTTGTCTGTGTCTGTAGGGCTCAGTGATCCTTATTGTGAGGTGAGCATGGGCAGCCAGGAAGCGAGGACCAAGGTCATACCGCAAACTCTAAATCCCAAGTGGAATTCCACGGTAAGGCCTCAATGCAGTTGTCTTTTATTAAATACCTCTTACTAGCCGAGTTCGAGGTCCGTACTGTAAGTTACGTACCGAGATTTTCCCGGTTTACTTATGGCCCAAGCGCGAAGCGCACGGGCCATAAATCAACGGAAAAAACGAGGTTAGTAAGATATTATATCTCTGAGGTTAATCAGGCGCGCGGAAAAGGAAACTTTCAAATTTAGCGAGCCTTACAGTAGAATACGGCCCGCAAAAATGACCAATCAAAGCGCGCGTACTAACTGAGAGATATAATTAATATTTTTATTCATCTATTCACTTTAATATTCTGATGTATGTCACATTCGATTACCAGCATTTTATAGATTCCTTGTTCTAGGTAAATTTAGGAGCAACAACAACAACAAATAAATAATTGAAGTCCTGAATTTTTTTCAGGCTTCTTTACGCAATTGCAAAAATTGCCATCATAACTGCGACAATCATTCTTCATTTGAACAAATAAATAAATAGTCTTTATTAAATACCAATAACGCATCAACCGTGCCTTATTTACAGTGGATATGGGTATCTGAACAGTATAGGATATAGAAAACTACTGACTACTAATACTAAACAATACTAAAGAGACATCTGTTTACAAAAATAGATTTAAAACGTGAGGTACGAACTCTATGTAAGATGTAATCATGGCCCCTCGGCTGCGTAATTGCCTGTTACGTCTCCGTGGTAAAAGATCATCAAGTGCAGTGGTGTTAGATGTGATCTTATTCCATAGTTTGCCGTCTCTGGTGGTTAAAATATCCCAAATACTAGATTTCCTCAAACAATATTTGGACTTAAAAACCCTGGCATAATCATAATAACAGCAACCCCACACCTCAATAGGATATGTGAAGACTGAGATAATTAAACTGTGGAATAGCAGATCTAATTGCTCCTTAGGGTAGCCATAAAATTTGCAAACTCTTAAAATATACAAACGACTGCTGGCTTTACTAAGCACGTTATCAATATGTGTGTCCCAGTTCGTAGGGTTAGCCTCAGATGTAACACCGAGCAACTTGAGCTGGGTTTTACGCTCTACAATAGCAAGAGGAGCCGGTGGGACTTTTGGGCTACTACTTCTTAGTAACATTTCCCATGTTTTACTCAGGTTGAGTGTCATTTGATTCTTTTCAGCCCACTTCATTATAGAATTGACTTCAAGCTCGGCTATGTTACTATATTGAGCATGAACAGGAATGCTAACTGTGATATCATCTGCATATTTAACTAATAAGCTAGAGGAGTTAACCGGCTTTATATCATTTATCATCAGAGAAAACAATATTGGACCTAGCACTGGCTCCTGGGGGACTCCCCTGGTTATATCTTGATACGCAGTAGTGATGTTATCTACAACAATCCGTTGCTTTCTATTACTAATAAAACCGATAAGCCAGTTTAAAATATATGTGGATTGATATCAAGCTTTGTACAGAGTAGATAGTGTGCACTAACAACAGCTTTATTCATCCCTTATATTTTTTCTTTAAATTACGTAGTAACAAATAAATATCAAAAAATAAAATAATGAAATAAGGGAAACCGACAACCTGAAATAACCTGAAATAGTTAAAAATGCCGGGATGTCAGTAGACTTTGCTGGCACGCAAGTCTTGGAACCGGCCTTTCTGTCTTCCTTCAACTTAAAAACTCCATTCATGGCGACATTTAGTGAAGGTAGTGTTAAGTATTCGCCTACAGTCCAAATTATCTCGTGCCACACAGCTTCCATGCAAGTTGAATGTAATCCTTCCCTTGTTGCCACCACCTGGTTGCATTTCTTGTGTTTCCTTGTAAAGTACATGTTTCCTGCTATTCTTGTTTGTTCCTTGGTTCACACTTTGCTTGTTTACTCCCCCACCCCCCCACACACACACACCCTACCCCTCACAAGCATTTTGCGTAACTGTTTTCAATTTCTCGAGGAATGATTGTCAGTAAGTCCCAAGATAAATTATAAACACTGCTTATGCAAACTGCTGGGGAACAAACAAGCTGCATTATGAGAAATGTGGAAGTGGTGAAGATCACTAATGATTTGTTCTTCAATGAGCAGTTATCCATTTTTGCTGTGAGTTTTGAACACTGATTTTTGAACATTTTCTTTGCAGTTAACGTTCACAGTGAAAAGCATGGAACAAGATGTGCTTTGCATTACTGTCTTCGATCGAGATCTGTTTTCTCCAAACGGTAAATATATATTCGTTTACTGAGGCCGAAGGGCACGAGTCAAGGAAGGAGCCTTTAGCGTCGAAAAGGTTACTGAAAATTGAAAACCAATTGACTTGAGCAACCCCCAATAACCGGTCCAAGTGCAGGCTAACAGCACGGCTTTCAGTTACTACTGCATTCTGAGAAAATTGAGCTCCAAAGCCTCGTTATGTGAAAACAATAACAACCGAGTTTTACCACCCCCCTCCCTTAATTCAATGTTGTTTGTGGCTCTTAAACGTTTCCCTGAGAATTGCGGCTTCCTGAATTCAACATTGAATAGGGGGACGAGGGGGGGGGGGGGGAGGGGGGAGTTACTGTAGAGCCAGAGGTTTTCGTGGATGATTTTGGACGCCAAGAAGCTACTTTTCTCAAATAGTTTTGAACTATCCTGTGAACGGTCAAAACATAGGAATGTGTTCAGTGCAATATTTGTGGCATCAGCCTCAGTTATTGCGTTCGAGTTTTACTTTTCTGCAACTGTCCCTGAGATTTTCGTTCCTGACACCCACCCTGAAGTGAGGTTGACATGTTAATTGGTCTTTTTGGTTTTCGCGTTGGTTTGTTCTCAACTCAAAATCAAAAATATACCACCAGCACAAGCTTTAAAATGCCGTCTACGGATCCGCGTGGCCTGAATTTTGATTTCATTTTCTCCTTGCAGATTTCTTGGGCCGCACCGAAGTCAGCTTGGCCAAACTTGGGGCAAAAGGGAAAAGTCCCTGGCATGAAAGGCTGCTTCTTCATGAAGTGGAAACGGGAGAAGTTGTAGTTAGAATAGAATTGCAATTAGTTTAAACTAATCAGGTGCAATGAAGCTTGACATGCAGCTGATGTGAGCCGCAAAGCCTGCGGCTGTCACCCACCAATGCCAGAAATTGGTGACACAAGGTACCACGTGGTGCCACGCCCTGTTGTACATAGTCTCGTCACGACTGCTGGTATTTATACAATATTATTTGTATTCTGTTTACCGACAGCAGTTTAAAGAGCGCGAGTCAGAGAGCAGGGTGAAATAACTAAAACGTTAACCACGTACCATCTACTTGGAAAACAACAAAGATCAAAAGGCGTAACTGAAGACGGGCTTATGAAGTGATTTTTCCGAACCTGGGCAACAATTAATGCGGATCACTTAAGTAATGAAGTATTCCGTAACCCGTTATGAATGCTCTCGATTCCACACTGACAGTCTACGTTTGACTGTTCTCAATTTATTTTATCTTTTTTGAGTACCAAAGTTAAAGGCAACCACTCAGGTAATGTGCTACTGAAACACCTCCCTAAAAAGGTTACCCATGAAGGCTTCGAGCAGAGAACAAACGTTTACAGTGCTATAAACAGCACTAGAGGAGAGAACTACTCACTAACCCCCATTTATACGATGACTTTTTCGGGGGTTAAATCCACTTAATTCAATGCTGGAAGCATGTTCCATGGCCCAGCGCTTGTAGCAGTGTAAGAGAAAAGAGAAAATAGTGCTTGGGACTGTACGGGTAATTGACCATAAACCAGTGTATATAGGGTCTGGTAATAAGCGTGTGAGATAGTGTTTCAGGAAGAGACCATGTTGTTGGGCTTGCTAATAAAGTTGCGGCCCTTGCTGACTACATCTTCACTCCAAAAGTTGTAAGTCTCGCGGGCGAAGATCCCGCAACGGGCGTCAGGTCAGAGTGTCCACTAAGGACAAATATCTACTGGTGTGACGAAAATGAAGTTTCTGATTGTGGCAAAGACACTGTTTGAGAAACGAGTCTTTGTCTCTGAGACTTGTGGCGTTAAGTTTTTGATAAAATGGAAACAATACCTCTGTAAATTAATATTTCTTTAAATGCTCACCTACGGTTATTCACGATAAATACAAAATATGCTATCAGGAGGAAACCTCATTTAATGTTTAAGGATGGCTACATTTTGTATCGCTTTATTTTGTTGGTTTTCCGTTGAATATACCAGTTTGTTATGAAACTAGGATCAGTCGAAAACGAGAGCCACATGGTGCTTTTAAACACGCATCTCAGCCGGACGATTGTCGGCTACGTGAGAGGCTAAAACTAGTCTGCTAAAAGCAGTTCACAAGAATACGCTATAGATTGTCTCGGGAGGAATGACCACCAGTTTCTGTTGGACCTCGGCACCTCGTACGTGCATACGAACGTCGTCAAGCAGAAGTGAAACACAAGTGTTAACCGTCGCTGATTGTCGCACAAAATCAGTGAATGAATGAAGATTCTATTAGAAGGCACAATAATATTATGACAACCGGTCAGAGTGCTTACAATACAGTGGCGGATCCAGAGCTAGAGATAAGTTGGGAGGGAGGGGCGGTGTGCGCTCTCAAAGGAAACGGGTCAACTCTTGTAGACGTTTGAGTAGTTTTCACTTCAGAGAAGACCTACGCTTTGGTACTTAGAAATGCAGAATTCGTTTCAAATTTCGTTTTCTACTGATCCTGGTTCTAAAGTTTTACCTTAGGTTTACAAAAATCGCGTTTGAAGACAATGTTTTGGTCTTTGAACATAGATCATTTGATACATTTGTTAAGGAAATGAAGAAGATAGTAGCTGGCGTTAATTGCGATAATGAAATAATTTCGTTTTGTTTTTTGAATAAACAATATATCAATCCCCAAGTCCATGATGTAAAATTTACATTAAAAGTTCGTAGATGGATCCTTCACTGTGTTCTCTTGTGTATAATATCTTTAAAACGGTGGAATGTATTTTCAGATGTAAATCAGATTGTAATTACGGCAAGGTTTACACTGTAAAATATGATCTTGGCTTACCAGTGATCCGGTGGAAATGAAAACGTTTGTAAAAAGTTCCGCCACTTTTATCTGTTAGAATTCCCTCGCTAAATGTTGGAATTGTTAAGCCCAAGCTAGTTTAGATCAAGTAATGCTTTTCGCCTGAAAGATAAATCACAAAACTAGTAAATTGCAGCCCTTCTAAATATATCCGAGTCTGTAATTACTCCAAAAGCCGGTTTTGTTTGTTTGAATAAAGCAACAAAACCTTGGGTGGAAAGTAAAACACAAGCTGTCATCAATTATTAAGCTGGTGCTCTGTGCTTTTACATCATAGGCCGCCATGAAGTGTTTTCATAAATGCGGCTGATTTGACGCAATTTTATACTCACTAATGTTTATAACCCCTTTGTGTCGTCTGCAAAATGGGTCTTTTTAAATAGCACTGAACAATTCTTTCTTTCTTTTGTTGTCATAGCAACGCAAAATTGGCCTAGTTAAATTAATCTCAGTTCGCGATTTTAAACTGAAAGATTATAAGCTAACATAAAATGGATACGAAAGTATATCCAAGCCAGCTCTCTACTCTATCTTCAAGGGAACTCCGGGAATTACAAAAACTTCACGAAATTGGCAAAAAGTATTGGGTGAGTTCAAATTAATAATAGTACAGATTGTGAAAGAAATCTCAGTTGTAGAATTTCTATTTCTTCGACATCTCTGAGCAAAGTGAAAAGTTTATTTTCATTTTCATATTCGGATATAACGAGTAAATAGTACTGTATTTGGTTTAAACGCTTAAAAGAAACCTTTTTGGGATTACCAGGGGTGCCATATTTGGTGCCAAGACCTCTCGTCGCTGCTGCGTATCAGATGACGGCAAATAAGTTTTCAAGTGCTCCGATCTTGCTATTCCTTTCGGAATACTTTATTTGCTTCCGTCATGATTGCTAGAAAATACTTAGATATAGTAAATGCAAACATTTATTTAACAGTGTAAACTCTCTGTTGCACAAATTAGATTAATCATGTATGAATCGAAGAAGATTTGAATTCAACCTTATTGGTAAGGCCATGCTCACGGAAGACATGACGCGAGTTATAACAAACAGCGCAGAAAACGCTTTATTCGAAAAGAAAAAAAAGCAAAAGGAAAACCACCGCGGTAGTTACGTTAGTTCTTGCTCCTATCTTTATGTTTCACTTGATCTGAACAAGCATGCATACTGAGAAACAAGGATGTGATATATTACCAAGGAACTGTATTCATTTGATATCTAAGCAAATTCTCATCACTAACACCGTGCAATTTGTATGAAATGCATAATAAATTGGAGCTAGCTGGTGGTTACAGGATATGATTAATGAGGAGCACCAAGGAACGCGATTTTAGTACTCAGAGCTAAACATGGTGTCGGACGGAAATACTGAAGGGTATTCGAATGTTCACCTATTTCTCGATCGAGCTCGATCGACATGTTTTGTCGTTCGTCCTTTTTCAACGGTCAGGTCTACATTTTCAAATTCTAGGACTATCGAGTGAAGTCTTAGGTTCACGTGCATAGTTCTTGTAGAGTTCAGAGAACTTAGTCAAACTTAAAACTTAAGTACGCAAATTTGGTTCTAAATTAAGTAAGGGTTATTTTGAGGCAACGAGGGGATATGTGATTTATTCACCAAGGGCGCAGTCCGAGGTGAATAAATCACATGTGCACGAGGTGCCTCAAAATAACTGGCTTATTTTTCACATGAGCGAGGTATCACATGGGCAAGGTATCAACCGTGGCATGATTTTGTTCGTTGTTTTGACACACTTACACTGACCAAACAAACAAACAAAAAGTTTTCCGTGCATACATTTGACAATAGAACAATAGTTGCGAAAAAACGCGGTGGGGTTTACCATTGTAAAACAGCATAATAGCTGTATTCGCTGTTTGCAAACATTGATGAGCAATTTGTTTTGTTATTCAAATTTGCTCACCGTAAAACAAAAGAACCCTTTGTCTCAAATCCGCTGAATCTAAGTACATAAATAACGTTTAAGATCATTTCCACAAGAATGCGAGTCGACTCGAGTTATAAAGCAAGAGAAGTTTACTGAACATTAAACTTTAGCCCGCAGCAGACAAAAGACGCTACGAGGAAGAAGTCACTCGTCCCGAACCTCGTCGCAGCAGATATTTGTTCCGTCACCCTTACTCCAGACTGGCCACCGCATATCTAGTCGTGTTCTGCAACTTCCTGATTTTCGTTGAGGACCCAGTCTCTCACAGCTATCGCGAGTGCATCATTGACGTCATAGGGGACATCTACACTTTCATTTTTATAAGGTGAACGATCATGTAGTCTGATAATGTCGATAATGTTTGTATCTGGGAGTTCTGGAGTAGGAAACAAGCAGATCAACATTGTCGAATCAATGCATGTTTAAAACTAGCGGTAGTTTCGGCAACAAAAGGATTTTAAGAATACTTGGACTATCCATTAGGGCATTTCGTTACTCCTGTCTGTGCTCAAAATTAAGGGAGAAGAAGTCTTGTAAACGTAAAACGGTAACGTCATTTTTCCAGCATGGGTATTAGATTTCGTAGCACTCGACTTTTTGTCATGGCTGGCAAGTCAAATGTTACCGAATGAAATAAAGAATTACTTTAAGTTTGAACTATAAACATTTTTCGGTAGCCATAATGCAAGGTAATTCCCATATGACAATAATGATGTATCCGGACAGGCTCTAAAGCCGTTGGAAGGTATTCCACCAGTAGCCCTTCTTTAACAAACTTGTCAAAAGCTCATTGCAGCACCTTTTAATTATAAAGCCGCTGTTACACGTTGAAACTTTTAGCTGAAACTTGTGTGCAACGGCACCGCGAATAAGTTTCACAAAGGGGTGTTACACGGTGAAACTTTCGTTTTTGTCACCACTGCGATCGTTGCGACCGTTGCAGAAGTAGAAAGCGGTTCTACTTTTTGTGAAGCTTGTCTCGCAACGGAAATTCAAAAAGTTTCACGAAACCGACCATGTTACACGGTGCAACGCCAGCTGAAACATGTTTCGCAACGCCGTTGCACACAAGTTTCAGCTAAAAGCTTCAACGTGTAACAGCGGCTTAACGCCCAGTCGTTTTTCTATCTTCTCAGATGGCCCAGAGGATCGTTTTCACTCATCAAATTCAGTTGCTGGATGTTTGCTCTTCTGCTTGGAATGTGCATCGGCAAGTGGATTATCCATGGCTGGCTCTTCTGTAAAAAACTCAAACTTAAAATGTTCACAGAGGATGGCCAAGGATCATGGATGGTTATGTTTTTAACTTCTCTTCTGTCGCTGTTTATATTTAGTTTTGCTTACAATGGTTTCCTTATGCTTGAAGGTAAAGATTTTGTTTGTAGACTTTTAAGCTTTTGACAGAGCCTGCACATTCAAAGTTGAGTGTGGTAGTAAAAGTCTTAGAGAAAACCAGTAAAACGAATGTCGCATAACCTAGATATCCGGCTTGTAGATTAATCCAAAATGAGGCCATTCATGCTATGATCATGAAGTATCTGATACTTTGTTTGTCAATCCTAAAATCCATCCTAAAATCACTTGATTTAAGAAACAACTCTCAGAGGACCATCTTTCTAGAACTCATTGAGAACAGACCCCAATCAAATACTGGCTACTTCGGAAATGACTCTTATGGGTAACCCAGGGGTCGGATTTACGAAGCCCTCTTAAGTTGACAATAGACTGTTGTTATCAAAACAATTGGCTATCGTGAAAAACAATACTATAGAAATCTCTTAATTTAAGAGGAAAAACAATTACTTAGGATACCTCTTAACTTAGCTATAGGAGGCCTTCATGAATCTAGTCCCTGAAATCTCATGAAATCTTTTGTGCCGACAAACACCTCTCAGTTGAAAAAACAATGAATACCTTCTAATCGCCAGAGTGGTTGCTTTGGAGTGGGTTGAATTGTCACTCAGTTGAAACTGTCTAACTCATCGTTTGCAATTTCCCCTTTCCGTTAGGTAAATACATGAATAAGATGCATGCAAGTCCTCGAATGGGAATGGAGAACCAAACATTCATGAAAGTAGCAGCCATTGGCACTTGGCTGGGGGATTTTATTACTGCATGGATGGTCACTGATATGATGCTGCAGGTAAATAACTATCATATTTGAAAACGACTTCATAAACAATGATCAAGATATCAAAGGAAAATGGATAGCTTAGACTCACTTTTCAGTATTGTCTTTACGTTGCAAACGTACAGTTGTTGTTAAAGCAATACATTATACAAGTGAAAACGATAGGCGTGATTATCCCTAAAATAAGGTCGATAATTTATGAAAAGAGAGAACATGGTAAAGAGTGTGGTAAACATTTTTTTTTTCCTCTTAGTCTTATCACGTTTTCCAAATTAAAGTATCTTATTCAGTGGTTAATTCAATCTTTACTGATTCTATAATTCATATAAACAATAAATTTAGTCCTTCGTATATCAATTGATCGTTCATCTGACGTTTATCCTTTCATTTCATTAATCTTTCATTTCCTTCTGTTTCTAGGGAGGTCAGTATACACACTGGGCGCCAGCTCTCCGGCGCTTTTGGAAGACAGGTTTGAATCGGGTGTACGCTTTTTGGTTTGTGTTCGTTTCCATGACAATTGTGGTCAGTACGGCAATTTTAACAGACTACGTGAACTGGGACAAGTTGAACAGGGATTTCGTGGCGTCAAACGAGATATCGAGGGCGTTTCTGGCATCGTTCATTCTTGTCATGGACTTGATGATAGTCATGCAGGTGATAAAGCAAATTCCTTTGGTTTATAATAATTAATTATTCACCGAGGTGGAGGTGAATAGAGGTAAGTATCCATCACTTTCACCTACATGCACTGAGGTGATTAATCGTTTTAGTATATACCACAATTAAGCTGAATAACTGGCGTTTATTCAAATAATTTCATCTTCGGAGGCCAAAACGAGAAGCCGTTTCTCTTCGACTGCTCAGAGGTGTGAATAGTACTTTGCTAATTACCAGAACGCTCGAAAAGCGCCATTCACTTTTGTGGTATATACTAATGTTTCATAGTACGTGGTACATTAGGGTGATATTAGAAAAGACACCCCTATTGGTCCCATTTGAAAGGACAAAGCAGAAGGATAACTCATTTACCAATTCGTTTCCTGTTTTCGTCAGTTGGCTCTGATGGCCAACAACTTACAGCACTTTTTTACAGTTTCAGAGAAACGTGAGACGCAAAAAGTTGCTTTTCTATTTTTCGCCATTGCTTGGTCGCTCCTATAAATGAAAGACCATAGTTAATGTTTCCTTCAGACCTCTTGGATGAATATCTAACTACATTCAAGTCACATACGTGATACAGTAACGATTTCTATCATCACATCATCGAACTCACTAACTGTTTATTACATTTCATTCACGGCGACACAAGCGTGAGACATATAAACCTTACGTCTTTTGTCATCCTTCATCCTTCATTTTTGGCTTTATTATTTTTTCCATGATCGTTTAGTGCGATTAATATAATTATTAAAAAAGCGAATGGTTGATAGTAATTATTACACTTTTACTAATTTTTTGCAGTTATGCTCTGTTTTTGTTGCTAAATGTGATTGATTCATTTACTCTTTTGGAGAGCACCTCGATAAGAGATTTGCATGACAGCATTTATTTGTGTGTTAATATATTAATTTGTAAATGTAACTCTCATTACTTCAAGGACTGGGATTTTCCACACTTTTCTGGTTCTCTGGATATTAAGCTTCCGGGAGTTAACTCAGATGCGTTTGATGTCCGAATCCCTGCGTGCTGTGGAGGAAACCCGCTGGACATTTATATTACGGGCAAATGGTTCAATTACGGCATCATCTTCATTGTCATGATTCTTGATCTGAACATGTGGAAAAACCAGATCTTTTACGAGCCCTTCGCATACGGCCAATATACGGACCCAGAGGGGTATATTTACACCGTATCAGACCGTCAATTCCTCAGATGGGGAAACAGAACACTTATGACCTATGATTGGCGCTGGAATCACGTTAATCCGAAGACAAACAGAACATTCGGACTGGAAGATTTGCGGATGAACTCTAAGTACAAAGGGTACTCCTTGACACTGAAGGGCATTGCATTTGTGCCTTCAATTGTCGCTTTCTGCGTGTTCGGGTACCTTATCTGGCTTTTCGGTTTGGAAGAAAACCCGGATGAAGCGTTAGTGCGCAAGTATCGTCGGGATGTCAGACGCCACAGACAAATGAAGAGGTTAAGAAAAAAGAAGAAATTGGAAGAAAGAATACACAAAGAATTGTCAAGTCACCAGGATGTCGTTGGTTGGGTAAGTAAAATATAATATTGCACAAAATATTTTAATATATTTGGTAACTATCTAGTAAGCATGAATTGAGCAATTTTTACGTGTTTCTCGAAGAAAGTTTGCGTTTGCATTATTACGCTCTGTGAATGGTCAGCAACATAACCGAACCTCTTAGCAACCAAAAAACTGATGGCTTGGCATCCAGCTGAGATTGGGGACTTTTAGTCCTCTATCTCAGCTCAACCAAAAGACAGATAGCTGGGCATCCAGCTGAGATTAGGGACTTTCAGTCCTCTATTTAAGCTCAACCAAAAAGTAGCTTGGTATCCAGCTGAGACTGGAGACGTTTAGTCCTCTATCTCAGCTAGATACCCACTAACTCGCAACATTCCTATTCCTTTAACTCATTTCCTTTCCTTTATGTGAATCAAGGCAATGTAACGTTTCTTTTTCACAATTGTGTTATTAATTATCCGCGTAGAAGTTTATTAACTGTGTACACTGTACAGTAATATTAATTAATCAACAAAAGCAGTAGTTTTTCAGACACGCTTCAGCGGCAGAATTTAATTTGTTCGAGTGCTCATGGCGTTTTATTATTTTACTTGTTAAAATGCCTAAGTGCTTCTGGGAGGAGCACACAACACTTTTAGTTTTTAGCGAAGATATGTTTCGTCAAACTTATCAAGACCTTTTGGAATTCAACCTGAGATTTACACGCGGAAAGGGTACCTAGACTAACTTTTAAAAATCTATGAGTAACCAGGGGGCATAATTGTAAAGTTAAAAAGACGTTCTCTGGTTAAAAACTTTAAAAACACGAGCTTTCGATTGCCAGTCTGCAATCTTTTGCCCTGGGTGCCAGAGGATATTTTTTTCGTTTGGTTGCGGGAAATTACGCGGCGCGAAGTGCCGAAAGGAAAAAAAATAACCTCTGGTCACACGAATAATGAACCTCATTTCCTTGCTGTGCTGTTGCCTGGGAAACCACGCTTTTACTAAGCCAATCGTAGCTCTTGTTTCATGTCGGCTGGGAAACCACGCTTTTCGTAAGCCAATCACAATTGTTGTTTCCTTTGAAGAACCAATCAACGAACTAGTTCAAATTCTGAACTGATTTCTCGCATGGAAATGAGGTTGCGTACTCCTGTGACCAGAGGTTATTTTTTTCTCCTCGGCGCTTTGCGCCTCGTTAACGCGGCTTCGCCGCGAACCATCAGTATCGATAAGAAAAAATATCCTTTGGAACCCAGGGTAGCAATCTTTAAAAGTGAGATGTAAAAAGCGAAGGTAAAGGATCGGTGATCAGATAAAGTTAATAAGATGAAGAACACGAGCTTCGAGATTTGAACTTTGAAATTTTCAGAGCAGCGAAAATGAACTTCGAGATATCGCAAAAGCCACTATAAAGCTTATCACTGTGCGGTGCCTGGGGCAGTAGTAATCGAGAATTTTTGGCCACAATATATATATATATATATATATATATGATGGAAGAAGGAAGAGTGAAGAAAATCGGTTAAAAAAGGAAACAGAAGAAAGACTTTCTAGCCAAAAAACCGAATTCTGGCAAGCAAGGCATTTGATTTATGAGCAACATATGATCGATTTAAGCAGGTACGTAATGAAGTATTTTTGAAGACGCTCTTTTCATGGTGAACGCTCCATTGCAAATATGATCTTTTTTAGAAAGGCTGGCTTAAACGATCAGTATAACCGACTTTGTCAACATTTGACAAAAACACAAGGACCACAAGCATGCAAATATTTTTCTCTGTGAGGATATAATTTGGTCTGACAAACAGCTATAACAGCTAATCTGTTCGAACAACAAAATATTTGGAAAGTCAAGTTAATTGTAGCACAAAGCATAATAAATGGATTGAATATCTCTCCTTACAAAGCAAACGTTTTGTGCCGGACCCCGAATCGCTCAAAACCATTGTGACTGTAAAGCATGACTAATTTCCCTCAGGACTTTCACAAAATGTGATATTATTTCGCATTCAGAAAAGTCGGAAATTTTAGTTCAAGTTTATGCCTGGCATAAACTGTTGTTAATAAACCTGAGAAGACTGAGAATGATGCCCTTGAGAGCACACTTAGGACATACTTTCAACACCCATGCCTCTTTTCTTATGTCACACAACGTGCAACATTTGTATAAGCTTTTGTGCTAAGTAATGGGAGATACTAGTTCAAAGTACAAGAAAGAACAATGAACACTAACTAGTTGTTTGAGTACAATGTATCCTTCTCCCTTGGCAAAGTCCACTGTAACTTAGCACGATATATTACTAGACTCTACAAAGGTTCCATTCATAGTATCACATGCTTATCATGCACATGTGCTCCTCTTTTTGTGGTACACTGTCCTTTCCCAGTCAGCTCTCTTAGAGCGTCGGTGCATTTTTTAAGATCCATTGAATTCCCTTGCAATGGCCCCTTCGACCCCTCTGTCCACCTCACTTCCAAGGACATCACACTGGTACCCAACTCCCACTCACCCAACCAAAACTGACCCCTTCAGACAGGTCCACACAATCACTATTGCAAAGTCCTCGTCACCTATCTGTTCGGTGATGGCCATGAAAGACTATCTCCTTCAAGTCCAGCCACCATCAAGCCACCATCTGTTCGCCTTCACCCAATCCAGACAATGCCTTACACGGAACAATCTCACAACAGAGCTTAGGTCAATTCTTCAACACTGTGGTCTCCCCGCCACCAATTTCTACTCCCACAGTTTCCGTATTGGAGCCGCCACCACAGCAACCAAAGCTGGCCTTCCACCCTGGCTTATTAAAGTTCTTGGCCGCTGGAGCTCAGACTGTTATGAACGCTATATAAGAACCCCTAAATGTACCATTTTAGAAGTACCTAGACTCTAAGCTAATACTAGTCCATAACTAATTTCCAGACAACTAGTGCCGTCTTTAACTTTCGTCGGATCACTTGCGAAGTCTCATAGGAGCAGAAGGTACGGCTCACTCCGTTTACAGGAGCCCGACTTTATTCGCCTTCTACTGTGGGGGAATTGTGTCCCCTGTCTTCCCATGCTCCACAATCCGTGGCAGGAAAGTGCAACCCCTGGCTGCACTTTACCCCACAGTAAGGCTTCGCCCTTGGAGACAGGTCCGGAAAAATATCCACTCCAGGGTGTGGACCCCCGGTCCCACCTGATCTGTACTCTACCCAGGAGGGCCACCCCTCCTGGTTCCCCTTAGTTCCTGTACTGGGGGATATGGGCCTCACCCCCGGAGACTGATCAGGACTCCTGGCCAGGGTGGCTACCCCCGGTACCACTCGATCTTGTCTCCCCCCAGGAGGGCTTCTCTCCTGGTCCCCTTATCCCTAGATTTAAGCGCTTCCCTGCCACCAGAATTTTTCCCTTTACCCTTTGTGTGTTTTCTGAGTGGTGCCCGACATAGAGTGTTTATGCGAAAAACACTGCCAATTGGAAGAGTTTATTAATTACGACCAAAAACGTTTATAAAACTAACTTGAAATGAGCCGTCGACCAGTAAGAAACTTTAACTTGCCTGTTACACTTCTTAACAAAGGGATCACATTTGAATATTATTTTTATAGTCCGTGTACAAATTTGCATATTTGTGCTCCATCGCCGGTTCAAATTACTTACGTCTGTCAATTTCGTCTAATGTGATGCTTCTGGCGCCTGTCAATCAACTGCGTAATTTTATGGAAAAAATTAGCGCGTAAACGATTCTTTTACCAAGAGGTGTGTTTCTCCGATGTAGTTCCATGTGCAGTCTGCACAAGGGATTTTATAAACAATGTTCGTTTGCCGATCTGATGGAGGTCTTGATTTGGGTATCCCATAATTTCCTCGGAATTCAAGATGGCCGCCATATCGGTAAAAAGGTCTATTGTTTCGCATTCTGATTGGTTTATGGGACTGTTTGCGTCTGTTGTGATTGGCCAGAGTAATTACTTTAGTTTTGGTTCCACGCACTCAGTTTAAAAGTAATGTATTTCACGATTGAACTTTACCTACTTAAATCTCAATTTAAACGCCTTCATAATTTTTAAACAAACGGCATCCATGGAAATCAGGTTTATAAGTTAGGTTCTAGAATCTTAGACATCTTATTGGAATTTATTGTACCTGATGATTTTTTACCGTGTATAAATAAAGTTTAAAGATTAAAGATTAAAGACTTCTTATTCATTCCAGCCCAGGTCTTTCACAAGGTCAGACGGTCAAGGAAATGCATCTCTTCAGTTATCCCCCGTTGTTCAGAAAAGAAACGAAGACATAATAGACATGAGCTTCTTGGATGGCGACGAAGCACCCAATGAGAACGAAGAAGATACAAACCAATCCCAGGAAAAGACGCGGAACGTGAAGAAGACTTTTAACTACTATTTCCGGCATCCTTACTTCCGCATAGCCACGTCATACCTGGTTGTGTTCTGTAATTTTCTGATCTTTGCTGAGGACCCGGTCTCCCACAGCTACACTGATTGTATTATTGACGTCATTGGCAATATGTATGGCTTTGTATTTTCCAGGTAAGTTATAATTACGAGAAATTACGCGTTGAACATGTTAAACCAACACAAGGAAACGGTTTTGTTGGGGATTATGTTGGGTGCAGGGTGATATGGACTCGTGTGACGGCCATATCAGTCAGCGGAAATCCATAATTATCATATGCTCATGCGCTGGGAGTTGACAAACATAACACGTGCAGAATATTTCCTGAAAATATGTTCTTGTTGCAGACCAAAAGGAACGTAAACACCGCATTGAAATTGTAACCGAACCAACAAGTACACGATCGACAGGACATTTCTTATAGAAAATTAAACCACCACTCCTAATAGTACATTTTTTTTTTTAATTTGATCATGATTTTTAAATCAGCAAATCACATTACAATAACACAAACTGGAGCTCTCAAGAAACTCCCAAGGACTTCACAAATAACTCCAAATGGAATAATTTGTAAAACGCGAGCTCACATCTGAAAGAAGTTCAAAACAATCCAAAGCGGGGGAGCATTTTAATAACAAAACCAGTACAAGAAATCACTGAATTTCTCAAAGACAAAACAATAATTAATGATGAGTGAAACCTTGCAAATATAGTCCTCGGTGACTACCAATCATTTGGGTTCTTTCGCCTCCTTTTCTTCGGCTTTGGTCGCCATTTTTGCTTTTCTGCCTCAGCAGCTAAGCGTTCAGCTTCTTCCCTCTCCAAAAGAGCTTGCCTGAAAATATCAAATATGCTTTTAGATCAAGATGCAAACCTTAACATCCTTTCCTGTAATCTGTTTACATCGAGCGGTTGTAGAAAACTTACATTCCGTCAGAAGTAGTTTCGTTTTGACAACAATGAGAAGGTAGAGCAACCTCGTTTCCAGGGTCTCTCCCTGGAAACGAGGTTGAAGGTAGAGGAGGAGGCGGAAGATGAATAATTGAATAAGCGAATGAATGAACGAACGAATGTATGAATGAAAGTAAATGGTGAACCTACATCAATACCTTAAGTCATTAACTCCATCCATAAAATGAACGCGTTTCCTTTACTTATCAAAACTGGATACTAATATCTACGTATTTTGCTTGGATTTCTTCGATGGAATTTTGTTCGCACAACTCAATTCCCGCGGAGAAAGACCGAACCATCAGAAGAAAATTTAAGAATTCCTTAAATCAAGCCGTACAATCGCTTTAAGCTGTCAAGCATCCCCGCTGGAATCTGTGATGGGTAACCCAAGTTTAAGGGAAAAGAATATCTGTCTTCGTTTGTAAGTGGGTAACTTTCAGTTCGTATGATATTCATTTTGTAGCTGTTTACAAAGACTTTAAGGCTTAGACTTAATTACGAAGTTTAGGTCAGCTTAATTTTTTGGCTTCGACCGTGATTTTTGTCCACCGTCTAAATTTTGTGCTAATGAAGGGTGCTAAAGCATTCACCATTTTGATAGCTTTGATGAACTCACCTTCGCCGTTTGAGAAATCTTATGGTCAGAATAATTGAGATCAAAGCGGAAGTAACAGCAAACACAGTAACCGTTGCCCTTAGGATATCATCGCACGTCAATGTAGCGGTGTAGGCCTTTACGCGTCCCACATAAACTGTCGATAAAAACAGAGAGGCATTAATTGGGAGAATAGTGCAGCGATTTCCAGTGTAATATCGCAAGTGAATCTCGTTTCTCTTGGATTTGCTTCAATTCACTCTGTCATTGGTTGGTAAAATTCGCGGCACTTTCTCAACCAACAAGAAGTAAAACCAAAACCAATCGAGACTTGCACGCGCGCATTTTCCTGCGCCTTACATGTACTTGCTTCTTGCTCCGATTGGTTCATTGCTTTGTCTGCGTCTGCTGTGATTGATCAGAATAATTACTGCGATTTTTGTTTTACGACGCTCTATTTGAAACCTCTCACGTATGAACCCGCGTTCAGGCCCATGCTTTGTTTTGATTTGTCTTTATCCATAGAGGTTTTCATCGAGACAAAATACAGAGTCTTTCAAGAGAGAGAGAGGTTTTACAGTAAAAAAATATATAAAAAAATATACTGAAGTTAGTTCTCCTTGCCAAGAAACAACAAGACATTGTTATCGCGTCACTCTAGCTCTCAATGCCAAACAATATCGCCGCAATCTAACAGAAATAAAGTTTTTCAATTACCCTTGAGATAACTGACATAAAAGTCTCTGCAGCCGTCCCAGACGTAGCTAACCAACGCAGCAAAGAAGTTCACAATCGATGCAACAATATCCCATGTTCCATGAGCCACCCACGCCACTCTGTACCAAACCCATTCAACTAAACATGTCAGTCCACTCCACATCCACTTCGCAACCCAAATTAGTTTGTCCGCGGTATACGTAGCCACAGAAGCAATCTTCTCCCAGATATACTCGGCGATCATCAAGAATCCATTACAGAGTTTGCCAGCGATAGTTACCACAGCATTGAAACCTGCTCCTCCTGCTTGTCTCGCTGTCCCGACTGCATTGCTCCACTTCCTGTCCATGAAGCCATCAGGGGGTTGAGGCTTGCAAGTTTCGTTGCCATAAACAGTTTGGAATTCGCAATCGGGCTGAAAAAAACAAAGTCGTCGGACGTTTTCTTAAAAGCCAATTGGCCTTAAATTTCGAGACACTCACTTAGACAGAGAATATTGTAAAATTTTCAGAATGTTTCACTACCAAGAGCTTATATATTTGTCTTATTTCATAGCAGTTGGACGGGTAGCAAAGGATTTAACAGTTGGAACTTCTTGTACAGGAAAGTAAAATAAGAAGCTGATTCTCATGAACCGCACGTTTCCTTAAAACTAGTACAGCGACACTAATACAGTTGGGACAGCGAGATGGACGTGGCACGTGAAACCCTGTACCACGCCCATCTCGCTATCCTAACTGCATTGCTTCACGAACTGTCCATGAAGCCGTCAAGGGGTTGAGGCTTGCAAGTTTCGTTCCTATAAACAGTTCGGGGTTCGCCTGAATTGGACTGATAAAACAAAGTCGTCGGACAATTGGCCTTAAATTGGCCTTAAATTATGAGACGTGACATTCAGTTAGACATATTCTGCGTTGCCAAGTCAGGTTAGATGGTCACCTGTTAAATTGGACTGTTAGATCCAGAAAGTTCACAAGCTGGATTGTATATATTTTCGGTCACCTCTTTACACGAGAGGTTTCACAAATTATAAGGAAAGCCAGTTGTCAGACTGTTATAGAAAGAATCACTAGTCAATTAAAGAGGGCTTACAAAGTGGAATACCTCTCCATATCCGAGTCCATGGTGATCATTATGTTGAGACGAGCCTTTGCCCACATCGAAAACCAGTCTCAAATTAAGTTCGATGGCTTCGTTGTTCATCTTTATGACATAATCCTGGAGTAAAAAAAAATACTCCTTAAAACGAGCTTTGTCTTTGGGTTTACGTTGGTCGAATATAAATGAACTTTCCTTGCTAAGAAGATAAATGTTGTTAAATGGCTAACGGCCAAAATCTTTAGCAGCTCTTGCTCTTTGTTTAGTAAAATTATATTAACTATCATAGGAATCGTCCCTTTTGAAAAACCACAGGAGAAGTATCGACCATAATTTAAGTTCCTGTTTTCCCTGATCTGAATGCAAGCTCCGTTGAGACTGGAAATCGGTCGCGTATTTGAGATAAGTTAATTTATTTGAGATAATTAGCAAAATCGAACCCGCTTATTTTTATAAGACAATCGTTGTTACCTTTCCATTCCATTGACCTGCGACAGAGGATCCGTGAATGAAATCCTCATAGTAAAACTCCGGCTCCTCACTAAATGGCTGAGTTTCTGAATGATGAAGCAAAAAGATAGGCATCATTTCTACGTCAAACATACGTCAAACATACGTAACATTACTTGTCACTATTATGACAGCGAAAAGGTTTAAAAAGCGGTAAAAGAAAATCCGAATTGCAGTCAGATATGACGTGTTCTCTTTTTTACAAACAGGTGCAGTACCCTTAGGAAAAAAAATTCAAATGTGTAATGGTAGAAAGCGCGCGCACACACTCTTAAATACCATAGCAACCGAAACTTGTTGTTTTGTTTCGAACAAAGACAACGGAGACGAAAAACATTTCCGTCTTTAAGATGGTGTTATGATCTTTAGTTATGATGTTTGCAGCTAATGCTCAAAAGATTTGGGGTTTCTTGTTTTATTCGTTCGTTCTTTCTGTGTTGATTGATTTTTTTTCGTGATTACTACATGTATTTATCCTGTACAAGTTTCAAAACAAAATCTTTAAGTTCAAAAAAACACATTTAACTCTTACCTATACATCCAGCATTAATCGCTTCCAGTAGCAGAGTAACAACTGCGAACGCAGTAAGCACACGAGCAAATTTCATGGCCACCGCGCAACTTTTTTCTTCCCGCTCGAAACGCACACAGGTTCGTTCCGAGAAAAAGATCAAAGTGAAAGGCTGACGTCACAGAGGGAGATTTGAAGCAGCGCGCGGAATTACTTTCGACTCCTTCCCAGTTTCTCTTTGCACCCGAATACTCTGCGCCCCACCGTGTTACTACAAGAGTAAATTGTTTCTTAAGTTATTAGACACTCCCCTTTTTGTATTTATTTATTTATTTTTTGCAAAGATTTTTTTTCCAGACAGAATACAAAAAGTTGTCTGTGGAAGATAAATTACCAACTGTGAATGATGTAAATGAAATATGTTTAAACGAGTTCGAGGTTCGTTCTGTAATGAG
Source organism: Galaxea fascicularis (assembly GCA_948470475.1). Taxonomy (NCBI): domain Eukaryota; kingdom Metazoa; phylum Cnidaria; class Anthozoa; order Scleractinia; family Euphylliidae; genus Galaxea; species Galaxea fascicularis. Next base: position 10,562,825 of record OX419338.1, on the reverse strand, counting down.
TTAGGTATCCGGACCGAGAAAACGAGGTTAGTAAGATATTTTTTATCTCTGATGCTAATCGGACGCGCGGGAAAGGAAACTAGTTGAAGTCAAGCGGCCACTTTCAAATTTAGCGGGCCGCACAGTACAATACGGCACAGGCAGACCATCCTATCTATTTGTGTTGACACGCGCTCACGTAATGTAATGGAACTCATACATTCACTGTAATTTGCAACTGTTGATATCGCTTTGAGTCAAGCGATCAACGAAAATGCGTCATAAAATTCTTGATTTTGCAATTTTTGTTCCCAAATCTTGATTAAATGTAAGCCAGTTAAATAAAGTTCACTTACCTTTTGACTATTGTATAGTCCTGTGTGGTTTTATGGTGTTTTCGGTCGGTTGACTTTTCAACCGCTGCACAAAAGTATAAAAAGGAAACAAGGCAGGCAACTCCAGCTGCCGCCGAGACCGACATCATCATGAATTTTATCAAATTTTTCCCGTTTCCCCGTGTCACTCGTCAGAGGATGTGGCCAAAGAGGTCAATCATAAGGTCGTTATCAAATTAAAATATGTGAATGTAAAGGCTAAACTTGAGGTTTTGTGCATCCTACAGAGGCGAAATGTGAGCAAAATGAAAAAGACGTTTGGGAAATAGTAGGTAGGGATGTGTAAAGGGGTAACTTAATCATTTCCCGCATAAGACGACTTCGGCATCTATAGCTAATTAATTTGAATTCATAGCGGCCGTTATGATTGACCTCTTTGGCCACATCTTCTGACGATGGTGATTTCGAAGCGGGATTGCAAAATCACGGCGACAGTTTCGCTCGTTGAAGCCGAGCATTCGCGGTGATTTTTGGCCTAGATCTAGGGAAATTATTGACCTTTGATTTTCCAGAGGCTGTATGGCGAGCGATACGGGGAAGCGGGAGAAACTTGATAAGATTTATGTTGATGTCGGTCTCGGCACAGGTAGCCCAAGCTCGATATATGAGTATTTGTACTGTACCATACTACGCAACAGTAGAAATATGAGGATTTGCATGGGGAAAACGGTTTTTCTAAAAATTCCAAATAATTTTACGATTTCAAATAAAAATAGCTAACCTTGCTTCAGTTTTGTGTTTCTTTGTCTCTGGTATGGTTTCTGAGTCGATTAGAGCGATAGGCCATTTCCGAGTTCATGTCTGCCGCCTCCTCAAAGCGAGTCTAAGTGCGAAGTTTTTGTTATGAAAATTAGTTTTCATTCATATGTAAAGTAGAACTAATTACCATCACAAAAACTTCGCACTTAGACTCGCTTTGAAGAGGAGGCAGACATGAACTCGGAAATGGCCTATTTAGGTGGTTTTTGGTTCCTCTTCTTTTCTCTCTACATATCCTATTTGTGTATCTCAAATTCTCTCGTACATGTGGTTAAGTTCGAGTTGCCTTTTTTTTTTTTACGCAAATGAGGTTAAGAAGCAAAATCACTTCTTATTAACGCTTATATTTTTTGTAACAATTTTCAGGTATCCACCAGACGCTCGCTTTGTCTCTCTTAAAGTCTTCATGTTCTTGTTCGCCGCTGGTCTGGGCATGCTTGTCGGAAAGATTTTCATTCACAAGTTTCTTCTGTGTCGCGTTCTTAAATTGCGCATGTTCTCCGAAGACGGGCAGGGATCCTGGATGATCATGTTCCTGACTGTGCTCATATTCCTCTTCATTATGAGCTTCATATACAACGAATTCTTGCTACTCGGCGGTGCGCATTTCGCGCCGTACATAACCAGTCATAACTTGGGAATCGAGAATCAGACTTTTATGAAGATGGCAGCTATTGGCACCTGGTTGGGTGACTTCATTACTGCATGGATGGTAACGGACATGATGCTGCAGGTAACAGCCTTATTTGTTTGAGAATCAATCATGCCCAGGCCGGCATGACGACAGACGACTGAGCGTCTTTTGGCATTTTTGCTTTAAAAGGAGATGGAGTACCACCAACATGAATACTAAATACGATTCAAAAGAAATAATGGTAACAAGGTCTTAAAATGAATCTTGTCCAAACCCAGAAGAACAACAATGCACTGTGCTTTCGATGACAGCCTTGATCTCATGATCAAGTGAACTGCTAAGAGACATACAAATAGTTATATGTTTTTTTTTTTTTTATCAGAAAACGTTTTACCTACATTGAACAGCAGATAATTAGCTTCGTTATTTAAGATTTACGTGTATTTATTTCACAGTTAACAAGTTTTTGACGTTAGGTGTTTTAATTTAAGGGGTTCGATCGAACTGTCCGACCCCCCTCCCCCCCCCCCCTAGTTCCGCCCCAGGGTCACGAGATATATACTGCGTAGCACAACTGAGGAAAAGTGAGAGGATCATCTTTATTCCCAAGCGATTCCTTTAATTCTCCTGTTAACCCCCCGCTCCTCTATCTTCCATTATTCAGCCTTATCACATCAATGATTATCCGGCAAATCATGACTCTTTTTGTCTCTTGAATAGGAAGAACAATATCCACAGTGGAGCCCAGGCCTCAGACGGTTTTGGCGACGTGGTCGTAACAGAGTGTACGCCTTCTGGTTTATTTCATTCGGCATGTCCGCTGTTGTAGCGACTGCTATCACAACTGATTATGTTAACTGGGACGAGATCAGTAAAGATTTCATGCCAACAAATGAGATATCCAGAGCGTATCTGGGCTCTTTTATCCTTGTCATGGATCTGTTCATTGTGATGCAGGTACTGTTCAGTTTCATTTCTTTGGCGGGGAACAGGAACGTCGATTCCAGGAAAAAATAGCTTTTCCAAAAACAATTAGAACGACCATCAGGGAACAAACATTCCAAAAAGACTAGGAAAACCCAAAATATGTGTTGAAACAGTTTATTGATAGGAAATTTCAGCTACAGTCTAAAACTAAAATTAGTTCCACCTGACTATATTACTGAACAACACCAAGGAATCTTCCGAAGTTAATCAATCCTTATAACGTCTTTTCTTGCCACAGGATTGGGACTTTCCGTACTTTGACGGAGGCATGGAAATAAAGCTTCCGGGCCTCAACACTGGGAACTTCCACTTCCACCTTCCCGGGGGTGACATCCATATCACAGGGAAATGGTTCAACTATGGCATCATCTTCATCGTAATGATTCTCGACCTGAACATGTGGAAAAACCAGATCTTCTATGAACCATACGTGTACGGTCAATATACAGATGACCAGCACTACATCTTCACAGTCGCAGACCGAGATTTCTTGGCAAATGCGACAAAGGAAACGTTAAGTTACGCATGGCGATGGACGCACGTGAATCCGATGACCAACAAGACTTACGGCACACAAGATCACAAAATGAACTCGAGATACGTCGGCTTTCCCTTGAGCGCCAAAGGTACAGCCTTTATACCGTCACTGTTTGCATTTGCTATGTTTGGTATTTTGGTGAAGTACTTTTCTAAAGGTGGCCCGACGGCTAAAGTCGCTCCAGTTGAGGAAAAAGAGGACGCTGATGGAACGCACGAATCCAAAAACGACGACGTAGGGGCAGCTGGAGAAAGTCCGTCTTCACAGTGCTTCTCAGGGAGCCGACAGTCATTGTCAAGTTATAAAACTAAGGTTGCTGTCAGCAAGCCCAAAAACTTTCAATCATTCCTGAGTATGGAAAGTTCACGTGGTGATCGTAACTCATCACGTGATCAACTTGACAGCTCACGTGATAACTTGAACAGTTCACGTGATTTCTTTGAAAGTTCAGATGGCAACTTAAATAGTTCACGTGACGAGCTTGGGAGTTCACGTGAGAATCTTGAAGGTTCACGTGACGACCTGAGGAACTCCGCGGAAAGTGTCGGTGCTGTTCACAATGATTTGAAGCAGTCCACTACCTCCTACCCAGCCTGGTCTACTGAAACGCCTGTGGTTGCCCTTCCACCTAAAGAACGAACCAGACGTGACAGTTCTGCTAAAAAAGATACGCAACTCTGCCAAAGTTCTACTGATGAACATTACAACGAAACCATGGTGCAAGAGTTAGTGCAGGAGCTGTCTTTCCTGAACCTTGATGAGGGGGAAAATGAAAGCAAGGAGAGCAAGCCACCCGAGGAAAATGCCTCTCCTGTAAATGATGGCAATGATAGAGCTCTTTCGTTTGGGGATTTTTTCCGACGGGACACACCCGCTTCGTTGGGTTCTCAGTCTCAAATGTCAGTTGTGACACCTGATGATGAAGATGAGCGTTTGCACGCCCAACCACCAACTACAGAGAAAATCAACTTCCTTCAAGTGCCAAAGGCAAAATAGACAGTTAACATTGTCTTGGGTTATAGTAAGAACCTAGTGAAAAAAAGGACTTAAGCATCGTGTTATACAACAAACAGAAAACGCCGGTCAATTCACTCTGATGAATTTCTGAAAGGCAACCATAACAGCATTTCTGCAATTTTATTAAAGAATGTCCCGGTGCCTCAGACAAACCCTGGAATAAATTCCCTCGCCTTTAAAAACGCCGCACACAGAAGCAGTCAAAGTTTCCAAACAAAATGGTGGCGTCTGTGTTTGTCAGAAACGTAATTCTAAATCCGCTTAATTAATATTAATCTGAAAAAAAATTAGCAGGACTTAAATTTTCTGGAAACAGTTATGAGTTACGATGTTTCTCTTCTTCATTCTCAGTCTTAATGGACAAGTTTGAATTGGAGGGAGAGTCTGCTTAAAGAACTTTCCCCAGACCCGCCTCTGACAGACACTACACGGAGCCACTGATCACTTTGTTTAGACATTTCATTCATCGACCGGTTTGTGCACCTGAATGTAAACTAATTGTAGCCTTTAGAGAACTGCAATAAATGCATGCAATGAACAAGTTTTTGTTTTGTATTTTAAAGTGGGATTAATTGTACTGCTCTCGACCAATCAGAATTGAGTAATTTTGAGTGTACTATAAGTACTAAAATAAACAATGGTCACTATAGATTTCTCCGAACGCAATAATACATGAAACAATAAACCCTTATAGCTTCAACTGAGGTACGATTTGATAAAAAGGTGTGAATGTAGGATTGGTTTTCCATCTGTAAATGGGAGCATCAAATTTTGAGAGCCTGGTCTGTTTCCTCCGTGGGCTGAAATAGCCTGATGATGATTATCATGATGATGACGATGATCGTGATGGTGGTGGTGCACGTGGTTATGGTGATGGTCAGTGGTGATGGCGATGGCGATGGTGATGGTTATGGTGATGGTCAGGGGTGATGGCGATGGCGATGTTGATGTTGATGGTGATGGTGATGGTGATGATTATGTATTAGCCACTGATGTTGTTATGTTTTGTTGACGATTATGTTGTTTTTGGGCCGTTGCCAGCACAGGAAGTTCAGGCTCAAATTTAGACCATTTATTGGTAAAATACAACGATTTGGAACTAGGATGATTCTATCTATCATCGGTTCTACGTCATCACATAGTACCATGAGAATCAGGCGCCCTCGGCTTGCACGTGTTCGCTCTCTTTCACCGCCGATTTCGGCCGATTTCGTAAGTACTTATCCACGAAATTCTACTTTGTCCCAGGTTTGCTCTTTTTTCTTCTCAGTGCCACTCTAGCATGGTTTCTAGATATTTTTCATCCTGTGCAAATTGTCTCGCGAATAACAACTCATCAACCTGGTAACTCTGAAAGCCAACCTTACAATGCAGGCCAACATGGCACTCAACATCAACATGACGATCATGTCGATAGGTCCCCGACCACTACACACGGGGCAATCTGGCCCAGATCTAAATTCCACTATCGGGGATAACCCCAATATGGGGACAATGACTGCTCTTTTGGAGCAGCTTGTGGCTAGCGGTGGTTCTGATAAGGACAGCAGGCTCTTCCCACCCGGGGCAGGAAAAGACGCTTAAGCTCCCCGTCTTTTATATCTACCGAGTTTGAAGACAACAATGAACCCATGGAGGGCTAAGCAGTTAAAGGCAACGATGCAGCGATGAAGACTCTCTCCCTCAGTGGCCACTGTAGAAAATCGCCTTGGCATGCATTCTTCGGAGACAAAGGCCGCCAATGGCTCGGAAAGTAAAACTGGAGCATCATACGAAGATAAGTATTATTTGAAGGAGGCAGACCTTGCTGATGACAACTGCGTTGGTGAAATAAGCTTTAAGTGCGGCTCAAGGAACACAAAATCTGAAGGGCTGCGCTGAAATTACATTCACAAAGTTTAACCCCGAGATCTAGAACCAAATGAACAATTTTATGCGCAAAATCGACCTCCGCGTTGGCAACACCTAGCAAGCCTTACAAATGGGTCACTTTTGCCACCCTGAAATCTCACTATACGATGCTTTCCACGGAAACAAATGTGAGCAAGGAGACATTAAGCCACAGCGTTGATCCTATCATTCCTATCGGCCACGCTGTAGGTGAATTATCTCTCATACGCAGGGAGCGCATTAAACCTGCCTTGAAACCTGAATTCTATTCTCTTTGCACCAGTGCCAATGAGTCGCACACGCATTTCGTCTCCTCTATTTGGCACAGATTTAACCGAACAAAGTTGTCAAAAATATTGACCAGAGGATAAGCTTTTCGGGTGGTGGCACGTAAAGAAATTCGCGGTACTCTTATCTTTCGTTCCGGACTGATGACAGGATGGAACGAACCTCTACACTTAAGGATGAGCCGATACCGATACCCAATATTCGATACCGGCCATACCGAAGTTGGATCGGAAAACATCGATATTAGTGAGAAGCATCGATGCTTTCAATACTGCATGTGCACGTGGCCATTCTTGTCGTTAGTTACCTGATGTTCTGTGGTCTCCGTTGTGTTATTGAGATGGACAATATTCTCGTAAATACATTGAAAACTGACTTTTTTGTTTGTTTTTAGACTGTAAAAACGTACTGAACTGAACAATCCCAGAGACGCTCAAGTTTCAATGACAGCGACAAGCTGCTGGCTGGAGATTTTATCGAACGGGCGCCAAAGGTGGGAACGGCGAGCCTTCTAGCGGAGCACGGAAATTTTTAATATCTGACTTCTATTAGATCACTTTTCCTGCACTCTGTGGTCAGTAATGACACATTTTACTGGTGTTTTAATCACAAATTTTATGTATCATACTTCAAGCAGAGCAAACATGATAGTGTCGCCTCAACATATCACGCCTTCGAACCTGGGCACTTCGGGTCAGACATGAGCAGGAAAGAAGAGAAAGGCTAGGGTTCTGGGTCCAGATTGCTCAATTAAAGAAGTATTTTGTTTTGTATTGTAAAAATATTTAACCATGTTTCATTTAAGGTACTTAGTGGAGAATTTCCTTTTCGGCCAGCGTTTGGCTTTCTCAGCTGGAGAGCTGGGGCTTGAGTCCTGGAGCTGGAGTCTTCAGCTGAAAGTTGGAGACTTGATCATCTAAGCAATCCACATTTACATGTCTACGGTCAAGCAGATCACGTGACTTACAGATATCGAAGAAAAGTCAGTATCGTGCTCGGTATCGTATCGATTATAAAACGGTATCCGTCCATCCTACCTTGCATGAAAGGCGTGGTTACCGAGTAAAAAATAAACGCATGCGTGGTTTCTTCGGTCTCAAAAAATCCAAGATGGCGAATTTCTCAGGCTGAGCTGGGTTTTAAAACCCTGTTGTTTTGTTTCCGAACGTTTTTACTTCCTGAGGGACGGAGAAATGCAGAATAGAACAACTTTGTACCATACTTTGCAACAGAGAGTTTTCGGTGTCCTTCCACCGGGCTACTTGTTGAAAAAGGCTCGAGGTATTTTGAAAGTTTGTTTTCCGTCGCTGACAGATCAAACCTTAAATTAAATTAATTTATTCAGTCATTGTACTAGGAAAATTTTTGAAATGAGTTAGCTTTGTTTTTATACTTTCTGTAGTTCTGCCGTCATTCAATGCATTTTCACAGTTTTGCCGTATGAAAACAAGTCACGGGTTTACATCATGAAAGCTTGGTGATCTCTACTTTCGTTATTTTTTCTTCCCCTCAGGAAGCAAGTATCTGGTGCAGTGCTTACAAAAAGAGACCGTACTGACGGGACACGACGGCTGTGTAAGTTTCCTATGATTTGTTTTGCTGTTTTTGAAAATGTTGGCTATCAAATGATGTGCTGTTTCTGATTACCCTAGCTATTCTCGATAATTACATTGTCAAAATGTAAAAACAATATGTTTGTCGCTAATAATTATCGGCATTGAAAAATATGGTTTATTATCGTGGCACGTGTTCAACTTGTCATGAGCATGGGAGCAATTTCAGAATACCCAGCTACTTCTGACCACTATTGTCTTCTTGTAGCGGCATCGTTTGAAGAACGAGACAGATAACAATACTCACTATTCACATGCAAATAAGTGGCCGGGTATTCTAGAATCTAGCCTGAGCATGTTGTGCCGAAATTCCTGATCGGAACAGATTGATTTGGAGAGGGCTGTTATTGTGTCATGCTTCTCTTTTGAGGCTTTCAGTAACGAAGGAATCACATTTTCCACTTTTTGTGGCTTACAGCCATTTTGAATGTTTTTCCAGTATGTTCTATGGTTTGAATCTACCCACCCATTTGCCGTAGAAGCATGTGTTTCTGATAATACAAAATTATGCACTTTTAAAGGAAGGTATTTACTTTAAAAGGGGGTCTTAAGAAACAAGTTATTTCTAGCATGGCAATATTACAAAACAGGGCACAAGGGAAAGCAGCTGTTAATTAAATCAAATTACTATGGTACACTGCTTCAGGTCAACAGTATAGCATGGAATGAATCAGGAGAATTCCTCTTGTCTGGAGCTGATGACTGCCATCTTAATATATACAGGCCTGCTAATAGAAAGGTTTGTCAACAAGAGACAAGTGATAATTTTTGTGATAGCACAGAAGGTTACTTTATTATAAATGACTGTTTAAGTTTGTCTGGTAACCAGACCTTTACATGACTGTACTGCATCTGTACATATTTTTTTAAAATCTATTTTTAGTTGTCAGACGTTCTGAAAGGATGTACAGGTACAGGACTGCATAATTCCATCAAACCCATAACCATCCTGCACAATTTCCAAAACTCCACAATTTCCAGCACAATAGACCCTTCTCCAAAATGGCACCCGAAAATTTACCGAAAAATTTACAGACATTTGTATGACTGGTGGTTATTATGCCGTACCCCCAGTCATACAAACATCTGTAAATTTGTCAAATTTCAACTTACATTTTCTCAGCTGATATTACACTTGATATGCTGAAACTTTGCGGGGTCACTAAAGTAAAGGTGCTCTTACTATTTCTGGTATCAGTTTTTCATTCAGTTCAATTTTAACTCATTCAGATTCATTGCCGCCATTGTGGAGAAGGGTCTATAGGCAATAACTCAATGAAGTATTCCTATCCATTACCACAAAATCTAGATTCCTTTTGGCTGTTTTACCTTCCAAAACAACTGAGGAATTGCCCACACTCCTCCACTGATAAGTTGTTGCATACATGTACAGTGTATACTATTAACATGAGTTGTGATCAGGGGCACCCAACGAGCAAATTAAGCAAAAAACCCTTTGAGGGATATTTCTAGGCTCCTTGTAATGTTTAAAGACTGTTTAAAGAGTTGTTTTAATCAGCTAGAAAAATTTGATCTGTTCGGATTTCTTAGCTGAAAATTGAAGTGCCCGAAAATTTTAGGGAATGAAATCTTCATTTCAGAAATTGCTAGCTGAATGTCACCTTCGAAGAACTTCTCTGTGAACTATTTGCTTACCCGAAAATGCTAGGCGACCTTTTCAAGAGTCAAAAATTGCAAAAATATCCTTTCCGAAAATCTAAGGGACTATTTTCTCCTGGATTTCCCTGGTTGCGAATATTTTAGGTGATGTTTTAGTTAAGAAATCGGTAGCTTTTGGTAATGCATTATCCAAAAGTCTTAGAACGGGTAGACTCTCCCGAACAGATATTTCATCGAAGTTTCTCGCTGGGTGCCCCTGTTGTGATGATTTCTAGATACTCTGGCAATCTTCAAGTTAATATCATACTACATAATCTACCCACCTAGACTTGCAGGACTTGTGGGAGATAAGGTGTACAGCTGTAGAACCTGTTTCATGTTTTACCACTGTGAAACCATGTTATTTCATACTCTCAAAACAAATCCCAATCTTTGCTCTTCAATGTGTTAATCTGTGTTTATTTTCCAGTTGGTGCACTCCATCAGATCAGGACACAGAGCCAACATTTTTAGTGCAAAGTTTCTGCCTTGTTCAGGGGACAGATGGGTAAGTAAACAATACACTTGACTGTATCATAACACAAACAACTTAATGCTAAGCAAGGTTCATGAATGGAGAGGGAATCAGGGGCAAGAAAATGGAGGAAAGTGAGGAAGAAGTGGAAATAATCACAACAAAAAAGGGTTCTGATAAGGATTTACTATTAAATAATTTAGTAGATTTGAACTTCATTACAAATTGCATCATTCCAAAAAAAAGTTACAAATTAATTTCATATTGAGACCAGAGCTAGAAATTGCCATTAGATCTCCTAAATGAGGAACAGACATTATCAACAAGTTTACCACCAGTATGTGACAATTACATGTAAACCTCCTTTATCAGAATATTTGTTCTTCATGCCAACGACTAAAGGTCAGCACACACAAGGGGACCAGTCCCTGCGACTAGTCCCTGCAACAAGTCGCAGGGACAAGTCCCATCATGTGAACTAGCCATTTTTGACTAAAAAGGGACCAAGTTTTGGTCCCTGCGACTTGTCCCATGAATTCAAACTGGTTTGAATTTGTGGGACTAGTCCCTGCAACCAGTCCCTTTGTGTAAACTCTTCAAGGGACTAGTCACAGGGACTAGTCCTGGGGAGTAGTCCCATTGTGTGTGCCAACCTTAAGAGCTGAAAGAAGGAGCAGTGGTGTCAGTCCCTCTTAAAATATTGCTGTGGGATTTTAGATTACATGTAGTGCTAATATCTCTGACACACACACAAACAAGAAAGTTAAATACCCCAACTGGTGGGATGACTGAGGAGTTAAACCAGGCACTTGCCTACTGAGAATGACACCAGCTAGTGGTCACTGCATTGAAAACCAGCACCCTAACCCACTTGGCCATCCTACCTTCCTATATTAGTTTCTCCTTTGGTGGCATCTTATGGATAAAATCATTATGAGATATTCTGCTGTGCAATTAGATTCCTCAGAGTTAATTTCTACTTGTGTGAAGTGGAATCCTTGAGTGTTTCTCGTTGTGGTTCTAGTTACATGTAGTGTACCAGTAAAATAATTTAAAACCATGTTATGCTGTAGCTAAAACATGTGGTAAGGTTTCTGCCAACATTTGGGCATAAAGTTTTGGCCTTCACTCATGTTCTAAACTGTTTCATATCAGGGTTTTTCTTTACAGTCAAATGAAGATGAATTTGCAAAAATTACCAGTATAAGCAATGGTAATTATTTGGAATGCTGCTGAGCTGACTGAACTCTTCACAAAGTGAGGCAGCGACAATTGCTGGTTGCTGGCCAAAAAGAAAAACCCTGCATATATTTTCTGAGATAACTTGGAAATTGGAAACTCTTAAAAACAAGGAAAGTATAACCACAGTTCATCCCATCTTAGCAATTATGCAGCTTGGAAGCAACTACAGTGTAAACAGTAACCACACTGGTGTAAGATTAAACAATATGTATTGATTGTGCCTTCCTTGTTTATATAAACAGATAGTATCCTGTGCTGGAGATGGGATGATTCACTTCACAGATCTTGATAGAGAGTCAACTTATGGACAGTTTCAGTTTGACTGTCACGCAGGCACTACATATGAGGCATGTACTCACAAGCATGTGTTGTTGCACATGTCTGGTTTGAAGTTCCGTCTACCCATTTGAGTCTTGGTTTCCTTTGTTCCAAATATTAGAAACAAAGCTAAGATAAGGGGTATTAAAGTTTTGTTGCTCCAGTATATATGTTGAGGTTCAATTTTATCCTTGGTTCAAATTTTATTTTTCTTTGTTTCAAAGTCATTATCATACATTACCATACACAAAAACAAAGAAAAATAAAATTTGAACTAAGGATAAAATTGAACCACAACATATACACTGTAGGTGCTGGTTACCAGCAACTGTATTAAATGAATACTCAATTGACCACTCCCCTGTAGGGGCTTTTCAGGGCCAATGAAACAAATAATACAAAATATTAATGAGAACAGCGGAGTTAAGAATCCCAACTGGCGGGAGGCAGACCAGTTGGCTATTTACAAGGATGAACGAGGAGCTGCACTGGGCACTTAACCAGAACAGCTCCAGCTAGTGGCCAGAGCAGGATTTGAACCTGGGTCACTGTATTGAAAACCAGCGCCCTAAACCACTTGGCCATCCTGCCTCCTCTGCTCTAGAGTATATATATTCTGAACACAGTACCCATATTGATTTGCCATTAATGTATTGAAAAGGGCAAACCAAGCAAATCCTGGAGGTTCCCAGCTATTTAGAATGCGATATCCTCCTAATTCTTCTTCTTCTGGTTTGAATTATTTTCCAATATTTTAATTGTTAGTGTTCACCGATCATGTTGTTTTTATCTCAGGTCATTACCACTCCTGGTGATCCCAACACATTCTTAAGTTGTGGTGAGGATGGCACTGTCAGGCAGTTTGACCTCAGAACGAAAACGAAGTGCCTGTGTCGAGAATGCAAAGAGGTACTTGTTTGAAAAGCACTTAACTCATGTTAAGCCACGGCTACACACAAGCGATTTTCTGATTGCGATGGTGATGCAATTTTTTCAAAGTTTGTTGCATCACCAGTGCATAGTGAAAATCACCCGTGTAGCCAAGTTCAAGTTCAAGTTCAAGTTCAAGTTTATTAAAATGAATCAACATGAGACACAACAGCGCTAACCCGCAAATAGCCAGCTAAAAAATTACAGAAAAAAATCACGAGAAATTGAATGAGTTGAACTTTACGTGACAAAATCACAGACTTTGTTACCGCTGAATCCTGGCGACACAACAATTTCCAAAAAAATCGCATCACAATCGCAAGCAAAAAATCGCTCATGTAGCTGCAGCTTTAAGTATTTCTGTGACACGGTTTTCATTAAGAGCTGAAGTAGTAGGAGGATATTATAAAGTAACAGGCAAATCTGGCCACTCAGAGGAAAATGTACCTTCAAGACTGCTAAAGGCCATCGAAATTGAGCTGGAGATTTCCACGTAGTAGCCAGAGAATTCTCCAATCTCCAATGCCTTATGAACACCCTGTGTGAAGGGACAACAAAGTATTTCATTTGTTTTTTATAATTATGTTTTCAAATAATAACAATCACCAGTTGATAATGGAGGGCTAATGCTCCAAACCAGTGTTCCTGATAAGAGTGGGTTCTTGGGTCAAAACCCAGAGAAAGCTGGCTCTCTGACCCGACACCCTGAGTTGCTAAGTAAGAGAATTTGGAACACTGCAAACGTCAGCTTTGTTTACTCTCTTTACGGTGGCAGATTTACAAATAATTTTGTTAAGTACTCTTAGTTGACAAAACCACATTTTCGTGCATGAGGTACGAAAGGAGGGAGGGAAGAAGGGATGGATGGATGTTTCATTCAGCAAAGAGTGTTCATATTATTTTTATAACAATATTGTCTTGTACAATACTGTCTTATGCAAAGGTACAAAAAGCTTGCCTTAGGTTGTGGGTCTATAAATAGATTTTGCGTCATCTCCTAACCCTAACAATTCATAGATCACACATAATTAGGGTTAAGAGTCAAAGGAAACTGAATTTCATTTTGATCCGCACGACACTGACATAGTTGTAGCAGAAAGATTATTAAAGTAAGCAAGTAACTTTTATTTGATTTACTGCAAGTGTCAAGAGGTGTGTTCACAGTGAGCCAGTAAATTATACACGAACCAAAACTAACACTTTTCTTTCAAACAGGATATTTTGATTGACTGCGGTAAAGCAGTAACGTCCATAAACCTTAACCCCATCACACCCTATCACCTGGGTGTTGGCTGTGAAGACAGCACTGTGCGTGTGTTTGACAGACGCGCACTGAGTAGCAGCAGCTCAAATAAGATGAATGGCATGTTCTGTCAGTTCAGACCAGATTCACTCAACGACAGAACATGCCGGGTGACCTCACTTAATTACAGGTACAGACCCTGCTTTCACTTCTGTTCTACAGTGTGTATCAATCATTAAACACAATTACATTATTAAAACAGTGATGGTGACTCCTCAGTGTGTGGATTGTTGTCTTGGACTTTTTAGAAGTTTGTGATGTTACAGGCTTGTGGTCAATGCACCTGTCAACAACCATGAGAAATTTGCTGTATTTTTTTGGTTTTGTTTTCTGTCTGCCTGTTTGTCTTTTTGTTTGTCTGATTGTTTATTTATTCATTTTGGTATCTTTCCATTGGATTTCTTTTTGTCACACTTTCTTTTTACGTATCTTTTCAGCCCTGATGGCACTGAGCTCCTAGTGAGTTACTGTGCAGATTACGTCTACCTCTTCACATTACAAGGAACAAAACAGCCCCGCAGTTTCCAGGACATTGATTCAGAAAACGGCTACTCCAACGGCAGCAACGGCCACAGGAATGTACCGCCTCTCAAGCGTCTCCGCCTGCGAGGCGACTGGTCAGACACTGGCCCCAACGCCAGGCCCGAAAGCGAACATCCCTCCCCTGAAAGCTCCCTTATGCAGCGCATGTCTGATATGTTTGCACGCTGGCTTGAGGAATCGTTCCGCGCCGGTCAGCGACAAAGAGCGCGGACGTCATCTTCCCGATCGGCATCGGTGTCATCCACGACTTCGTCTTCGTCCGTATCTTCGTCGCCGACGTATTTTTCCAGTAGTTCATCGGAATCGAGTGGTGCTTCGGGGGTGTTCGTTGAGCAACCGAGAAGACGTCGAAATCATGAACAGAATTCTGAAGCACCTCGAAGTCGAAGAGGATTAAGATTTAGTTCGTGTGCTGATGATATACCAACTGAAATGGACTCCGAGTCTGTGCCGAACCAAGATGCAGAGGTGAAGCCTCCGGAGGGAGGCAATGTCTCGAGCACCACATCTGTTGAGCTTA
The DNA here is from genome assembly GCA_948470475.1 of Galaxea fascicularis. Lineage (NCBI taxonomy): Eukaryota > Metazoa > Cnidaria > Anthozoa > Scleractinia > Euphylliidae > Galaxea > Galaxea fascicularis. Next base: position 10,547,735 of record OX419338.1, on the reverse strand, counting down.
TCCCTCATTCTGAAGAGGGAAATGTTTCTAGAACTTCTTCAGCTGAGAATACAACCGATGAAAACTGCTCTAGCAGTGTAACTATAACATCCACAGGGAGCGGTACAGTATCGAGAGAACACAGCGTAGAAGATGCGACTTCCACGCGGTTGCTTACCTGTAAATACCAAAACACAACTGATGGCGATACGATGAGCCGAAGTAATACCGATGTTACGACAAAACGAGAACGACCGGATAAACAATCCGACTCGTCTGACACAAGCCCTTCAATTTCAATTCATAACAGGCGTCAAAAGAGAACAAAGAACGCTAGGAAGGCGGAATCTTTAGATCATTTAGCATCTGCGAGCGGTAGTTATTCAGATGAACTTCCTAGAGGTGAGATAAACTATTCTCCGGAAGCCACGCAAGAAAGTCCCTGCGTGACGAGCACTCGCGCTGAACCCACGCCTTTCGATGAACCAGGTAGTTCAAGAAACGTTAGTGAAAGTGCTGAGACTGATGCAGCGACTAGAATTCAGCGTGTTTATAGACTGCATAAGAAAACAAAGACATCCACGCAAGTTGACGAGCAGGATATATGGATTCCGGAAATGACTCGAGTTTATAAGGGCCATCGTAACGCACGAACCATGGTGAGTTAAAGATTCTAGTTCATGGTCAGATAATAATGACTAACTGTTTTGAGGAGTTAGTTTTTACATGTCATCAGCTTCCCTGAAAGAAAATGCTTTTGCCACAAAATCGCCACTCGCCATTTACTCTGACAAGAATTTGTGGGCTTGAGCAAAAGCCTTTTTTCTTTTTTAATTTCCCGGAATTTAACGAAATTTACCACTGTGGTTTCATTCATTAAACATTTTTTTTTTGTAGATCAAGGAAGCTAATTTTTGGGGTGAGGACTTTGTTCTCAGCGGCAGTGATTGTGGGCGCATCTTCATATGGGACAAACACAGCGCGGAACTGGTCATGATACTCCAAGGGGACAGGCACGTGGTGAACTGTGTCCAGCCACACCCATTTGACCCAAGTAAGTCTTCCCTTCTGCTTTAAAGGTCTCCAATGCATAAGAATTTATTTCCCTAAAAAGTACAACGGTGTCATTCCTTTGGGAGATGGCCTTAACTTGTGCCATTTTACTCCAAGAAGTACAAGAATAAACCTTCAAGGGGTATCTTCAAATTTGTCTTGTCTGTTGAGTTGAGAGAAATGACATTTAAAGCCTGGCGAACAAATGAGCGGCTCATTTTTCGATGAGTGAGTGATACATGACAAAACGTAACGTAACGTAACGTAACGTAACAGTTTATTAACGTGAGTTCATACTTAGCAGAATAAATTTAGTTTAAACTCAGTCTATTTTATTGGTTAATGGAGTTGAAGTTTTAAGAAGCCATTTTGCTAGGGTGCATTTTGTTCTGTTTACAGTTCTGGCGTCGAGTGGAATAGATTACGATATCAAACTGTGGACGCCGTCTGCCAGAGAACCAATGGAACCTTTGGACAAAGAAGAGGTTTGTGCCTGATTTGATCACTGAACTGTGTAAACGAAGATCAGTGTTAAACTCAGTTCTATATCAGGAACACAAAAATTTGTGTACATCTTGGTAACGAGTCAGGGTTCGTACGGGCTTTGGAAATCCTGGAAAGTATTTGAGTTTTAGCCTTGCATTTTCCAGTGTGTTAAATTGTGCGAACCCCACTTGAGTGGGGTTCCTGCATATGTATGAACGTTGTTGCTTAGAAACACGTGACGTGTTTTACATCACGTTCCACTGGGAGTCTTAGATGCAAGCTGTTTAGGAAAACCTGTTTGGATGCAGTCGGAGAAGTGAACTGTATTAAAGTGATTATCTGTTGTCAGCTGTTTTGTAGCTGGTGCTTTGACCGTAATTTGGAAAGCGGAAGAGTGAATTAACTCGTGGCAATTCTTGTCCAGAATTCATCCCTGACGACGTGTAGATGGAAGCTGGCGGTTTTGATGTATCGATATACTTATTCCTTCGTCAATTGTGTAACTATGCATAACATTTTGTAATTGTGTGTCCTTGTTTTCTGTGCAGATAATTCGGCGCAACGAGAAGATGTTGGAAGAGAGTAGGGACACCATTACAGTCCCTGCTTCGTTCATGATACGCATGCTTGCTTCTTTGAATCACGCAAGATTTGGTAGGTACATATGTGGACATGAACCTTTTTATCGTACAAGTGTCCAGTTGAAAGCGGCAAGAATACACAGGTTTATTGGTAGTATGAATAAAAAAGGGCCACAAGGAATAAGCACGACAAAGATGTAGCGAAAAATCGCCAATTGCGCATGCAAGAAATCGTGGAGGTTGGGATTTTTCACAAAGTACGCGAAATTTCACAAATTCGAAAGCAGGCTTTGGTGACTGAAGAAGTAATTAGTAAGAGAAAAAAAATCTTCCAGATCACCATTTTTCGCCAAATCTCCACAGTCCTAAATTGTTTCCTTACCAAATTTCGCAAACCAACGAAAAATCGTAAAATTTGTACTGAGTTGCGTTCGATCCTGGATATAAGTGAGAACCACCTTCAAAAGGATATTAAGCAGTACCGTAGGTGTTTCTGACAGCATTACCGTCGTTTTCATCTAAGCGTGGACACGTGACAGAAAAACATGTTCTAATTGGGTGCAAACAAGACATACTTGGTAACCAAACATTTGAAGTTTGAAGGGTGTTCGAGCACGTTTTACCAAAATGGCAGAAAGGATAGATATCAAATACTCCTTCGAGGAAATTGATCCAGACCTGTTAAAGTACGCTTCCGCTTTTCTAAATGTGGGTTCTCGTCAAGTGTAATGATGAAGTATTGGCGTGAACACGATTTCCAAAACTTAGAAGTGGTGTACTTGTGTACAGTTGAACGGTTTATACGATACCTTTCACATGTTTCACTTATTGGACGCGTAGCCGCCTTCTGAATCACCTCATTTCTGAAATCCTTGGACAAAGGAATACCTGGTTGAAGTTTCGGCCGTATTTGTTTATCGAAAACATATCAACAGATTCGTAAACTTTCAAAGTTTGGCGCGAAAGTTTGCTTAACGGCTGTGAAACTTCAAATGCTTGGTTACCAAGCATGTCATGTTTGCACCCAATATTAGAACATGCTTTTCTGTCACGTGTCCACGCTTAGATGAAAACGACGGTATTTGAGGGTACATACTATACTCTAGTTAAGCCCACCTTGCAAGGCGTGAGAAGCAGGACCACAGAATATAAATTTACCATTCAATAGCTTTCATTTGAATGGTCACTATTCAGACTTTTATCCTCACTCCAAAGTTAAAACGACCTTGTGCAGCATGGTTACACGGGCAGTACTGGACCACTGTCTTGAGTCTCCTCCTTGGTGTGACCAAACATAGCCACGCTGTACAGCATGTCAGTAACACAGCAGAGGCCTGTTTAGGTACAATGATGCTCCGGGTTAAACCGGAAACATTGGTGTGCAAGCCGCACCCCGAGTTCGACAGCTCAAATGTTGGGAAAGAATTTTTTTTTCCTAAAAACATTCCGTCCAAGATAGAAAATGGTCAAGTGATCTCCAGATAGGATACCGGTTATCAAAGTAATCCATTTTTGTTCTTGCTATGACTTCATATTTTGCATTAATCGGGTCCTTTTTTCTATCCCAGGTCAACAAAACCAGAATGATGATACGGACTCCGACTCGAGTGACGACTAAACTGGCTAGTGGTCAGGCAATTTCGGGGAAATAAGTACCCGTTGATGGATAGGTTATGCTATATTTCTTGGTACATTTTAACTCTTGGTATAAATACTGTTGAATTCCGAAGCTCCCCGGCCTTAAACGTATTTAAAACACTTTTTATTTTCACTTTTTGTTCGATGACTTGTCGGGGGGGGGGGGGGTGGTTGGTAACGTAATTTCGTAGAGATGTTGGGTTTATTAGTGGACATTTTGCGTGCATATAATCCGTTGGGTTTAACGATGAAAAGAACATTTTGCGCTGACGTTCTATGCTGGCGTAAGCCCACCGAACCGAAGAGTCCCCACATTCAATTATGCTGTAATGCGAACATCCTTAAGTCTTTGTCATTGCCAAGAAAGTCTTGGCAAAGGAACCTTCATCGTCTTACAGGCTGGTGAATTCAGTCCTGAAAATATTAATTAAAGCAAAAGTTGCACCACTTAATGAAATGTACAGAAAGTTAAGAAGACAAAGGTGTATTTTCAGCGTGCCTTCTGGTGATGTATTGTAAATACATTGATATTATTAATAATAATAATGATGAGGATTTATATAGCTCTTTTATATAGCGCTTTTATCCGCTTTTATGTTGTGTTCTGCAGAGATCCGTGTTAAATATAACATCGTCGTAGAGCGTAGTAATGGTTAAGTGAGATTAACTAATGTGTAGAGGTTAACTAGATTAACTAGGTGTGGGACTTAAGGTAGCGTAAATGTCACTTTATCCTGTACTGAAATTCATCCCCCCTCCCCCTCCCCCTCCCCCTCCCCCTCCCCTCCCCTCCTCCTCCCCTTTTTCATTTGCGTTATTGAGTAAAGTTGTATATGGTAATGTAATTAATACTGATAACTTGGGTCTTAGGTTATTGTGCTAATGCGTGGCATGTCTGACCTTGGGAGTCTGCAAAACTTCCTTTGAAAATTAAAGTTTGAGAGACACATGATGCCCTTCTTAATGGTAATTGCAGTACAGAGTTGTACTATGAAAATGATGTTGCTCCTCCGTTTACATGTGCTTGTTCACAGGCGAGAGGAGGTTATGTCGCTCTCTCTTTGTAGAAGCTTAAATCGCTGGGACCCTTCTCCTTTACCTTTTTTTTTTTTGCCTCCCTGCTTATTTATGACCAACCGGTTTGTTGGGTACAAAACTGAAGCCATGACGGAGTGTTTGTAACGCTTTTGACCCTGCATGGAAGTTGTTTTACTTTCATTTTTTAGAGCAATGCTGTTGTCACTGACTGCATAGAAATAGATTTCCGTAACTTATTAATACGCACTTCAGATCTTAAGAGGGCACGCTTTTGTCAATGTGCTGATGTTTCGTTTTGTGACCTGTGTAAAAAGACAAATTCGCGCCCAACCCTGACTCATTTTGAGTTCATGGATGACGTAGTCATGCCATGAGGTTTTTTTGTGGGTCTGAATTTCCCTCACTCACTCGATTCTGATTAATTTATTCATTAAACTTTCCCCCGGTCCCTCCCCTGGTAAGTATTGCTTTTGTCTCCATAGTCTTCTTGGTCCAACGTTTGCAAATTTCAGGGCGTAGTACAAAGGCGGAGAATTTTGCTCTGCAGATATATTGTTTACGTGTTTAATGTTCATGGCGTCGGTTTTTCGTTTCGATTTTCCAACTCAACAAAGGTCTATTTTGTTTAAGGATCAGTGATCAGATGAAGTTAATAAGATGAAGAACACGAGTTGCGAGAATTGAACTTTGAAATCTTCAGAGCAGCGGAAATGAACTTCGAGATATCGCAAAAGCAACTATAAAGCTTATCACTGTGCGGTACCTGGGGCAGTAGTAATCGAGAATTTTTTTTGCCACAATATCATGGAAGAAGGAAGAGTGAAGAAAATCGGTTAAAAAAGGGAACAGAAGAAAGACTCTAGCAAAAAAACCGAATTCTGGCAAGCAACGCATTTGATTTATGAGCGACATATGATCGATTTGAGCAGGTACGTAATGAAGTATTTTTGAAGACAGTATAACACTTTGTCAACATTTGACAAAAAACACAAGGACCACAAGCATGCAAATATTTTTCTCTGTGAGGATATAATTTGGTCTGACAAGCAGCTATAACAGCTAATCTGTTCGAACAACAAACTATTTGAAAAGTCAAGTTAATTGTAGCACAAAGCATATGTAGATGGATTGAATATCTCACCTAGTACAAAGCAAAAGTTTTGTGCCGGACCCCGAAAACATTGTGACTGTAAAGGCCCTAGCAAACGGCTTCAACATTTGCTTCAACATCCTTTCGATTTTGTTGAATGGCAATGTTGAAAGCGTTTGCCACCCCCTTTGGTGTCGAATCGATGTTGAAAGAGTTTAAAAGCCTTTAAACTTTGCTTCAACATTCGTTCAACATTTCAGACATTTCTTTTGTTGTCTGGAATGTTCGGAATGTTGAAACGACGTTGAAGTCGTTTGCTCTTTCAACATTGTTGAGCAAGCGCATGCGCAATGAATAAGACGCAACCATGGTCACCACTCGCTAAGTTTTGTTGAATGAAATGTTGAAACCGTTGGCTCATCCCACCGTTCAACATCATTCAACAACCTTCAACAGCGTTCAACAAAATCGAATGGATGTTGAAGCAAATGTTGAAGGCGTTTGCTAGGGCCTTCAAGCGTGACTAATTTCCCTCAGGACTTTCACAAAATATTGTGATGTTATCTCGCATTCAGAATAGTCGGAAATTTTATTACGACCAAAAACGTTTATAAAACTTACTTGAAATGAGCCGTCGACCAGTAAGAAACTTTAACTTGCCTATTACACTTCTTATAAAGCGATCACATTTGAATATTATTTTTATAGTCCGTGTACAAATTTGCATATTTGTGCTCCATCGCCGGTTCAAATTACTTACGTCTGTCAATTTCGTCTAATGTAATGCTTCTGGCGCCTGTCAATCAACTGCGTAATTTTACGGAAAATATTAGCGCGTAAACGGTTCTTTTACCAAGAGGTGTGTCTGAAAAGGATGTGCTCCCACAAAACACAAACGAATGTACAGGTTTCTTGCACATATCTTTTTAGAAAATAAAGTTGTTGTAAATTCAAAGTATTCTTGGTTTGCACGTCACGCAAGTAAAAAGTAAAATCGCTTAGCATTCAATTAATAAAGTCAATTTTTTAGGTATTGTAGCAAAGTAATATATAAATAATCTGTTAAAGTTTCAGGGCCATGCGATATCCCGTACTTGAGTTATTCGGCAAAATGTATCACTCGATATTTTACTTTGGCTACGTCAAAACCTTTGGTCTCTCTGTTGAACTTGCAAACATTAGCATAGACACTTCTCTTAACATATTTGTTGTTCAGACCTCCAAAACATGTGGTGAATCGACGTTTTCATGTACGTGATGTTTTTCTCAGTAGTCATCTTTATGTCACGCACTCTGAAAAATCTGAAATTCAAACTGTTCTATTTTCAAAACAAAGCGCACTACCGAGCTGAAAACATGCAAGCAGATACATTTCTAAAATGTCTTTTATGAGATGAAGCTAAAAATGGAAAAGTCTCTTTACTTTTGAATTTTAGTTTTTTATGACGTCACGTGAAAACCACCTATTGTTATGTTCCTCATCCATTGATTACAACTGTCGTTAAACATCTTGTCTAACTCCTACGCTGACTACACACTAACTCCGTCCCTCGTGCGAAGGTCCCGCCGATTAAGATAAACGTAGAGCTCTGGGGTGGAGTATCATCTTTCAAAACCACTTACGCGAAGATAGTCAAGATCCGAAGAACTGCTCTCTCTTCCCTCCAGGGAGCTGGTTTGCTCTAAGGTAAGTGCGATGCTGTAAAAAAGGTTTTGCTTTATTGACACATACCGTCGTATGTTAAACTTGATGCTGAAGATGTAACTTGTGTGAGTGCAGCACTTAAGTGTTTGTCATGACCATTTATGTGAATCTGAATTGGTGGTCTCATTGTCGTGGAAATTTCATTTGTTTTCCTTGTTATCCCTTAAACCATCACTGAACAAATTGCTTTGCGATTAGTACTTGCTTTAGCGATTATGCAATTGGGTTCCCATAAAATCTTCGAGGATTGTGTAGCTTTTTGAAAGGGCAGAAGTCTTTGGCTTAACTGAGAAGTGATCATAAAGATGCCAGTGGTCGGGTGACTGATTACCGATCAATTAAATGCACGCTCAGTGAAGTTGATGTCTATTCGATAACTGGGTTAAATTATTAAGATCGATTAACATTGTACTCATCCACGACAAAATTTCAAGGGGATAAACGTGACAAAAAAAGATCTACAAGCTGCAAACGTTGCTCTCTAATATGTGTTCTCAACATAATAGGGAATGCTGGATTTCAGGCCGGCCAACTTTGTGCCACAGTCATACGAATTAATTCCGTAGAACCCCGAGGACCGCTTTATTCTTTCGTGTTAATGGAGGCGTACTTTTCTTTCCCAACATATTGTGCATATTTATGGACTTATTATTTTGTTTCGATATCGCTGTCTACCCGTGTAATTCTGCATGCATGGTGACCCCGGGTCACGAGATAGGAGGCCAATATTCATGATCCTTGCTGTCTTCCATCCCCGGGCTTCCATCCAAATTAGCATTTCTTTTTTTAGTTTAATCTGAAGTTCGGAAATTACCAATCATTTTAAAGTTGCATGGCAGCCTTTTCGACTGGTCTGGGTATGGCAAGCCAAATGTAGCAATATTCAATTTGTCCAATTTTATATTCAGTATTGTATTATATGTTCAACTATGTGTCTAATATTCAACTTGTATTCAACATTCAACCCGCTTTTTAACATTCAACACGTTATTTAACATTCAACTATTCATTTAACATTCAATTCTTTATTCAACATTCAACTATCCATTTAACATTCAACTATTCATTCTACATTCAATTCTTTATTCAACATTCAACTATCCATTTAACATTCAACTATTCATTCTACATTCAACTATTCATTTAACATTCAACTATTCATTCAACATTCAACTATCCATATTCAATTCAACTATTTATATTCAATTCAACTATTCATATTCAATTCAACTTTCTTGAGCCCTCACTATTTCTGGTCAGTGACACATGGCACTGCTTGTTACAAACATGGCGTCGTCGTCCATCGCGGCAATGCCGGTTACGGAAATGGCAGCCTATGAAGATGGTGACACATAAGGCTCGAATTCGATCAGGTAAAATGGGGTTGGAAGGCCTACACGACTCCTGTTCGCGTGTTTGCCGCTTCTATCTCGGTTCTATTAACCCATTTAGCTTCTTGCTTGTTTTAAGCGGAGCAACACGATGGTTTTAATAGAGGATAACATGATGGTGATAGTGATTGAAACAGCCATGTCCTTAAATGTCGCATGTTAAGTATTTTGATACCAAAGGTCATTGCTGGCTTTAAATTCTGCATTTATCGCCTGTTTGTTTTGACCCTTGTTGTTTCTGTTTAGCGACTGTGGTCCTTTATATGCCATCTGAGGCATTTGGTCTAGCTTTGGTTTGGCTCGTTTCAGTGCGTTCAGCAGTGACAGTACAGCCTCTCTCTTGTTATTTAAGCCGTGTAATATGATAATCTTTATCTTGCAGTGTTTGTACATTACCGGGCCCGACTATTTGTATTTGTAGCAAGACGTTGTGTTTCTTTTGCGACTATTCGTCTCTTTATCCTTTCTTTAGTGTTGTAGCTTCGTAGAGAGCTATGCAACACGTGAAATTGAGCGCTAAATCTGCCTATCATTTAATGGCGTACCCCAACACAGCCAAAATCACTGGTAGAAACAAAAGGAGGAAAATATTATAACCAAACTTACAGAGCGGAGCGAAACGATGACAAAGACAGCCATAATTAGAGCGGATTTTAGCGCTCAATTTCACGTGTTGCATAGCTCTCTACGAAGCTACAACACTAAAGAAAGGATAAAGAGACGAATAGTCGCAAAAGAAACACAACGTCTTGCTACAAATACAAATAGTCGGGCCCGGTAATGTACAAACACTGCAAGATAAAGATTATCATATTACACGGCTTAAATAACAAGAGAGAGGCTGTACTGTCACTGCTGAACGCACTGAAACGAGCCAAACCAAAGCTAGACCAAATGCCTCAGATGGCATATAAAGGACCACAGTCGCTAAACAGAAACAACAAGGGTCAAAACAAACAGGCGATAAATGCAGAATTTAAAGCCAGCAATGACCTTTGGTATCAAAATACATAACATGCGACATTTAAGGACATGGCTGTTTCAATCACTATCACCATCATGTTATCCTCTATTAAAACCATCGTGTTGCTCCGCTTAAAACAAGCAAGAAGCTAAATGGGTTAATAGAACCGAGATAGAAGCGGCAAACACGCGAACAGGAGTCGTGTAGGCCTTCCAACCCCATTTTACCTGATCGAATTCGAGCCTTATGTGTCACCATCTTCATAGGCTGCCATTTCCGTAACCGGCATTGCCGCGATGGACGACGACGCCATGTTTGTAACAAGCAGTGCCATGTGTCACTGACCAGAAATAGTGAGGGCTCAAGAAAGTTGAATTGAATATAAATAGTTGAATTGAATATGGATAGTTGAATGTTGAATGAATAGTTGAATGTTAAATGAATAGTTGAATGTAGAATGACTAGTTGAATGTTAAATGGATAGTTGAATGTTGAATAAAGAATTGAATGTAGAATGAATAGTTGAATGTTAAATGGATAGTTGAATGTTGAATAAAGAATTGAATGTTAAATGAATAGTTGAATGTTAAATAACGTGTTGAATGTTAAAAAGCGGGTTGAATGTTGAATACAAGTTGAATATTAGACACATAGTTGAACATATAATACAATACTGAATATAAAATTGGACAAATTGAATATTGCTACATTTGGCTTGCAGTCTTTCCCGTAAAACCGTGAACACCAGAAATATCTATGGAATGTTATTGTGTTTCAAGTAGAAAGCTAATCACGCGTGAGAAAACTAAACCGCAAACAGTAACGGTAATTAGCTTGTGGTTTCATGTTGTTTCTGATTGGTCGCGAAACAATAAACATTCCAGAAATTTTTTTGTGGTGTTCACGGTTTTACGGGAAAGACTGTAAACTCTTCAGAACTATGAAGAGAGGTTTGTTTTTGCGCCTAAAAATGCTTTTACTCTTGCTTTAGGTTGGGTGGCACGTGCGGGCTAGTTTTGAAATGTCTGACATTTTTGCGAAAAACAATTGTCACACAAGTTGTCGTATCAGAGACTCTTGAGAGCCAACCGCCGGCAAAGGGTGAAATTACTAGTAGGATAGCTTTACATGTGCTACTTGCATCCTAATACATTCCTTGTCTTGTGTAAAAGCTTACGAGAGTAACATATTAAATTCGGCATGTACTAAAACCCGAAACAACGAAACGGAACCACCGAAACGAAACCACCGAAACAATGTGATTACATGGATTTTTGGTCTCCTGTATTCTGTCCTTGTAATTCACAATCTCCTCCCTACTATACAGTTTAAACGTAGTCTCAGGGAGACAAGTAGCGATACTGACTGAGACGTTATCAGTGAATACTTCTTTCCCTACCTTTTCAATTATTTTCCTTTCTTTTCTTTTCCATCTGCTTTGGCCGGTGTTCCGCCTTAAAAATACATAAACAAAAAATACGAAACCATTTTCTTTCTTTAAGTCCTAAATGTAAGATAATTCTGTCTTTCGCTGGCTCGTGGCTTCGTTTCGGTCGTTTCGCTTGTTTCGGTGGTTTCGTTTCGGTGGTTTCGTTTCGTTGTTTCGGGTTTTAGTACATGCCATCAAATTCTGGGTGTTGGGGTGAATAGCTTTGTCTTCCACAACCACATCACTCTGAAAATTTATTCATGACCGTGGCATAACTTGTGTTACCGGCACAACAAATTTGTGAATACAGCCGCTGAATACTATAAAAGTTTTGTTTTAAGCACAGGGGACCCAGACAATCTGTTTGTGTGACCCTTTGTTATTTTATAGTAAATGTATGGGATTTACCGTATGTTTCATGCTCTAGCGACGAATCGCTAAATATATGTATTGAACAACGCTAAATAAAAGTGAAATTGTCTTACCTGTGCTGTACTGTCGTCCTTTTGCCTCAATACTGATATTTTAAGCGATTTTGTCGGGTTTTGTCTTCGCCGCCGACTGTGCCTCATAAGAAATGAAAAGGGTGGAAAGACCTTTGAACGGCTCCAGCACCGAGCCAGCGCCGAGGCGATTTTTCCCCTGAAAATCGCATCGCTCAGCTTCCAAACCACGCAACATAAAGGCCGAAACATTCACGCTTCTTCTCGTGCCTCTCGATCGAAAATCCGCCCAAGCGGTCCCGAGCAAACCCTCGAAGAAAATCAAAATCAAGCGATCGAAATGCGTAGCAAGATCTTCACGTGCCAGCTAGAAACCGTCCTTTTTTTTTTTTTTTTTTTTTTTTTTTTTTTTTTTTTTTGTGTGTGTGTTTGACGTTTTAATTTTACAACAACTCTGCTTACAAAAAGAAAAAATATATACAGTACACTACCCTACTTACACTACTTACAAAACTATACAGTACACTACCCTACTTACACTACTTACAAAAAAAAATACAGTACACTACACTAAAACATTACAAAAGTTGCACCATTTGCTCTTACTTACGTGTTATTTTTTATACATTCTTTCCTTTTTTTTCCCTTAATTTCCTTAAGGGTGAAAAGTCAATTCCAATAAAAGTATAACTATGTTATAAAGATATGTATTTGGAGGAAAAAAAAACTCTGACATTTAATATATATATTTTTTTTTTTAACCAAGGGCTCAGGAGACCTGATTAAGCGAGGGTAGAAAAGGCTTCCATTTTTTAGTGTTACTTGGTGTCTTGTTTTCTAATAGGTGTATATGTTTCAGATAAATTAAGAAGTTGTTCTGAGTTGGGTGAAGTTCTCTCAATCTGCATATCCAAATGTATTGTTTAGCTAGTAGGCAGCAAAAATTTATTTGGAGTTTGAAGTTAGAGCTGTCAGGCTTGAGGCCTAAAGCGGTCCCCAGGTGTAGATTGTTTCCTGTTGTGAGGATCTGACACGACTGCAACCATAACGATAGATTTTGCCAAAAGATTGTTGTTTTTTCACATTGCCAGAATAAATGCATCAGATCTTCTTTTTCGTTATGGCAAAAGGTGCAGTTATTGTCCTCTCTGATTCCTATTTTTTGCAAATAGCTATTTGTCGCCAGCCGTCTGTGTAAAAATCTGAAATTAAAATCTATTAGTTTAGAGCTCCTTGTGCACGCGGTAGATGTTTGATAGACTTTTCTCCAGTCAACAGTTTCATTTGTAGAACTAATATCTTTGTGCCATTTCTCTTGACATGATAGTGGTCGTTCACCTTTATCCGATATTAGTTTCTGGTACACAATTCTTGAAGATTTTTGGCTTTTTAAAAATGTATCGAAAAGGCTTTCGTGTTTTAGTTGGGTTTTTGGGATTTGTCTTTGCAAAAGTTTCACTGCTGAGAAAATTCCAAACAGAGATAGTGGTTTAACGTGAAGTTCATACTTATTTTGAAAACTCTCTAGGGACATGAAGTTATAAGAATCATCCATTAAATGTTTTACTTGGGTGATACCCTTCAGAAGCCAATCTGTGTAAAGTACCGGTGTATTATTTATTCTAATTAATGAATTTTGCCAAAGAGGTAGAGACAGGAGGTGGTCTTTTGAAACTATTTTTCCTTCAAAGAAAGTATCTGACCATATTTCTATGATTTCTTTGACAAATGGATCGTCTATACTTAGTTTATCAATATCTTTTTTGTTAAGATTTCCTTTAAAAAAGGCGTTGCCTCCATATTTTCCAAGCTCTAAATTAAAAATTGTTTTCCATTTACTACTGTTTTCTGAATCCAGATATTTTTTAATCCAAGAGGCTTTTAGTGATTTGTTGAAAGATACCACGTCGATCATTTTCAGCCCTCCGTTTGGGTAGTCGTTGATCATAACCGCGCGTTTAATTTTATCACCTTTATCGTTCCATAAAAAATTGAAAAAAAGTTTGTTGATCTCTTTGATTACTTCATGATTTGTTTGCAAAGGCGAAAATACATATACAAGTTGAGATGCTACTAGACTTTTCAAAACTACTATCTTCCCTACTAAACTTAGTCTCCGGAATTTCCAACATCCTAGGATAGATTTAATTTTCGTTAGTTTTTCAGTATAGTTTAAAGAGATCGCCATATCTTGGTCCGTAGAGAACCAAACACCCAGTGCCTTAACGTTTTTGTTTTGCCATTGAAAATTTTTTCCTAAGCAAAATTTTTGCTGGCAGTTTGTTTTGGAGCCTATCCATAGAGCTTCGGTTTTTCTATCGTTCAGCTTAAGCCCAGACATTTTACCAAAAGCTTCTATCAGAGTCAGCGATGCTTTAAAAGATTCCTCGGAACCGTCTAAGATGAGGGTCGTATCATCTGCGTATTGACTTAATTTAAATTCAGTATCCTGTATTTTAATACCCGTAATTTCTCTTTTGTTACGTATGGCTTTAGCAAGTATTTCTACAGATAGTATAAAAAGATAAGGTGACAACGGGCAGCCTTGTCTTACCCCTCGACTTAGTTCAAAGAAATTGCTCGTCCATCCATTGTTTAATATGCAGCTTTCAGTTTTAGAATAAAAAAGTCTGACCCACTTTGACAGCGAGGGACCAAAGCCAAAATGTTGAAGGGATTTGTCGATAAAAGACCACTCCAGAGTATCAAAGGCTTTTTCAAAATCGAGAAAAAGAAGTAGCCCGGGGATATTTTTGTTTGCTGTATACTGGATGACGCTATCTAGCGTACGTATGTTATCGCTAATACATCTATTCTTTATAAATCCTGACTGATCGTCTGATATCAGCTCGGGTAAAACTGTTTTTATTCGGTTTGCAATGGCCTTCGATGCAATCTTATAATCACAATTTAATAGTGTTAAAGGGCGCCAATTTTTAATTAAGTTGGGATCAGCATCTTTTTTTGGTATTAGTTTTATAATTCCACGCCTCTGTGATATGGGCAATTGTCCTATTTCAAAGGAGAAATTTAATGCACTTGTAAGACTTTCTCCTATTTCTTCCCAGAAAACTTTGTAAAATTCGCTCGGTAGGCCATCTGTACCAGGTGACTTTTCTGAGGCCATGCTTTTTAATGCCTCTAAACATTCCTTGGAACTTAAAGGGCCTTCGCAAAAATATAGGTTTTCATTGCTTAGTACTTGTCTTGCTTGAGGAAAGAAATCCTTCGAGGAATTGTTTACTTGCATTTTGGAGCTATAAAGATTTTTATAAAAATCTTCGCACTCATGTAAGATTTCTTTGTCTGATTGAATAACGTCCATGTCATTAATTTTCAATCGAGTAATTGTATTTTGTCTACAGTGCCTCTTTTCAAGGTTGAGAAAATATTTGGAGTTTTTCTCGCCCTCGTTGTACCATTGAGACTTGGATCTTAAAACCGCACCTTTTGTTTGATATTCAATTATAGCTTCCAGTTCAAATCTTTTCTTTTCTAATTCTGGCCATAGTTTTTGGGAGTCATTCGCGTGTGTATTAGCAATTTGTTCCTCGAGGATTTTGATTGATTTTTCAATTTCATCTTTATTTTGCGCAAGATTTCTTTTTTTTGTTTTACCATAATTGATCGATGCTTCTCTAGTCTTCATTTTAATCATTTCCCATAATAGACCAGGGGTAACGGTTTCATCTTGTGCGTATTCATCCTTAGTTTGAGCTATTATTTCTCTAATTTGATTAACATATTCTTCGTCCTTTAAAAAAGAGGTGTTCAGTTTCCAAAACCCTCGTCCCCTTGGGTTATTATGTAAAGATATTTGCAAGGTGATCATTGAATGATCCGTTTTGTATCCAGGGACGATATCTGTGTTGATGGCGCTACAGAGTATACTTTTGTTCACGAGAAAGAAGTCAAGTCTGCAATGTATCTCCGGATTCCTTTGCCTCCATGTAAAACGTTGTGATTCAGGATTTTGAACTCTCCAGACATCAACCAAATCTAAGTCCTCAGAAAATTTATTTAAGACTTCCAGTGATTTTTTGTGTGTTTTTGCAAGGCCACCTTTTTTATCCTTCTCAACATCGAGCACTAAGTTGTAATCTCCTCCTATTATAACCTCGTCGCTCTGGAAATCGGCCAAATGCTCAAAAACAGAGGTAAAGAAATTTGGATCGTCGTCGTTTGGAGCGTATAGATTTACCAAAGTTAGTTGTTTCCCATTTGTTGTCATATCACAAATTATAAAGCGTCCCTCGGGATCGCAATAAGTTCTCGAAATTTGGAAGGAGATATTGTTATTAAACAAAATCATAACACCTGCTTTCCTGCTGGAACAGCAGCTGAAAAGGGCTTGGTACCCCCATTCAGCGCGCCAGTCATGCATATTATTTTCCGTACAATGCGCTTCTTGAATAAAATATACGGCCAGTTGTTTTTTCCGAAGCCAATTGAAAAATTCTCGACGCTTAATCCTGTCACCCAGACCCCTTGCATTTATTGATCCAATTTGAAAATCCAATTCATTTGTTGTTTTGAAAAGAAAAGAATTTGGCAGTTTTCACCCCAGGGAAAAGAGTTACAATAATTTATTCCGTTTTCAGCTACAGGAATATAGAATTTGTATGTAGTGCAAATAAGCGCAAAAGGGACATTTGTTAAACATGTAACATAAAACAAACACATAAAAAAGAAAAACAAACATTTATACTTACTCTGTAAAAAACGTTTTCTTACTGGGTAAACTTTATGCATCTTGAGAGGCAACAAGCCGCAAATTATGACTGAAAGCTAACGAGATAAAACCAAGCTCCCCTAGCGAAAAGTTTAACAAAAAGGCACAAGTTTTGATCAGCTTTAGCTAAACGGTTAATTCTCTACCTACTGGCCATAATCGTCCTCTAATGTATAACTTATCTGGTTGAGAATGACTAAAAGCTGCCGGAATTCCGTTTTTCCTGGCTTCTTTGAAGGTTTTCATCTGCTCCTTGCGTCGCTTGACAATTTCTGCAGGATAATCACGGAACATTTGGTAGTCCGTATCTTTTAATCGGTGCCCAAGTGAAAATATTTTTTGCACATCTTTAAATCTTAGAAAGCGGGCCAAAATGGGTCGAGGTCCGCCGTCTTTTCCTTTTCCACTTCGGTACACTCGTTGTATCTCTACTGTTCTTGCATCTAGGAAGCCCAGGTCACGTTCCAGAAAGGACCTCAAGGTTTCTTCGGCGTCTTCGCGCTCCTGTGTTGAATCGACAGCGATGTTCATAAACTTAATGTTCTCTCTTCTAGAGTAAGCCTCCAGGTACAGGAGTTTTGTTTCCATCTCTTTTCTACCTTCTTCGTTCTCTTTTACTGTTTTCGTTAATTTGGCGATTTCAGCTTTAGCATTAGTTAAATCTGTCGTCTGTTTATCTACCTGGGTGCTTGTGAAGTTCGCGCCGTCTTTGAGATCCTTAATAAGGAGTTTAAGATTCTACGACGGCGACGGCACCGAAAACGTCATTTCAAAATACAACTTCTCGTTTGTGTAACTCTTTTGCGATTACTCCAATTTGTTTAACATGAAAAATGCTGGCGAGCTGGCCAGGGCCTAAGTTACTATGAACGATGTTAAAGCAAGGAAAGAGAAAGAAAAAACATTTTGGTACATTTCTTTGCCGTCCTCTGCGAAACAACAACGTGAAATGACCAAATTTGGGGTTTTCTCGAGAACGCGAGTGTATGGTGACAAGTTTTTCTTTCTCTTTCTTTGCTTTAACATCGTTCATAGTAATTTAGACCCTGGACAGCTCACCAGCATTTTTCATGTTAAACAAATTCCAATAATCGCGAAAAAGTTACACAAACGAGAAGTTGTATTTTGAAATGACGTTTTCGTTGCCGTCGCCGTCGTAGAATCTTAAACTCCCTAATATCCTTCTCCAAAACGTCTGTGCGCTCTTCAAGGTTTTTAAGTTTAACTTCAATATTTTTGACTGATGCTTCTATAACATCGAGCTTCTGTAGTTTCTTTAATATTTCTTCTAGCTTTCCGGCTACGGTCTCCGACATGTCTAACGCCGTCCAGATTTCGTCTTCTTCTTCACTCAACTGATTCGTTGTCCTCGTTTTCTTGTGTTCAGGTGATGAGATTGAATCTTCAGAATCAGCAGATGTTCTATTTCTTCGTTTGTTTAACAGGTCGGTAATAATTTTGGCCATTAAACTTTAGGGAGTTCTCAGATAGTTTGAAAATTGCGGACGGTCGCTTCAAGCGTCCTCACGCGGCCATGGCTCGGTCCCTAGAAACCGTCCTGCTGATTGCCTCTTTCTGATTGGACGCCGCCAAACAATAACCGATTCAAAATACGTACCGAGGGTGGGGAACCATAGGCATTTCAGTAACGTCGAACTATTTCTCACAATAAGGTGGTGAAACAGAGAATTAACTCTGCAGTGTAAATTAAAGTGCTAGAGAAACCCATGAAAAACCCACTGGGCGTTAGCCCTAGTAAAGGGTATCAGGGTACCACACGAGGCAAAGAAAAAATTCTTATGACCTCGGTGGGAATCGAACCCACGACCTCCGGATTAGATCTACCGTTGCTCTGCCGACTAAGCTACGAGGTCGGACAGAAAAAGTCGGGGACGATTTAAAAAATATATATATATGTATATATTTCTCACAATAGTTCGACGTTACTGAAATGCCTATGGTTCCCCACCCTCGGTACGTATTTTGAATCGGTTATTGTTTGGCGGCGTCCAATCAGAAAGAGGCAATCAGCAGGACGGTTTCTAGCTGGCACGTGAAGATCTTGCTACGCATTTCGATCGCTTGATTTTGATTTTCTTCGAGGGTTTGCTCGGGACCGCTTGGGCGGATTTTCGATCGAGAGGCACGAGAAGAAGCGTGAATGTTTCGGCCTTTATGTTGCGTGGTTTGGAAGCTGAGCGATGCGATTTTCAGGGGAAAAATCGCCTCGGCGCTGGCTCGGTGCTGGAGCCGTTCAAAGGTCTTTCCACCCTTTTCATTTCTTATGAGGCACAGTCGGCGGCGAAGACAAAACCCGACAAAATCGCTTAAAATATCAGTATTGAGGCAAAAGGACGACAGTACAGCACAGGTAAGACAATTTCACTTTTATTTAGCGTTGTTCAATACATATATTTAGCGATTCGTCGCTAGAGCATGAAACATACGGTAAATCCCATACATTTACTATAAAATAACAAAGGGTCACACAAACAGATTGTCTGGGTTCCCTGTGGCGGAATTATGCATGAAAAGCGCTCGAGGATGGTTTTTAGCTGTCGTCGATGTTCACTCTGAATGAGCCTCCTTTCACCTCTGGACAAAATCCCACTTATTTCACAGTACGGCAAAATTGATGCACTGGAAATAACAGGCTAGGGCTCGATTTTAGGACGTTTAACGTTACAAAACCGGTTCATAGACCATGTTGCATCGCGCCTATGCCTTGTCATCTACGACAGAAGTCTTTAATGAGGAATGTGCCAAGTTACGCTCTATATTCTCCCGATTTGATTATCCAATTGGCCTCATAAATTCCACCATTGATATGTTTATTCAAAATATTGCAACTAAACCAGAAAAGAAAACCGATTATAGCAACACGATCAGAATAGTTCTTCCTTTCAAAGATCAGATAGCTGCTAATGTAGTCCGCAGGCAATTACGTGATCTCAGCGGTAAGATTGGTGTCACTTTACAGCCAATTTTTGTGAGCAAAAAATTGGAACAAGATCTTAAGCCGAAAGAAATTAAGCCGAGCATTGTAAGTCAGCATTGCGTTGTTTACAAATTTTCATGTGATCTGTGTGATGCAGATTATGTCGGTTATACAGCCCGACACCTTCATCAACGCATTGCTGAACACAAGTATTCGGCTATCGGTAAACACCTTTTAGACGTGCATGGTGACAAAAATCTTCTTAGGGCCTCTTCATATGAGCTTGGTTAACCGGGCTGGCTCGGTTACCGAGATGAAATTGGTTTCTGTTCATATGGCGACTTTCAGCCCGCTTTCCGAGATGAAACATTTGAAAAATTAGTGACGCGACCATTCCGGCATGAAATCTAACAAACAAGCCTGGTGAGAATTTCTCGATTTTCTTTGTTTAAGCAGCCTCAAATTTCCTTTGATTTTACGTTAACTACCAAATGAAACTATTCCGAGTTTCATTTTCGAAGAAAAGAGAGGTAAAATCTCAGTAATGTCATAAAATATCTGTTCTATCACGAAAATGCATTGTATTACATGTACTTTCCTCCCGGTAACCGGGCTGAAGTGTTCATATGGCAAAAATGTTCGGCCCGGTTCCCGAGATCCCGGTTGGAAAAACCGAGATCTCGGCAACCGAGTCAGCCCGCCCTCTCATATGAACACATCTAAATTTTTACAAACGATTTAGCGGTGTGGCGAGATCTCGGAAACCGGGTCAGCCCGGTCAACCGGGCTCATATGAAGAGGCCCTTAAATGAGGGCCAATTTCGCATTCTCAAGAAATGCCACGGGAAATTTGACTGCCTCATTTATGAAATGCTATTTATCAACTGAGAACTGAGGCCCAGCCTGAACACTCAGAGTGACTCCATTAGTGCTAAACTCTTTGTTTAGCTTGTAGCATATTTTTATGTTATCGTCCCTTTTTAATGAACTATTGTTTTTCTTGTATTTATAGAATATTCATACTGCTTATTTTCACTTGATAATGACGTCCGAGAACGTCGAAACGTCGTGTATAGATCTCTTTCATAATGGCGGCCAAATAAAATATTCTTTTGTTTTAATGCTGATAAGCCTTTCTAACCTCGCTGCTATGTGCAAAATACAAAAGAATGTTTGCCCTAAAATGAGGCCAGTAAGGCTAATTAACATAGATACAAAAGAACAATGTTATCGGCGGCCATTATGAAAAGGGTCTATTTTTAACCGTTTTTAAAAATTTCTTAAATGTTTTTAAGAAAAGTTTTTTCGCAATTTTTTATAGCTAAATAATAATAATAACAGTAATATTTATTTGTATGGCGCAAATTCAACATCAACTCTTCAAACGCTACCATAAATGCCCTATCGCCAAGTGTAGGTAGAGCCCTAATCATGTGTAGGTTTGGTATGTTTAACGTTCTAACGATCGGCAGACGATTCTCGAGTACACAAAATCACAATAATTCTAAAAGTATCCTCAAGATTGTACTTCCATTGATTTTCGAGTGTGGCATGTAAACGACCGAGTGCGAGATCTAAAATTTTCCGTACATCCCTTCTTCGGTACAAGTATACTTAGGTTTGGTACATGTATGTTTAAGACTTAAACGATCGGCAGATGATTCTTCGGTACGTTGATCAGTCATTTTTAAGTCACTTACGACTTGGCCCCAGAACGATTTCTTACTGAAAACCTAATTATTGCAACTCCTGCTGTCACACAAGGTCGAATGCAGACAGGAGCCCGTAAATATATATGGGCTCCTGGTGCAGACAAATGTGTTTATCATCATGGTGAGTGTCAAAGAAGAATGAGCCCAGGTAAGGCGCTTTTCAAATAATATAACAGGACTTGCCAACGAAAGGTCCATGGCGACCGAAAGTGAACATGCTGAAGCTATCAACCTCATGCATAAACCTCGATACATCTGTTCTCGTTTCTTTCGAGCGCGAAAAGGCAACCATACAGAAAGCGAATCTGCGGACGTACACGTCATAATTTCAGCGGTAACACACAGAAAGCGTTATGTGGGCTCACTTTGCTTCATGTTTGATCAACATTGTTTGTTCGTTTAGCCACCCCATGTTGTGTGCAACAAAAGCGATGTTGGATGAATAATTTTTCATCGTTTAAGGGGGGCCTAATGGTCATAACCTGATATTATTGATTTGTAGATAGTATCTTTGTAAGTTTTGTATTTCCACAAAACTTAGGACTAGTAGGGTTAATAGGCCATTTTCGCATTCTCGGTATTGAACTGGATCTAGCATGAAGTGGAGGCTCTTGCGGGGGAATACATTTACATATGAAAAGATTCCCCCGCAAGAGCCTCCACTTCATGCTAGATCCAGTTCAATACCGAGAATACGAAAATGGCCTATTGCCTTAACCTGATATGTTAAAGTATAGTTACTATCTCTGTAAGTTTTGTAGTTTCTGCCATGTGTTTTAAACATGAGCCTCTGGCTCAGATACACAGGGCAACCTGATCCCATGCATTGACATTAATTTATTATCTTCATTGGACCTGACACTGATGCAAGTTTCTAGCACACTTGCCAAACAGGAATTATTTGCAATCTCATACAATTCGTACCGAAAGCGTCATATCATTACATAACATGTACAAGAGGAAGATAGTCCTACATGGCTTGTGTGTACTTTCGATAGCATTTTAGAAAGAACTGTTAAGGGCATATAAACCCACGGTTCTGGGTAGCACAGAACTTTCGTTGCATCGCTGAAGTAATAAAAGTAATTACTACGCCTTGCTTTGGTCTTCTTTTTCAGCAATAGTCGTCCTTTCCTTGTAGCGCTTGACAGTCACTCGTAGAGTGCTAGAAAGGCATGTCTGCAGAGGTCAGCATCTGCCAGCGACTTGGAGTAGATCTGATTCAAGCAGCCAAAAATGAGTTGGCGTTTCTCGAGGAAGTAGCCGAATACCCAAATCTCTCCAGTGGACCTGTTGTGAGGAATGCCATTAGGCGTTATGAGCTGTTTTGGTTGCCACTTGCCTCGAGATATTCTTCGAGTTCGCAACTGGCAGCACCGTTGGACATCGCGTGGGTTTGGCATGTCCATATGCTGGCTCCTTATTACTACGAGCAAGACTGCCTCAGTATTCTTGACGAGATAGTGGATCATTCCCCGTTAGACAAAATACAGAGATACCGAGGCCAACATAACGCAAAGCAATCCTGGTGGCAAGCCTACCCTGCAGAGCCATTCGAAGTTGATCTTACCAAACCTCCATCAGTAGTGCCAAGCTACCAAACCAAGATTCAGTACAACCTGGAAGAAGCCTGTTCACGCCAGTTTAAGTTCTTCTACCAAGTATCCTTACCCCACTACAAAGATGACCTGTTTCTAAAGAACGCGGTTGA
The DNA here is from genome assembly GCA_948470475.1 of Galaxea fascicularis. Classification (NCBI taxonomy): domain Eukaryota; kingdom Metazoa; phylum Cnidaria; class Anthozoa; order Scleractinia; family Euphylliidae; genus Galaxea; species Galaxea fascicularis. The sequence goes on along the minus strand of OX419338.1, from coordinate 10,524,845 downwards.
ACGTTATCAGCATCACCTGCAGCTGAAAAAGCTGCATCCAGATGTTTTCTTAGTTCCTTGTTATGACTTCGATCTCGTTTGGCACGCCCACCAGCTTCACCCATTAAACTACAGAGGAACAACCACTCAACTGCTAGGAAAGCCCTTGCATCATAACGACACTGAGACAAATAGAATTCCAGGATCCAAGTTGTACAATTCTGAAATGAAGACAAGAGCCGTGTGGCAAGCAAAAGGATTGTCGTTTGCCAAGCGAGGGGCCATGTATAGAGGTGACTCACCTGTCCCAGTACCACCGAGACGCAAGTGGCTGTATGTTACGCTTGCTCGCGCTGAGTATCCATGTGAAATTCAATATATTCAAGCAAGGGGTCTGGATAGCAACAAAAGATTCATTCTTCAATTGCAAAACCAAATGGGTAGTGCCATTTTTTCGCAATCTTTTAAGGGAATTTTCAGTAAAGTTGATCCAAGGCAGGTCCGATCGAAGAAGTTTATTTTCGACAACGGAAGGAAACATGTCATTTTCGTCTGCCTTTACAGAAAGAAGCTGTTCGGCAAAAAGATGATTACCAAAGAAACATTAGATCTTCTTCCCTATTTCGAGTCTGCGCCGTTAGACGTTGACGAAGTTGGACCAACTCAGCCAATCACAGTCGATATTCCTCTTTGCCAAGGCAAATACACGGCGAAGATAACGATAGCAATATATTGTCCAACGATCGTCAAATACAGCTTCGACATTCAACCTTTTACTCAGTTTACCCGCAAAAACCACCCGTCACAGGTTCTCTGCTCCTCACATTTGATGCTTTCTCCAAGTGATCAAGCAAAGTCATTTGTACCTTGCGATTATTCCGTTCATGCCGTGCTTGACTGGAGAGGAACCAACGTGCTCAGATGTCGAGTCGTTCACTCATCAGCTGCACTGTTATCCGCTGTAGAAATAATCGATTGGTATGACGAAGTGGTGGCAACAGCCCACACTATCAGCCCAAGCACGCTTCCAGAAAGAAACGACATCGAGGACCAAAAGAACAACGTGTTTTTTAACCAGGCTGAGGGTGAACGAGCCATGTTGATCCGTGGTCGTGAAGACTGGGCGGTATGCATTGGGAAGTGGAAGAAAGCTCCTCAGATCGCCAAAGGAAACTCAAACCCGCAATTCTACGTAGACATCAAAGTGTTTAAGCTGTCTGGAGAGCCTGGCTGGTGTTCCGTTCGCAAATCCAGGGGTGGATTGTTCCTGATAAGGATTGACTCTGAAACCATGGTGAGAATTGACTTGAAAGACAACAAGATTTTCATTTCCCCTGGTGCTCAGGATATTCCGGAGGTTGTCGCCTTAGCATTTTCAGTGTCTATCTTGTATCTTCTGTGCGTACCTTACAGCCCTACATCATCCCTGAAGTCCATGCCTTGTGCTCAAGCGTACTCTGGGTACGTATCCCCTTCATTTTACAACGCCGGTTACGTAAGTGGAGAAGTTCCCACAAACGTTTACTTGGGGATCACAGGCTACACTGCCCTTGGCTACTCCGATGGAATTGACACTTACGATTTTAGTAATGACTTAGTTTGCGATTGGAACCAAGGCCCGGAGAATGCTGATGCTTATCGTGATGCTTATCGGGCGGATAGATTAGAGTGGAGTGAAACAGGGGCTTCCTGTGTCAGTGATAGTGTGGAAAGTGACGGGGCTGGCTGTGTTAGCGGGGACGTTGGAGATAGCGGAGGAGCCTGTGTAGGTGGCGTTGGATCTTGTGTTGGTGGTGATGGCGGTGACGGAGGTGGTGGTGATGGTGGCGGGGGAGGGTGTGGTGGAGGGTGCGGCGGTGGTTGTGGTGGAGGGTGTGGGGGAGGTTGTGGAGGTTGAAAATAACTGGGGTGGCTGATCGGTTTGTTGAAGGTCAGCATTGTCGGTATCTACTGGTAGTTCCTGAAAAGGAGATCGTGTATACCGTTAGTGCCAAATGGTTTCGACAAATTGACAAATTACTTGACTTAATCTACTTGAAAAAGGACGTTACATGGTTTAGTTCAAGTTCACTTCCTAGCAGTAATACACTGTATAATGACAAGAACGCAAGGCCCGTGGAGCAGCTTTTAAAGTGTGGGGGCCGCTCCAGCCTCTTCAATTGACGGGAGAGGGCTGACTATGAAAATCATTAAAACGTATCGAACTCAGTTTAAATCATAGACTTTGAACAGCAGTCAAACGTATTTTATTAATCAAGTTATATCCTAGCCGTAAAATGTGATCAAGCTGGTGCCGATTCAGTACTATTCAACATTTCATAACTCAATTCAAGCATTTAGCTTAACCAACGGGAAAATAAACTTTATCTATTGAGCGGCCGCTAACTTCAACGAACAAGATGATGGACAAAATAAACTCTTTTAAAGCAAGTTCAAATCTTTATCACTCGTTCAGCTAGCGGCCGCTTTATAGTGTAAATCTCTACTAATTGCGTAACCAGAGAGACTTAAAAGCTGCGTTGGAATCCGGTAACCGGTAACCAGACACGAACCGTTTACATGGCAAAAAGATAGCCCTCCTGCGGGGTGCCTCGGGCAAGTAGACAGGGTGCCCCGGAAAGGTGAGTTACCCTGTCTAACATGTAAATGTTTCAGTGCGTTTCCTAAAGAAACGTATGAAAAGCTGGCCCACCCAGGGGAGCTATGTTAGCCGGGTAACTCGGTTAGCCGGGGCGCCGTCCCTACATGTAAACAGGCCTTTAGTTGAATAATTGAAACAATGTAATTGGAAAAACCCACAGGTGCCGCAAAAAGCTGTAAAATAAAGAAATCTCTAACAATCGTACGCGTTAAACGCTTTCTCCCCCATTGTAGGAGGATGGATTCGTTGAAAAAGAACTTAACTATGAATCACTATGAGAGCTTAGTCCCAGCCTATTTTTAGATTTACTAATCGCCGGGGACTTCTGGAGGTCCATTGAGTAGTCCCTCTCGGTATTCCAGTTGCTTTTGAAAAAATGGCTCTTTATATAAGCTGAGAGTTTTCTTCGACAGTCTTTAGAATGATTTTAGGACTTTTTAGAGTGTATTCCACAGGGGACAAGACTAGCCCCGCTGCTGTTTGCAGTTCTTGTCAACAATCTAGTGAAGGACTGGAAAACTAGAGTAAAGTATGTGGATGATCTGTCAGTGTTAGAGATTATTCCTAGATGTTCAACTAGCTTGCTGCCCTCTGTAGCGAGGGATATTTGTTTATATTGTTAGCATACATTTTTACATATTTTAATATTTCCGCCAATTTCGATGGTTTGGCTTATTTTATACGTGTGAATCTTTTTATTCGAGTGTTTGATAATTTGGCTTATTCTATTTTGTTGAGTCTTTTGATACATAAGCTTAAAACTAAGGTTTAACGAGGTGACCGCGCTTATGCTTCCAATAACGTGATCTTTAGGTAGGAAAATTATCAACATGTGATGTACCAGGCTGTTCCTAAGCAACACGTCCCATTCCAAATGGTAGCACAAGTACACGTGCTTGGAAAGCCCTCGCGAGAAGCGTCGTGCGTTCCAAAGTCTGCCCTTTGCTTGTTGGCTTTCGAGGCTGGACAAAAGCTGGCCAACTTAATTATTTCTACCGCGAAAGCCATAAACAACTTTTGTTCTCTTAACCCGAGTAATTACTTAGATTGCTCTGGAATCACGAGTGGCACGTAATGCTAAGCGCCATAGCCTGGTCAACTCTCCTAACACCAATGGTGCTGTAATTAAGTATTTTAACTAAGTTACCGGTTTGTAAGAATCATCCTGGCGTATTTGCCAGCCAGAACTGTGGAGCTGCTTGAGTTCGCTCTACGGCGAACCAGGAACACTTTAATAGGCCATATTCGTATTCTCGGTATTGAACTGGATCTAGCATGAAGTGGAGGCTCTTACGGGAGAATCTTTTTATGTCTAAATGTATTCCCCTGCAAGAGCCTCCATTTCATGCTAGATCCAGTTCAATACCGAGAATACGAATATGGCCTATTAGTTTGTTTATTTATCTTCTTAATTAACGCGCTGTAACAATAAGCTTTTCACCGTTTGTAATCCGTTTCCGAAATGAGATCACGTTCCGATAAGTTTGTAATTAATAGCAGCCCTGGGGCCCGTTTCTCGAAGCTCCCGGTAATTACCGGGCCCGTTAAGCTGTTTTGTTTCCCATTCCAGATGGGAGTTTCAAAAGCTTTGAATATTATACAGTAAAGTTATTACTGAGCTAAAGAAACAAAATGGACTTTATTAGAGTTCAGAACACACCCTACTTTTCTTGAGATTTTGATTTCAAAATCTGTTTTCGGGCCCGTTAAGTTACCGGGTCTTTCGAGAAACGGGCCCCTGGCACGTTACTAGTCAACTATTACAGGTCAACGAGCCAAGACCAGTACGCGCAGTGATTGGTGTTGAAATACCTTTCCGTTGGTTTTAGAGTGAAACGTGACACGGTTAGTGCAACCTCGAATCGGCGCTGATCCGTTAAAGGATACCGAAAGGTTACCGTTTTTAATAGAACCTGCTTTTGACCAATCACTGCGTAGCTCGTAGCGTCGCGCGTTCTCTTAGTAGCGTGGTTTTTATTGCAGAGTGAGAGAGTGTTAGCTGACGGCCAAGCGGTTCAGACCGATTAAAAACCTCAGTTGAAGCCAAGTCTAGTCTGCGGAGTGTTCCTGTAGAAGTTAATTCCCCCGAAAGAACCAAACCTAAAAGGCTGCTTTACAGACTGATAACAAGTCCCGGAACAATATGTTAGTAGTCATGGTATGAACTTCATACGAAACTGAATCCATCCAAATGTAAAGAGCTACGCATAGAGTTCTTACAGTATAAGCCCTCCGATCCACCCCCTTTACAGATGTCGGGCAGTGTTATAGAGCAGGTGTCATCTTCTAAGTTACTCGGTGTCCATCTGTCGCACAATTTGTCGTGGTCTATTCACTATTCCACCAGCTGATCTCATTCAGGTTTATTGTAGCCTTGTGCGGCCCATTTTAGAATTTGCATCTTCGGTGTGGACCGCATTACCAGAATGTCTGATTCATGATTATTAATGATGGTAATGGTGTAAGAATGATGATATGCTAGTCGCTTGGCAACGGGCGACAGGACAACTGAAAAGAAATCAGAGTCCCAGGCAGGAATGGAACCTACAACCTCCGTAACACCGGTCGGATGCTCTGACCACTGAACTACAGGAACCCCTGGTGAGCTAGGTTGTTTATCTAGGTTCTTATACAAAGTGTCCCACTATGGTCTGCGGGCTCGACAATGTAGATGCGAATCAGACATGATAATGATTATTAATGATGGTAATGGTGTAATATGCCCGTGAGAATGATGATATGCTAGTCGCTTGGCAACGGGCGAAAGGACAACTAAAAAGAGCATCCGAGAGAGCATCCGACCGGTGTTACGGAGGTTGTAGGTTCGATTCCTGCCTGGGACTCTGATTTCTTTTCAGTTGTCCTTTCGCCCGTTGCCAAGCGACTAGCATATCATGTCTGATTCAGTTGGAGGAAAGCGTGCAGAAGTCTGCACTAAGAATCATACTTCCAGATTGCTCTTATGAGTCTGCACTCGTGAGCTGTGGCTTGTCTACGCTGTTGGCGTGGCGTGATGATCCTTGCAGGCCTTTCATATCTAACATCAAGGAGTCCGGTTTCCTTGCACACCTGTTGCCACAGCCCACGAATGTCGCTCGTGGGTATGAGTTGAGGTCGGGTTTTTCCCGTTCTGAATTTCGCTTTGTCGGAACGGACCGCCTTAGTAATTTCATTACTCACAGTTACAATAGGGCTTAATTGTTTTCACCTTTTGTGTCGAGTGTATTTTTCACGGTGCTCTGTTTAGAACTGACCTCCCTTGTAATTTAGTGTTAGTCACTGCCAAAAGGGTTAAATGAACTGATTATGATGAGTTAGCTTTACTACTTCTCCTTTCTCCAGGTTTCACAGTTTCTCCATTTTTTTGCCATGCTATCTTTCATATATTAATAACGTAACTGGTTTTTACCAAGGCAACAAACCGGAACGCGACTTATCTGGTGGCGCTACCTTTGCAACAACTTTTAATTTACTTGATAATCAATCTATCTTAGTAGTGTCACCCGGGGGATAGTTTTTTTCATTGCATTATCCACGCTTCGTGTAATAACTTTTTATAATCCAGTAGATAGCTGCCGTTTTGACCGGTGGATGGACTTGTCCAGTGGATACAGTTAACCGCTCTTCGACCAACCGGGACTAAGTGTAATTGTTATTTTTAGGAAATTATCTGAGCCATTCAAGAAACTGAAATTTGTCGTGTTGTGCAAGTTCCTATAACGGTTTAGAAAATAATTTTCATGTGTACGAACGTAGTGAGTTAAAATGAAATTAAAATATATATACAATATGGTAAAAATTGATTTATAAATAATTAGCGAAAGTACTATTAAAATCTCTGTTAACTGAGCGAAGCTTACTAGGCAGAGAGTTCCACAATGACGGCGCTGCGATGGCAAATGCCCGATCTGCTAGCGTGGCCTTAGATTTCACTGATGGCATAGCTAGGAGTAAAGTATTAGAACCCCTGAGATTATAGCATGATGTCTTGACACTTATTAAGGACTCTAAATACTGAGGCGCGAGGCCTTGTAGCGCCTTAAACGTAAGGAGAAGTACCTTGAAGTTGATGCGTGCCCTGATAGGCAACCAATGCAAATCGCGCAATATTGGTGTAATATGACAAAACCTAGGTGCATTACATACCAGTCTAGGAGAAGCATTCAGAACTCTCTGAATTTTCGCAAGCTGGTTGTTTGGCAGCCCATACAATAGGCTATTGCAATAATCGATGCGGGACGTTATGAAAGCATGGACTAACATCCCCTTAGTTTCTTGAGATAAATACTTCCTCGGTGGAAGGAGTCCTTGCCCAGACAGCAGTTAGAGGCGAATGAATTAAATTGATTGATGTTGAGAAAGGGATCTCGCAGCCTTTTTCTGAAAGTGTGAATTTTTTCACGGTCTTCTTCCCGGGACTGGTATCAGTTCGTCGTGCCCCGCAGGCTAAGATAAGCAGAGGGCTCTGGGCACCAGCATCGTTTAACAAATACATACCACATTTTGAGGTCTTCTGTGATCTATTAATGAACAGACGCACGGCAACATGGAATCTGTTGTTTTATATAATAATGAAACTATTTTCTTTTGTTTAGTGACGCTCGACTGAGACTGCTCGAGTTCAAGTCGTTTTTGACAAAGAAAACTTGTTTCTTTTTCCTCTTGCTTTTGGAATTTGTTCACAGCCTCGGCAAACCCTTTTCCTAGGTCTTCGTTGGCCCAGTTTCGTACAATGCCCTCTAAATTTTCAAAACTTTCCGTCGTTAAACAAAAAACAGGGAAAAATTTTTAAGTGATGACGTTATCTGTGTGTATGTACTCAAACAGATCAAAAATACGAACCAATCAAAACACATGCATGATGCAGCTTTTTATATAATTTCGGCTTAAGTCACGGAAAACCACTCACGCGAACTGCCCTTCAGGAAGCTCGTTAGCTCTGAGGTAAGTAGAATGCTGTAAAAAAAGTTTCAATGACACATCAGTACCGTGACTTTGTACTGTAGATGTAACTTGTCTAAGTACATCACTGCAGTGACAGTGTTGAGTCATGGTCATTCATGTCAGTCTAAATCCCGTAGGGAAGTTAGTCATTATCTTGGATATTTCTCTTAAATTTGGTTTACGTATATTATCCGTAACTATCACTGAACAAATTTCTTTGCGATCAGTAGCTGCTGTAACGATTCTGCAACTGGTTTTCAAAGAAATTACTTGGCACAGTGGGGGACGATAGGCCGGGCTGCACACCACGTTTGATTGATCTACAGAAGCGCTTTGCTTAACTGTGGAAATTCTTACCTTATAATAGTTTAAAACAATTTTATTTTAGTGTAATTCTACCGACTGGCTGGGACTGTCACTTACGGCCTGGCTTTTTTGGGCCTGCCACCAGGAACTGATGTACTGTATAGCTTTTTTGTATTTTAACAAAGTGGATTAGAAAGATAACAATCCACAACATTTCCTTATCAGACACATCGCATACGGGTGCCTTAAACATGTTAAACTGCTAATTGGCATCCACTGAGTTACAAAATAAAGTTGCACTACTAAAACTAATGTACAAGTAGCATTGGGAGAACCTACCATCGCCACTACGTGGTAGTATGGTCTGTTGAAGAACATCGAGATAGTCTGTTGCATTACCTCGTTTCAACTCAAAGTTTACGCAGCTACAATCAGATATATAGAGGCAGGTGCTGTAGAGCAACACCTTAGTTAGCTAACGATCCTTCGAATGTGGATGTGTGTTGTAAATCATTACCATCCAATTCAAGTTGAAAAACAACGCGGAACTCGTAAATTTTAACTTTAACGATACATCAATTCCCATTACAGATCAGCGACATATATTTTTAGCTGCATCTTCTTTACCCTGGGTGCCAGTGGTTTTTTTCTCGTTAGGGGCCTCTGGCATCCAGGGTACATCTTCTTACACACTATCGTAAATGTTGCTTATACTGTACTCTTTTAGTCTCGAACTTTTAGCTTTTTGTAACAGCAGAAATCTTGCGTTCGCGATGCGACAAACCAGATTTGATGTCGATTGACACAAAATGCTAACTGAAGTCGGTGAGCTGAATCAAGACCAATTACGATCCTCACTGAATTGGATGGAAACGAAACCGACGAAATAGGACCTGCAAACTACATTGCTGTCTGATCCGTGTAAGGTATTCAAAGTAAGACGGAATGCTGGTGATACGGAGAGTCATCCCAAAATCACTTGGCCAACATCAGCTTGAAACAAATCATAGTAATTTATTCCCTAGAACCCAGGGGAATGTTTTATTGTTGTGTGTTAGACGAGGTTTACTTTATCCGTAAAAAAATTTTTATTGGACAACATGACTGATATCAATAATTATTCCATGAGCGTGCATTGGATATGAGGTGATAACGTAACGAAAGAGACGCGTATTCAATAAGCGCGAATGGAATGATTGTTTTAGAAACTCCACCAACGTCGGCGGTGAGCGGAGAAAGCGGTCAATTGCTGCTCGGATCGGCTTGAGTGAAGTTGTTTTATAATATGAGCCGTCCTGCTTCCTTGCCGATGCATAAAATCTTTTGACAACCTCGTTCCCAGGGCCTTTTCCTTGGCTTGGGGGCGGGTCGGGAAAAGACCCTGGCATCGGCTGGTCACGTGTCCATCTTACACCCTGAAATCCTGGGTGTCATAAATTAGCGAGTTAGCATAATCAAAAGTGCCAAAGTCACGATGGTGGAGAAACTGTCTGCGCTATTTGACTTGGATCTGCTTTTAATCGTTGTAACTTTCCGCCGTTTTGTTTAAAGTCACTTCAAGTAAAATGTTTTGAATATTTACTGAAAGGCAAAGATACTGTTGCCGTTCTAACGACTAGCTTTATGGAATTTTAAGTAGAGTTGAGCCGTTAGACCGTGCTGCGGCAAATTTTTAGAAGTCGTCGTAGGTCTAAGTGATTTCCGCTGTTATCTGCATGTCGCTTCGTTGAGTTTGACACCTCTGTAATTTGCCGTGTGTAAGTGCATTGTTTAGGCTCGTTTCTGTTGCCAGATATGCTTTTTAAGTTTCCAAGTATTTGTTTTTTTGAGGGAAAAATATGACTCTTTAGTGAGTATATCGTGAACATTTTGCTTACTTGCATTCTATGTTGTGACGCCGGGCCCGACTGTAATTAGAACTGTTTACAAGTGCAGTACGGGGTAGTTTCTTGTCACGGATATTTGCCCTCGTGTAGCTTTACTTTGAGAAAGATGCTTGTCTAGAGAAATTTTTTTGTTTCTTGCAGCTATCTGATCGAGCTTATGTTTCTGGAGCCCGAAGTATAGGTTTATTTCTCCTTTGATCGTTCTGGCGCCACAGGATTCAAATGTATACTCGCAAGTCTGTTGACTGTTTTGCGTCTTGTATATGCCATTGTTCGGCCTACTTCAAAAGATTTACTATAGCACAGTCTAACGCCTCAACTCTACTTAAAATTAATACTCCTTAGAACACGGCATGAACTGCCCTTCATAAACACGAGTGAAGCGAAAAAGGTCGAGTGACCGAACAGAAAACGGCAAATGTATAAATGTCACGAACCGTAGAGGTTGTGTACGCTAGTTAACCCCATTTTACACAATATTATTGTCCGCCTTGACAGGCACGAAATCCGGTAGAAGCTGAAACAGCAGAGATTTGCCAAAGCCAGTCGGAAGAACGGCAACAATATCTTTGCCTTTCAGTAGATATTCAAAACATTTCATTTGAAGTGGCTTTAAACAAAACGGCGGAAAGTTACAACGATTAAAAGCAGATCCAAGTCAAATAGCGCAGACAGTTTCTCCACCATCGTGACTTTGGCACTTTTGATTATGCTAACTCGCTAATTTATTACACCCAGGATTTCAGGGTGTAAGATGGACACGTGACCAGCCGATGCCAGGGTCTTTTCCCGACCCGCCCCCAAGCCAAGGAAAAGGCCCTGGGACCGAGGTTGATCTTTTGAGGCATTCATTCAGTTCCTCCGTGCTCCTATCTTCAATCGGCTTTGAAAACTTACTTCCAACGGGACAAGCAAGCCATTCTGTAGATAGGTCAGTAAAATTGAAATTAATTATACGAATTGCAGTGCGTGTTATGTATCGAACATGTTTACAATTCAAGTTGGAGTTGGAGGTTAATTCACACAAACTTAAGCTTACCGTTAAAAGCTTTAATTATAAATTGAGTGGCCTTTTTCGTTGCATCCGAAGTAAATTTTTCTACCATTTCGGACGTTAGTTCTGTCCCGAAGCGTTTTTTTTCTCCGCCAGTTTTGTAGCTCGGTGAAAAAACAATTCAGCCCAGATCAGTTTGCCACAATGACGCGTACATTTACCAAATATGAGCCCATAATCCGAGGTCGTTGAACCAATCAGATAGCTAGAATGCAATAACCCGAGGTTGGGTGTTTACTAAAGCGTAATAGTCAATACACACAAAAGAATACAGAGGAAATAGTGTGTAATAGTTGCTAGTAGCTACTATCTCACTACCTTCTATTTCACGGGTTAAGTAATCACTCTAATAGAGACATTTTTACCATTGCATTGCTGCTGACCAATTACTACATTCAATATCGATAACGAGGTATGCCCGTGAAGTTTTGCACGTCCATGATCGCCCCGGGACACGGGTCACAAGGAAATAGACCAATATTCATGATCACTGCTGTACTCCATCAAAATTGGCAATTTTTTAGATCAATATAAACAGCTTGCCACGGTCCGACGGTTTAGAAAATGACTTTTATTTCAGAAACATTTGGCATCTGGCTTGTAGTTTTTACTTTAAAATAAACGCTGCAGAACCATGACGACAGTCTTATTCTCAGTTGCGTGCTACGGAAAAGCTGTCTATTCCTTTGCTTAGGTGTCTCAGTGTTGTACACATTTACTGACTCATGACTTTGTTTCTTTTGAAAACCTCTACAAACCTGTCTGGTTGTATAGTTTTGCACGTCGATAATAAGTCACCTGGCTGAAAGCACTCGATCAATTTTCCCATATCTAAATAATAATGAGCGTGAGTGGTGAGCGTTGGGAAATAGAATACTTTACACAGTACTCTAAAGTGTTCCATACCACTCGTTTATTACCACACTTCGATGAATATAAGTCCAGTTTCCATATATAGGGGCGGCAGCAAATATAATTAAACTCTTGAAGTGCAAGAACATTTCTTGGACTCTAAAAGTGATTCATATGGATTACTTATTCTGAATCAGTATGTGCAAAGTCCGCAATCAACGATTGAAAATTCTACAAAGTGTATCTATTTCTCAGACCGGCTGCAAAGCGTACATGTACAGCCCTACGTCTGGCCATGTACATACAATCACATGTTAATCCACGAAATAAAAAGAAACGTTGTTACAGTCCATCATGATCAATTGTTTAATTGTCTTCATTCAACCTGATCATGACGCCACTTTCTAGTGCACATTAATTAAACGTGGGCTGACGAAACAGTCTGACTCATCGGCTGTACAGCTACGCCACACGAAGACGGTACCAAAAAAATTGAAACGTTCACTGATATTCTTCGTGACAACAGATCGATAAAGCTTTATCTTGTCTCACGAGACTTTTCTGATCTAACCAGGAGTAGTTTACAATTTGATACAATCTGTACCACGAGCGTTGATACCCTGTATCATGATTACATTTGAATTTACCATAAATTCCATCCTGCTTTATATGCAAGAGGCATTCTAGAAAGTAACGGTAGTATTCTTGATAGCATAGAATTTTCATGACACTGCATTAATAAAAGTAATAATTACGCTTTCTTTCTTTAAGAAACAGTCGTTTATTCCTGTGGTGCTTGACAGTCAACCGTGAACTGCAAGAAAGGCATGTCTGGAGACGCCAGTATCTACCGGGGAATTGGAGTAGATCTGATTCAAGCAGCCAAAAATGAGTTGGTATTTCTTGAGGAAGTGGCCGAATACCCAAATCTCTCCAGTGGACCTGTTGTGAGGAACGCCATCAGGCGTTATGAGTTGTTTTGGTTGCCACTTGCCTCGAGATATTCTTCCACTTCGCAGCTGGCAGCACCGTTGGACGTTGTGTGGGTTTGGCATGCTCATATGCTAGCACCATATTACTACGAGCAAGACTGCCTCACTGTTCTTGGTGAAGTAGTGGATCATTCCCTGCTAAACAAAACACGACGACACCAAGGCCAATTTAATGCAAAGCAATTATGGAAGCAAGCCTACCCTGCAGAGCCATTCGAGGTTGATCTTACCAAACCTCCATCAGTAGTGCCAAGCTACCAATCCAAGATTCAGCACAACCTGGAAGAAGCCTGTTCACGCCAGTTTAAGTTCTTCTACCAAGTATCCTTACCCCACTACAAAGATGAACTGTTTCTAAAGGACGCGGTTGAACGTTATCAGCATCACCTGCGGCTGAAAAAGCTTCATCCAGATGTTTTCTTAGTTCCTTGCTATGATTTCGATCTCATTTGGCACGCCCACCAGCTTCACTCATTAAACTAAAGGCAAACAACCACCGAATATCTAGGAAAGCCCTTGAATCACAATGACTCCGTGACAAATCGAACTCCAGGATCCAAGTTGTGCACTTCTGAAGTGAAGAGAAGAGCCTTGTGGGAAGCAGAAGGATTGTCGTTTTCCAAGCGAGGGGCCATGTACAGAGGAGACTCACCCATTCCAGTACCACCAAGACGCAAGTGGCTCTATGGTACGCTCGCTCACTTTGAATATCCATGTGAAATTCAATATATTCAAGCAAGGGGTCTGGAGATGAACACAAAATTTATCCTTGAATTGTAAAACCAAATGGGTGTTGCCATTTATTCGCAGTGTTTCAAGGGAATTTACACTGAAGTTGATCCAAGGTGGGTCCGGTCAAAGAAGTTTATTTTCGACAACGGAACGACACATGTCATTAACGTGTGCCTTTACAAGAAGAAGCTGTTCGGCAGAAAGATGATTGCAAAAGAAAAATTAGATCTTCTTCCCTATTTCGAGGCTGTGCCGTTCGACGCCGACAGAGATAGACCAACTCAGCCAATCACATTGGATATTCCGCTTTGTCAAGGCAAATACACGGCGAAGATAACGATAGCAATATATTGTCCAACGATCGTCACTGAATACAGCTTCGACATTCAACCTTCTAGGAAGTTTACCCGCAAAAACCACCCGTCACAGGTTCTCAGCTCCCCACATTTGATGCTTTCTCCAAGTGACCTAGCAAAGTCGATTGTCCCTTGCGATTATTCCATTCATTCCGTGCTTGACTGGAAAGGAGCCCACGCGTTCAGATGCCGAGTCGTTCACTCATCAGCTGCAGTGTTATCCGCTGCAGAAATAATCGATTGTAATGACGAAGTGGTGGCAACAGCCCACACCATCAGCCCAAGCACGCTTCCAGAAAGAAACGACATCGAGGACCAAAAGAACAACGTGTTTTTCAACCAGGCTAGAGGTGAGCGAGCCATGTTGATCCGTGGTCGTGAGGACTGGGCGGTGTGCATTGGAAAGTGGAAGATAGGAAACTCAGATGCGCAATGCTATGTAGGCATAGAGGTGTTCAAGTTGTCTGGTGAACGTGGCTGGTGTTCCGTTCGTAAATCTAAACAAGGCTTCCTCGAGATAAAGATTGACTGTAAAACCATGGTCACAATAAACTTACAAACGAACAAGATTTTCATTTCCCCTAGTGCTCAGGATATTCCAGAGGTTGTCGCCTTAGCATTTTCAGTGTCTATCTTATATATTCTTTGCGTACCCAGCCGTACATCATCTGTTCACGTATCTGATTCATTTTATAGTGCTGGTTATTTAAGTAAAGAAGTTCCCACAAACGTTTACTTGGGAATCCATTACTCCACTGCTCTTAGTTGGGGCTTCGTTTACGATTTTAGACGTGATCGCGTTTGCTATTGGAACCAAGGCTCAGAATATTCCGGTTATTATGGTAGTGGGGACGTGGAAGTTTCATACATAGGAGTTCATGACGATAGAGCTCGTGATGGTAGAGCTAGAAGTGACGGTGATGGTGATGGTGATGGAGGTGGATGCGGTGGAGGTTGTGGAGGATGTGGAGGATGCGGAGGATGCGGAAGATGTGGAGACTGAAATTAATTGGATAGGCATATGGTCTTTAAATCTCAATATTGTTGAGCGTTCTGGTAGTTCCTTAAAATGGGATAGAGCATATAACACTTATGACCGATGACCCATACTTGTTACTTGTTCATGATGTTGAGAATGTCACGTAGCTTTCGCCTCGCAAACTGGTTCGAAGATTATGATGGTTTTATGCGCCAAGTTGTTGAATTATTTGAGCACTTTTGTAGAAGCTGACATAGACTATGTGGCAGATTTAAACACATGATTTTTTCCCGGCGACCCTCTAGGTGTCTCATCTGTATTCACACCTCTGTTGTCTGGTAAGGGAATTGTCGGAGAACTAGGAACTGGGAATGACAATGACTATTATGGTTACAAACCTATTAAGATCAAATTAATTCCAGTTTTATTCCAAACGCCTTTTGAAAACAGTCTTTTTTTCAGGCAATGCGTTAAGCTAATAGTCATTTTTATAAACATAATACTGAGTTAATTGGTTAATAGTTAATAGTAGTTAATAATTGTTTCTTGTTGTTGTTCTATTTTTTTTAACAATGTTATTTTTCTCGAACAGATATTAGCTTCTTATATAGCTACGCTATAAATTCGAGATTGAATAAAGTCATGTATGTATGTATGTATGTATGTATGTATGTAGGCAAAAAACAATATTTTTGGTTTTATCAACAGAGTTGATAATGTAAATTGACCACCGTACAGCGATTCCAAAAGCTGACGTTTTCATCGTTAGCCCTTCGTCAGAGCGAAATGGAGGAATTATGGGTTGTGTGTTAGTGGAAATCGGTCGTCCTCCTGTCCCGCCAAAGTATAATTTGTTGCATAACGCACATGTTATGCAATAAATGACATTTACTGAGGCACATGTGAAACGATAATAACAAGGATGCAGCCAGTCGCTCGCCATTTTAATCTCCATAACCACTCCAAACAACACCCTTTCCCTACATCAAGGTACGACGGAAAACCGCAAGAATCTTGAACAAAAATTCATCTTCCAAAACGATACCCTTAATACCCACGGTATTAACGAACGCTTTTCATTCAATAATGTATTCCTATTTTTCACGTTGCCATGTTACCACCAATAGTGTAGCTCCTTCTCCACTATATAACCTACACACAACCCTTAATTCCTCGATTTTCTCTGACGAAGGGCTAAAATATGGGGCGCCATATGTAATAATATTATCAAGCGATAATCTCATATTATTTTGTGTTATTTAGTAAATCGCAAATAAAGTAGCGTAGTAATTTATAAACGGCCAATTCAACGAACTTTGCGATTTATAAATCACAGTCAACTTGTCTTTCGATTTATAAATCGCAATTTAGAGTTTCTGTGATTTATTTCGGGCGATTTATAAATCGCATGTGTTATTTATAAATCGCAAATCTGCAATTTATAAATCGTATTTGTTTACTTATTTATAAATCGCAAAAACCTGATTTTTAAGGAGGCTCGAAATAGTTTTTCGTTGATGTTGATGTTTGCGAAACGATGAAAGATTACAAAGAAGGGTATTTAATGGTATGGGCAAACTATATGTCTCCTCCTTATGACGTCAAGTCAGTTACCATGGCAACGCCCTTGGTTCTCTAAATGTCAGTTTTTGTAAATTATCTGAAAAACTAATTGGGTGACCTACCGTTTTTATTTCTTTGTTGGAAACAACCCTAAATTCTTAAACTTCTCAGGCAGTATGAAAAAATGTATCTAGTAGAATTTAATATATTTAAAAAAAAACGCGTTTTGTGGCTTACAGAAAATTCTACCAGATAATTTTCCCCGAATCCTTTATATTTGAAGTGCCATCGTGAATGGTACGTGCATGCAAAAAATCAAGATAGGTCACCGAGCAAAATTTCGAGCTAAAAACAAATGTTTTCTGCAGATTTTATTTCCGGTTCGCGCGATTTTACGTAGCATTTAACTTCCGGGGTGCTTGATTTTGATTCATTCAGCTGACGCGTGCACATTAGTTATGGCGTGTGTAGATTGCGCGTGCGCGTGCAGTTGAAAACCCTTTGTAGCCTCCATGGCCATGTTATTTATAAATCGCAAACACCTAGTCTCTCCGCGAGCTCGCCTTTACCTAGCGGTATTTTCTTGAAAAGAGAGGCCTTTTCGGCGAGACCCGCCGAAAAGGCCTCTCTTTTCAAGAAAATACCGCTGGGCAAAGCCAAGCCCACAAAAAGAGGTTTTTGCCATTTAAAAATCAGGTTTTTGTGATTTATAAATCGCAGATTTGTTTTATAAATAACACATGCGATTTTCTAATTTGCAGATTTGCGATTTATAAATAACACACGCGATTTATAAATCGCCCGAAATAATCACAGAAACTCTAAATTGCCATTTATAAAACGCAATGTCAACTTCTACTGAGCCGTTTAAAAATCTCAAAAACACATCTCTGAGATTTATAAATCGCAAAGTTCGTTAAATTGGCGATTTATAAATTACTATGGTACTTTATTTGCGATTTATTAAATAACACAAAATAATACGAGATTATCGCTAAATAATACTTTTCCACATGGCGCCCCATAGTATGATTTGAACTTGTTGTAGCTCATTAAAATCGCAACTGTAGTTTATTACGAAAGTGTCATTGAATGTTTTCTTTGATCCGTCTTGGAACTGATTCGATGTCTTCATTGGGCAGTTCTCTTCATGATCAGGTTCTTCAGTCGTCGGGAGATGAAGCGGGAGTACTGAAAAACGAAAGGCGGTAGTGATCAGAGACACTTGACAGAATTATGGTTTGCATTCATCTGCACCCAAAAAAACTTTCGTAAAGTATATAATATGACACATTTGCGGTGGTGTAGCATTTCGTCAGGCACAGCTGACGCTTTGGTTTGGTTTTCCAGCTTTACTTGACTCAGACCTGCCGAGTAAGGATGAGCTCGAACGGGACTCATGGGTGCTATGCGAGGTACCTCCCCTTAACCATCCCCCTCCCCATCATTAGTAGACGTCATAGATCAGACCTTATCGCCCTCATTCGAGTCAGGCCCATAACAATACTAAAATAACTGGTGGAGGGTTCAACAAATTGGCCAAGCGAAGCTACCCCCCACGCAGTTGTGAACTTTAGGGACATTAGGGGCTTACGAATCGACAACGTTCGCCGACGGCGCTGTTGGGCCACATCATGGACCCGCATCTTCGTCCTGTACAAATTTGAATTTACGATAATTCTCACTATAGACGATGATGTTTGTGCGCGCAAAAAAACAATAATTCGAACTATGTAATAGATTAATTGTCAATTTAATACAACCATGAAAGTAGATGCGTCTGTTAATTTCTAGAAGTGTAAAACCATTTCAAATCTTTCCATATAATGTATATCCTGATTATGAGGATATAACGCGTAGGCCTTGCTTTTCTGATCCCTGGTTAACTGTAAATCTTTCTTTCTCCACTGACAATCCATTTGTTTGATCACATTGGTTGGTTGGTTGGTTGTCTCACAAGCTCGAATAATAATACATACGAAAGAATAAGAAAGTCTCCTCTTACAGCAAAAAATGAAGCGCAGATATAAGCCGAGATAAATCCGCGTGATTCTACAAGATTAGGCTGGCTATAAGATCCGGCACTAAAAACACAGGAAAAATACATTATTTTGAAACAACGCTTCCATTTTTCAGCGAACTCAACAATTAGCTAACTCGGCTCTGTTTCTGACTGTGGGCACGAATGTTAAAAAAGGATACGCAAGTTTGAAAAATAACGTCACGTCCTCTGGCGCGGATCTAGGGGGGTTCGGGAGGTTCGATCGAACCCCCTAAATTAAAACATCTAACGTCAAAAACTTGTAAAAGTATAAAATAAATACAAGTAAATCTTAAATAACAAAGCTAACGCTCTGCTGTTCAATGTAGCTAAAACTGGTTTTCTGTTTAAAAAACAAATAAATATTTGAATATTTTGGTTCGCTGCGAATGTGGTTCTTTTAATTGTTTATTTTCTCTTGCCGTCTGCAAGGCATCGCGTGAAAACGTTTTAATGGTAGTATACTTTTATCATAGTTTTATAAATGAAGATTTTATTCGAAGTACCTAACTTTTTATCTTTTTTGCGCAGCTTTGTTATTTTTAATGGAATATAATGGCATTTTAACTTTAAAAAATGAGGCATTAAACACGCTGGCTTTGTCTAAGAATGCCGGAAATTGCGTTTCTGGGGACTAAAACTTCCAAAATTTTCCGGGGGACCCGGACCCCTCGACAGGAGCGATACCTCTCATCGAACCCCCTTTTGTAAAAACCTGGATCCGCCCCAGCTCCTGCTACTTCCGAGACACCAGCAAATCGCTCTGACAAACGTCGTCGACTTTGCCGTGACGCCCGCGCGACAAGGGCTCAGATAGGCATGCGCAGTGAGCATGTCACGCAATCTAACAGCACTGCCGTGCAAATGTCGTCGATTCGTAAGCTCCCTGGCACGACGGCGACAGCAAGGAGAACATCAAAGAAATATGTGCACAAAGCAAAACATCAGCTCTGCACATTCATCACACTTTTTGGTACATTTGTTCATATTTTTACGTTTTATTGAGGACGTAAACCCCCGATAACTATTCTCTGTTTAAACTCGAAAGCGATCCTTAGAATTTGATTGCAGGAGAATTTGCCCACAATTAAGCTAGTTGGAAGAATCACAATGAATTGGAAAAAACGAGAGTTCACTTTATAGATGATTTTTCCGCTGCCGTCACCGTCATGGTATCTTTTGATATAATTGTTTTTAAAGTCTAATGATTTGGAGGGGGGCTGCCCTCCCCCTACCCCATCTATGTAGTTTTAGACACACGGCATTCATGTAAAGTAGACCTTAAAGGTCGTGATGGGTTCTTATTGTACCCTTGTGCAAATTGGAAGCTTTGTAACCGATTGAACACGGGGCTTTTCACCGTTCGCTTCTTACAGTGACAGGGTAAGCTAGCTTTTTCTCACACGCCTTCTATTTTTAGCGTTATCGACAAGAGGATAGTAGACTGCAGTACCCCTGCTAAGATAAGGCATTTTAGACTGGCTGTTCCATGGCCAGGGGTCCGTTTCTTGAAAGTCCCGGTAACTTAACGGGCCCACAAACCATACTTGGAACTGAAACTCTCAATAAAAGTAGGGTATGTTCTGACCTCTAATGAAGTCCATTTTGTTTCTTTAACTGATGACTTTACTGTATAACTTTCAAAACGTTTGAAACTCCCATCTGGAATGGAAAACAAACTGCTTAACGGGCCCGGTAATTACCGGGAACATCGAGAAACAGCCCCCAGGTGTCCGTTTCCCGAAAGTCCCGTATACTTTCCGGGCCCGAAAAGCCATTTCAAAAACTGTGATCCGCTTATTCCAAAAACCTGGTCTTTTACTACGATTTAAAGATACGAAAGGGTTAATTTGTTGCAAAATGTTATGCCTGGAAACGTCTACGAAGGAAATTATGGCACCCGAAATACGCCCGAAAAGCTTCGGGAGTTTCGAGAAACGGCCCCCAGGAGCGAAATGTAAAGTGAGAGGAGAGGTGGGTGAAAAGTCAACTTTGGTGCCTGACTCACCAGTGCTTCAGAACAAACTTAAGGGCGTTCGCGTGAAAATTTTCCAACATTGATTTTTTTCTGAGACTTTTACCACTGTAAGATGATGAGTTAGTTATGTCAGAAATGTCGTAAAAAAAAAATGGGAGGTTACCGACTTCGTTTTGGAGACCCTTAAAAAACTAATTCGCATTTAGCGACCATAGTTTCACGCGCCATGCAGCCACAAGATGGCAGGATTCGATGTCCCTGAGACTTTTACCACTGTAAGATGATGAGTTAGTTATGTCAGAAATGTAAAAAAAAAAAAAAAAAAAATGGGGGGTTACCGACTTCGTTTTGGAGACCCTTAAAAAACTAATTCGCATTTAGCGACCATAGTTTCACGCGCCATGCAGCCGCAAGATGGTAGGATTCGATGTCCCTGAGACTGTTACCACTGTAAGATGATGAGTTAGTTATGTCAGAAATGTAAAAAAAAAAAAAATGGGGGGTTACCGACTTCGTTTTGAAGACCCTTAAAAAACTAATTCGCATTTACCGACCATAGTTTCACGCGCCATGCAGCCACAAGATGGCAGGATTCGATGTCCCGTGGACAGAAATCTTGGAATTTTTTTAACTTTCCACATTGATTTTTTGTTCATTTTTGGACAATGTAGAGATAATTGTAAATAAAATTTGTTTCTGGAAAGAAAAGTAGGAGTCACCGACCATTTAAGAGAGTAAAGTTAAGGTGCCCATACTATTTCAGATCTTCCTCTAGATACATCTGCCAAACTACACTGGAAACCGCTATTGCACCGGAGAGCCGAAGACCGCGCTTTTGTTTTTTATAATTCAATTAATAACATTTTTTCTCATGCCTCTCTATATAGTTTCCATTGTGACTTTCATTACTATAATTCACGATCTAGGAACAATCTTAGAAAAACCACAGCCCAAAGAAGGTAGATGATATATAGAATAATACTTCAGTATTAATTAAGAGGTATAACCTTTTTGTCTAAAAAGTTTCATTTATGTACGACATAGGAGGCAGTTTTTACAGCCCTCTTTGATTACTTGTTCAAGATCTACCTGACGAATTTTCTTTTTAAAGCTGTAAATTGATTCTGCATTTTTTACATCCTTGCTTAATTTAGATCATATTACTGGGCCCACATATCTTAGGGTATGTCTCCCGTAAGTTGTTGTGTTGTATCGAGGAATTAAAAATTCACCAGAATTTCTAAGCCCATAGCGAAAATTATCTAACTTAAAAATGTCCTTTTTATGCTGAGGGCACACATTGTACTTTGCCTTATACATAATTATAGCTATATCCTGCAGTTTAGCTCTTCTCAAGAGCTCATCGTATGAACTTGTCGTATCGCAGTAGACGGTTCTTAACGCTTGCTCTTGTCCTCGCTCTATCTTTCTACTATCCCATAGAAATTCCGTACTGTATGACAGTATGTAATTTGAGGCATTATGAAAGAAATGAAGATCTTAAGTTTGGCTGATGTTGTTAACATATCAGTTTCTGAGCCTCATCAAAACTCCAACCTTCCAAGATGCGTCATTGGACCAGTATTAATTTTGCTCCAAATGAGTGGAATTTCCTTAATTTACTCCTTGTAATTTCATTTAGTGATGTAGATTCTTGGTTCTTTACTTTTCCTTGTTGACGAACATCTGATTTTTTAAAAAATTTTATTATAACTTTTGTCAGTAGTCTTGAGGACCCTTCTGTACATCACTGGTTTCAGTGAGGTTGGCTTCCTCAATAAAGCCGATTATTAACATTGATTCAACGATATTGTGGTTGTTTACCATTTACATGGGAAAACTGGTTAGTCCACGGTTTGTGCGAATGGAAAGCATAAACCTGCAACAGAATTTGCGCAACCCCTAAGTTACCGAGAGGGCCTGAGACGAGATTGGCCTGTTAAGATGGCGGCTGATCACGAGATGGTGATATTAAACGAGATTGCAAATTGATTTGCTTCTTGACTACGAGGATGGTGGAGAATTCCACTTGATGGTAGCCACTGTAGCCTTCATGAAAAGAGATCTACAAAGAGTTGTTGGGGTTTAGGAGGTTCTGGTGCTGTCTTATTCAAATGATGACTTCAGATCCCACTTTCGAATGACCAGAAACACTTTCGAAGTGCTTACGCAAGAGTTGGCTGCTACAGGTGTTATATCTTCAGGAAATCGCTTTGGAAGAAGTCCAACGCCGTTACAGAAACAGATTTTGGCTTACCTATTGGTATGCTTTGTATGATGAACTCGAAGCATGTTGATGGAAAACAGCGCAAGTAACACGTGACACATTTAAATCGGAGTAGGGCTTGGAACTGGTGGAGAACGACAAATGGTAAACACATTTTCCGTTTGCAAAATTCCGGTTGGAAATTTTGGACTACCTTTTAAGACGTTCCGAAAATTTTGGAAATTTTCCGGTCTGGAATACCAAAATAGCCTTACCATTTACATTCGAACCGAAATGTTTTGGTAAATGGTAAACAACTCCTCTCTATGACAACACTACCCATCCTGGCTGCGAAATGCCTGGGACGGGCTGCACCAGTGACCTACCAAATCCCGACTGTCAACGTTACAAGCGTCTGTTTTTATTTTACTGTAAACTTAGTTTTCGTCTCGAATGAAATGTGCGTTTTTGGTCGAGGTATAGAATACACTTCCGATACAAAGCAAAAGGTAAGTACAACTTCGTATAGTTTGTTCTTCATGCAGTTCAAAGAACGACTAATTTTGTTCACGACAGCGAAAGCTTTAATGTTAAGGAATACAGCGTCAGCCATTTCTGAAAACGTAACACTGATACATTTACAGGGTAAACCGATGTGTTTAGGCAAACAATCGTCTGCTTAATTTAAGTGGTTGAAACTGTTGGATTCCCCAGTTTTAGTACCTTTTTTTGGGCTTTGGATTCTCCATTATCACTAACTAAATTTTCGCGTTTAACTTAAAGAAAATTAAAATTGCGCTTTTATTTGGAATCAGGTCACCACTAAAGAAATCAATAAGGCTAAAAATTCAACCAGCACTCTGTAGACAACAGGAGAACACTTAAAACTTATTTCTGAAGACGAAAAATGTACTTTCATTCGATAAAAATAGCCATGATAAGAAATGTTCGTTTAGATAACAAATCGTTTAAAAATATTTCTTCAAATGATGAATCATGATTGGCTTCTTTTGCAGGTAGATGTCACCCACTGTTGAACCCACTTAGCACGAGAGTTGAGGAGCGCGCTTTTGAGAGGTGAGAATGGAGTAGCACTTTCGCAAACATGCTGTACCAAATTGCCGTCTAGACCTGAAAAAAAATGGAATATTCTATAGGATTAAATAGAAACTTAATTGTCGATTTTATTTCTATTTTGTTTTGTTTTTTTGTTTTTGCGGGTGTTAAACTTGCACAAATCTGCACAGAGATTTCAGTTGCAAAAGTAAGAGAATTGCACTTGCATACAGATTCACCTTACTGCAGCAAACTCGTACAGAAATTACCGCACCGGTACACATCTGTTGAAACGACTTCTGCGGATATAAAACTTCTGAACTGTACAGATACTAGATGTACAAAACTTGCACAAAATGCCGAAATGCATCATATAACGTTTGCATAGATCCGTGAGCTGCATAATAGTGGAGTGCATGGGATTGCGTTTTACGTTTTGCCGTTGGTATCGTTTAGACTGGTACAGCTATCCGTAACTCAGCCTGATTTTAGAAACTATTTTATAAACGTGAAAAAGAGTATACGGGTACCACAACGGGCTTCTCAGCGCAAAAAAGTATTGCTACGGAAAACCATTCATCTTGGTGTATCAGTTATATGAACAAGCGATCGAACTACCATTCTCTTGAAAAACTGATGGAAAACCTGTCTTAAGTCTAAAGATGCCTTTCTATAGATGGACTAGTACTGTTCCATCCAGAAGGAGGGGATGGAGTGGGGCCTGGTGAGTAGGCTGTTAATGCTTCGTGATGCCTGTTAAGGAGTCTGTTAAGGTCTAAAGTTTGTGAACCTAAGATGCTAAACGTTTACTTTTTCTTTGCCGTTTGTGGTTTTCTCGACACAATTGTGATAATACGATTAGTTCTGTACCTTTGGCGTTTACTCCTGTATCCATATTAAAAAAGGAACGTTCCTGGAATAGTGACACGAAATAATCGAGTCGAGTTACTTTTCTTTGCTTCCATTCTACCAAAGTGGATTCTTCTTACCTTAAAACGTATACGATTTTGACAAAACTACCTACCCAATGAAATACGCAAATTCTAGAAATTACAAAGGTGACCAGCAGAGGAGTTACATTTACGTCACTAGCAAGAAAAAAAATCTAAACTAATATAATTTTACATTACAATCAGCTCTGCTCACCCTCCACACCGCACCGATTGTTCAAGGGCTGATTATTCTATCCACGTCAAGTTAGGCCCTTCTATAACTTTTTATCCACTCAGGGACAAAACTGCTGGAGAACGGACATGACTGGTTAAATCAATACAATCATTTCAAGGTGGTGAATGATACAAAACAAGCACAAAACTACTTCAAAGTAGTATCGTGCCATCATGCCCAATTTTAGCATTCGCTCTAATGTTCTCTCATGTTATCGCTCGCTCGTTTTACACGGTGACTAGGATTGGGTAGCTCTTTGACCAACCAGGGCCACCTGTAATTTAATGATCTTTAGGAAATTATTCACTGAGCCAAGCACTCCACACGGTTTCCAATAGAAGCGCCTGATAATCATTATCGTTGAAAGGAGCACTCGCGCAATCAAAGTGCTAGATTTTAGAGACGAATCAATTAAATTGATTGCGGCCTTTCTCTGAAAAATTAATCTTCCCGGAACTGGTGCAGTGAAGGTGTGAAAAAGAAAAGAATCAAATCGACTGTGCTTGGGCCTACGCCAGAGTCATGTGAATATTTAACTTGGGACTTGTCAAATCTGCGAGGCTTACATGTGCTTTGGTAAACGTTATTCATCGCGGCTTAAAAGTCTTTAAGCCGCTGTTACACGTTGAAACGTTTGGCCGAAGCTTGTGTGCAACGGCGCTGAGAAATATGTTTCAGCACGGGCCTTGCGCCGTGTAACTTAAAAGATCGAAACTTGTTGGGGAACATTGAAACTGGTCTGTTTTTCCGGTTGTGACTGGCTTTCGCAGCGTATTATACGTAACAAGACCGAGCGAGATCAGTTTCACGAAGAGGTGTTACACGGTGAACCTCTTGTTTTTATTATCACTGCGATTGTTGCGACCGTTGCAAAAGTAGAAACCGGTTCTACTTTTCGTGAGACATGTCTCGCTACGAAAACCGACCATGTTACACGGTGCAACGCCTGCTGAAACTCAGTATTTCTCAGCGCCGTTGAACACGGAAGTTTCAGCCAAAAGTTTCAACGTGTGACCGCGTAAACGTTGCGACAGTTATGAAACAAGCCTCAGTTGTAACTTGGGACGAGATGATCTCCGCATTGTGCAAGGTAAACGCTATGAACCGAAAATTAGTTTGGTGGTTGAAGCTCAATTTCATCCTAGGTTTAATTTTTTTTCTTTGTTATGGGGTATGGTCATGTATGGTAATGAGTTTGAAACAAAAGAAAATACAATTTCAACTAATGATAAAATTTAAACACAACATAAACGTCTTTGCCGCATAGCTGAATTTACAACTTATTCTTTTCTGTTATAATTGTCATATTAATGTTACACAAGGACGTCCTGAAAAACAACGGTTTATTTACTCTAAGTCCTGAGTGTACACCGAAGAACTCCCCGCGACCACGAGGTCACTCTGTGTAAAACTGTCCTAGTGCTCATGCGCAATACGCCAAATTTGATAAAGAAAACTGACGTCATGTTAATAATTTTCTCAACAACCAAATAAAAGTGCATATCTCTGGAAGTGTCTATTGTTTTGTGTGTGCACTGTTCAGAGCAGGTGCAGTAAAGGTGTTAAAAGACAAATTGATTGCCCTTGGACGTACGCCAATGTCACTTGAATATTTTTAGTGGTGACTAGTCAAATCTACAAGGTCAATATGGTTTACATGTGCGTTGATGAAAGTGT
The DNA here is from genome assembly GCA_948470475.1 of Galaxea fascicularis. Lineage (NCBI taxonomy): Eukaryota > Metazoa > Cnidaria > Anthozoa > Scleractinia > Euphylliidae > Galaxea > Galaxea fascicularis. The sequence continues at coordinate 10,498,436 of OX419338.1, read as the reverse complement.
TTCATTGCGGCTTAAACGTCCTGGCTCCTAAACGCTGCAAAATTATTGAAAAAAGTTACATAAAGAATAGTAACGTACTGGGACGAGACCATCTCATTGCAGTAAGCAAGCTTAAGGTAAATAGAAACTGGTGCCTTTGGTGTAAACAGGTAAACTATTGCTGTTTTTTCAGTTCATTTTTAGTTGATGT
>OX419338.1:10403246-10493246 GCA_948470475.1 Galaxea fascicularis | reverse complement strand
GTTCGGTGGATCCGAACGAAATATCCCACTTTTCTTTGTTTTCAATTGCGCTCTGAGTACGGGAATTTTTATATTTCTAAAGTTTCCTCCACTGTTTTCCTTATCGCTGCTGGCTCGATAATTAACCAATTATTTATAAAACTTTTCTTTTGTTTTCGCTTTCCTTTGTTTCGCTCCTGGTGAATGTTACTGACTGCTAAGTCTGCGACCTTCAAATGGACAGTCGGGAATTCAGAGTGTAAACATGAACTAATGCAGTTGTGGGCGGAGAAACAGAAAGGTTTTCAAGGGCAAACAATGGATAAAAAAGACAAGACAGGAAAATAAAACAGTTTACCAAATGAATTTTGCGCGTGTATAATGAAACAGTTATAACAGTATAACAGTAAAACTCCACTATAAAAGTGATTGGTTGGTAAATTATAAATCATTACCAGTGCTTCGTGTAGATGTGTTTATTTTGTTCCTCGACACAAGTTTATTTAGCAAGCAGTCGCCAGCCACATTATTATTTGTTTTTTTTTTTGTCTTTTTAAATCAAAACGCTTTCAAATTAGTTTTATTTCATTCTGCTCACGTATTTTCCGGTGTCTCTTTTGACTGTTCTACGGACTTCCCTTTCACTTGCAGCTGCCAATCGCCTCCCATCCGTCTGGCATATAATGAATGGAATATCAAACAATCGTTTACTATCACAGAAACTTCTGCTAGAGAGGTTTGACTTCACGTGGTCACGATGCGTCTAGATCTTAGACAATTCTTGATATACCTGTTTGCCTTTTCAGGATCCGCTTCGCGAATCACAAGTTTTAACGTTCAAAAATAGCTGTATAGTGCCTTAAGGTATGGACTGTTTTTATTTTTTTGCGGAAGGATAATAAGTGTTTCCTAGAAAGCTGGGGCTGATGAAAATCTTTAATTACTGTTTCCGCTTTGTCCAATACTTCCTTTTATTCATTTTAGTCGGCAGGAAGCCAGTTGCCCTTGGTTATAATTTCTCTTCGATTTCTAATCACTCGTTTGTTTTCAGGTTGAAAAGAGCATGAATTCAAATGACTAAACACCAAAACTCCCTAGTAGCAAGTCAAACCAGTTCGTAGGTGCGTGTAGCATAGGGTTTCTGCTTCAGTATAATAAATCGAATACAGTCCCTTATAAAAAAAACTATACTTAAGCTTTTTAGCTGATGAAAATCTGATATCGAAAAAATCCGGAGTACTGATCAAAGTTGTTCATATAAATTGCCAAAGACCTTGGCTGAGACGAAAACTCTTTTACAAAGCATTTTGTTTTACTAAATATGTTGATTGATAAATTCTTACTATGAAATTCTGCTTAGTCATAGTTAAAAGTTTGATGCTTGATCTAAATTCAAAGGTTCAGTCAGCAGTCGTCTGCCACCTGCCTGTGCAAATGTGTTGATATTGACAGGAGAAGTTAGATTTTGATAAAAAGCACGAACTCTCAGTTTGGGTTTCCAAGCGACTGTGCAAACGAACAGGAAGAATTGTAAAGAGGCACTGGTTGATTTAACAGACAGTTGTTTAAAACGTCTTCTTTCAAAGTTACAGGTTATAAGATATGATACGCTCGGAGTTTAAAGTTCTCTTCGCTTGGGCAATACTGACATCTGATTACTTGGGAGTGTGAAGGTTTGAGCTAAAGTAAGACGCAAAGCACAGTGCAACTAAGAGAATAAAGAAGCCATTGATCGATTAACTGTGTTGTTCAAGCAAATTTGATATGAGCATAAGAGATGGGTTATTATTTTATCAGTGGGTCGATGGTGACTGGAAGACAATTAACATATATACTATAACGTTCAACCCCGTGAGCCGTTGAGGAAAAAAGCTGTCCAGAAATGACTTCTCTCCAACCAGTGTTTGTGCCAAAAACAATGAGCCACAGTAGGGAAAACAAAGAGTTTTAGGGTCCAGACTGTCCAGATGGACTATTGGATAGCAAATATTTCGCAGTGAATAAAACAAACATGCAAACATCCGTTCAGCCCAAACTTCACATGAAAGCGTGAACGAATTTACCACGTACGGGTCAAAAACAACAAGGCTTTCTAGGAAAACAACCTTCGAGGCATATGTTCCGTCAAATTTTCTTGTCCGCAGAAAGGATAAAAGAGCACGAACCTGACAGTTTGAATAGTCAACAATCTTTGAACGCAGAGGTACGTAATAGCGCCATTTTAAGGGGATAAGATAAGGGGGATAGAAAATCCTAAGGTGCCTCTAAGTTAATGCATTCCATTGAGGAAGCTACTTTACATAATGGCCATATTAAATATTTCAGTGGCAAGTATCAATCATATAGTAACGAAGACAGCGCTATTGAAACCTTGCCTATCCTCGGAGACCCAGGGGGCAGATAGTCGGGATGGTACGAGGATCGGGATATCCGTGAAAGTTTCGTCAGTCCCATCCCCACTATCTGCCCCTGGGTCTCCGAGGATGAACCTTGCCAATTCACACGAGCTTTCTCTTTCGGACCCGTACACTTTTAGCAAAGCCAGCCAATCCATTTCGCTGTTTTTAACATACTATAATGTCATAAACCGAAAACCAAAATTTATCGAACTCATCGATTACCGTATTTTCTTAGCACTGATGCTCCGCGCGCGTCTAGCCCGGAACTACACTTATGTATCATTTCAAAGGAAAAACAGCTCAACGGCTACCATCTCAAACATTATGGATACAAGTTTAATGCTTTATTTACAGCATCAGCACTGCAAAATACCGCTCTGTAACTTTCATTTAAACTAAGTCACGCTGTGTGATATTGCCAACAGAGATTTAAGGCTAGAAATGTTCAACTTCTGCAGCGATATAAACTGCAATACAGATGAATACTATCAAGTAGCTTTTACTTACGTGGCAAATTCATAAAAAGATTAACACGTGCTAGACAGGATTGCCAAAAAGGGTAATCTTCACTTGCATTTGTGAAAAGGAACTTGTATGGCTTGCCTGCTCTGAGGAAATGACTGAGCCGAGCAGCATACCGTAAAAGCTCCGGCTGTTAAGGCCCTGGGGGGCTTGTTTAATTCCAGGCCTGATTAACCAGGGAGCGCGCAGAGGGAGGGGCTGGGGGGGGGCTTTATCCCCCCTCCCCGCTTTTTTGCAAGAACAAAAATAATCAAACAAAAAATAATTTAACAAAAGTAACGGAGTGAAAAATAGCAAAAAATCGTTAATTCGAAAGTGACCAGAGTTAATGGCAAAGACAAACGCGCAGATAAATAGACAGAATGAAGCACTAGTCGTTACAATTGTAAATATATTATTGTCGGTTATAATATCATTCTCCGTCACTTTATCCACAAGCATATGCCCCCCCCCCCCACCCCGTCCAAAAAGAAAATTTCCTTTACGTGTTTTTCTTTAGCCCGCTCCACTCGGGGGGGGGGGGGCCTTATCATTTATTATTAGAGAGGGGGCTTATTACAAAATTTGACTTCCAAACGGGGGGCTTATTGGAGTGGTGTAGGGGGATTAATAGATAACAGGGGGACATAAATGAGCTTTTACGGTATGTGGCGACTGCGGTATGGGATCCCTATAGACAAATCCAAGTGGAGAAACTTAAAGCAGTTCCAAGTCGTGCAGTGAGATTTATTAAACGTGCTTATGACTATACTACCAGTGCGCGGTCTGAATTAAATAAATCTCCGGCGGGAGTAAATCACCTGAAATCAAAGCACTAAACTCAGTAGTCTCAGCATTCTGTGGAACAAAGTTGTTTGAAGTATAATAATACCTTATTAATTCCTAATTTTATTAATTTTTAATTATACATAGTAATTATGTATTTTTTTAAACTCTTCTTGATGTGTAAAGAGTTGAAGAGAAATAATGTTGAAATAGAAACTCGATCAGAACAAAACTTCGAAGCATTCAGTTCACAAAGAAGATTATTCACTTAAATGGGAAAATGCACAGGGCGTTTCGTCGACCGGCTAAACGTTTGAACTAGGTTACACATGAAATAAAACTGGTCTCTGGGGAAAAAAACTAAGTAGCTTTTAATAATTTTGTTGTTGTTTTTTTTTTTGTTTTTTGTTTTTTTTTTAGTGTCTGATTTACAAATTTACTTTCGACTGACTTCTTTCTAAAGCGCTGCAACCACGAAAAGCGTACGTGTGTGAAATCACGAACAAAAACTTTGAATTGGAACCTGAATAAACAAATTAATTGGCATTGTGTAGGTTAAGAAAAACAACGTATGTAAAAAACTGGGCCGTTAAGAGTTTATTTACATGTGCAACTCATAATCTTGACGTCTGAAAATATAATTGGAGATGCGAAAAAAACGTTGCAAAATGTGTTTGAGTTTAAAGAATGATGTCTTACAAAAAACAGTTTTTGCACTTAAAACAGTCAAACCCAAGCAAATTCAAGCTATTACTGTGTAAATGAAGAATTAGACTGAATTTCGCCTGTAACTGCACATGCTGAGTATATATTATAGGCAACTCTCCTAATTATAATGTAAATAGGCCCACATTTTCAATGGTTGAATTTGTTGTCTGGAAAAGTTTTCCTCACGCAAGATATTATACGAAGACCATGCAATGGAAACAAAAATAAAAAAAGAAAGATGACAATGAGACGAAGTTTCAAGAAAAAGAGGATACTGACAAAAAAATATAATTTCTAATGTATTGCTACAAAACTCGTGCCTCTTGTGCAAGCTAACAGTCTAAGGTCCAAAATCAACCCAAACAAGTGTTTTAACAATAATCATTAACAAAACACTATGCAAACGAATTATTACCTGTGAACGTGAGCCAGTGAACTCAAAGCACTGAGCTTTATTTGTTTTTTGTTTTTTTCTTTTTTACAAGGGAAGAATGTCAGGAAATTTTGAGACTGACAAAATTTGACCAAAAAAATTCTAACCGACTGAGACCAGCTATAACTAGGTCTCCCTTCTTGTAGTTAGTGGGCAGAGTAATGTACAGAACTGAGGCCATGGATACTCCCACTGCTCTTAATACTTTGTTATAGACGATAATTAAACTGTAATAGTTTCACTTCGCACGACCTATCAGTCATTGGGCAATGGAAAATAAGCCAATGATCACTATGAACCCGTGGCAATCAGAGAAGGATGCAGAATGGAAGTCTTTTTGGCAAGCTTTATGATTCAGGCGTTTGCTAATTTTATGCCATCTCGCCAAATAAAACAAAATAAATTTCAACAAAACAGATTATTGTGATTTTTTCAACAGAATTAGTAGGCGTGCCACGAAAATCCAGATTGGCTTTGAAGTTAGGTGTGATTAAAAACGGTGGATTAATAAATTATTTTGTTGTATTGACGGTCTTAAAATTATGTCAAGTCAAGTCACAAAAAGTGGCTTTTGATTTAGATAAGAATCTTTTGTTTTATAATATTTTTTACCACCTGTTTTGTGCGTCGTAGAGGCGCGTTTTGTAACTGGATATGAGATGACAGATAGCGAATCAGGTGTGCACATCCGAGTGGGCTATAACATCTCATATTTAACAATGGAGAGTGGATTAATTGCCTTTTAAAACCATGCCAACGAGAAGACCAATGAAAGGCTGTTGTTTTTCTGGCATCGTATAACGACTGATACTACACGGCCGCTAAGCCAACGAGAACTTTAGAATAAGCCAATATATAATAATAAGTATTCACAGCCCGTTAACTGCGAACCAATCAGGGTAGACGCTTATTATTTTCCACAGGCAGGCGCCACACGATAAAAGCTTTCAGCTAAGATACTGTAGTTCACCCATGCATTGATGAACGAAAAGGTGTAGTCTATGATGCAGGAAGGCTATTAAGGATAGAAGTGTTTCGCTATTAATGACCATAGGAGTTGGCTCATGATCATTGAGCTTTATCAAAACAAAGCAATTTTGAAATGAAAGCTCGCATGATTTGTATGCTTGACAGGAAGCTTGTCATACCTCACAACACTTGTTACTACAAATCAAATTGTCCCTCGTAGTAGACACACTTCACTGAGTGATCAATGGCGATCTAAACTATTTTTAGGCAAATGATCGATTTTGGCTATTCACAGTTAAATCAGAAGTAGCGCTCCATTGAAGGTGGCTCTAGTTCAGAATTGAAACCATTTCTCAGTTCTCTTCTTCTTTTTTTTCTAAACAATCCAGCACCTACGCTTTCGAAGTGTGCGGTCTGAAATATCCTGTCAATTGATGTCTGCGCCGAACTTACCATCAATAAAACCACGACAAAAAAGACAGCTGTCCCCTACATTTGAAAAGAGGAAGTTATGACTTTCATTGAATTAATAGATTAAGGGCCATTTATCGGGACATCGCCGACTGAACCGGCGTAGTACCAGCACGGCGGCGTTCTTTATAGTTCGGCGTCTATTTCAAGTGAGCTCGATTCTTCAAGCAAACTCTTCCTCAAGGTAAGGCTGTCGTTTTCCAGAACTCGTTAAGATCTAGCAATGGATACCTGGTATCGGAGAGTGTTGCTTGTTTCAGCTATTCGCGGGTTATTCGGAGAAAGAAGACAAAGGGAGCAACTAAGCGATAAATTACCAGCGCCACTCACGAGTAGCGTCGAAAAACTGATGATTTTTGCGGGTCTTACTACTCTTTCCCATTTGCTTGTATCAAAGAATTTTGGGTGTTTTGCGAAATCAGAGGTGAGACAGTTCGAGAGAATTGCGCTAGCTATCATAACATTCACTTTTTCTCAATGTCGATCAAAGCTTCGAGAACAGAAGCTCGCAAAAAGTGGTCTATTCCACGCATGAGCGGCTAGGTGCTACCTTGTTCGAGGTTCAGTTCTGGTGACTCTTGAGGCAGTTTTGACAGGCTTATTGTAAACAAGTAGATGATTCAGTGCAAAGCCAAATGATGACAGATTTATTGAAATCTCGTCTCGTTGAAGAGCATTTTCAGCTCGATAAGTTGGACTTGGTGTGAAGTTTCGACATGCATATCCATTTTACTGTGTAGTTACTGTCTCTTTAAAAGCCTATTCGACTGAAGAGGGGAATAATTCACAAAGGAAACGTTTAAATTATTCACCATTTCTATTATTATGACCTAATTCACAACAGTTCGTACCGGTTCTGAAAAATCGCTTTAAAGGGCATTCTTATGTAAGCATAATGTCTCGCGACATGCATCAGCTTAATTCACTTTTAACTTCCTTTTTTCCGCTCACAATAATTTTAGCATACATTAAGAGAAAAAGGCGAGCTACAATGGTTTGCACGCGTTCATGGTGCATGTGATAAAAGGCCTCGGTGTCACGCCTCTTGGCAGGTTACAATGGTAAACTTACCTAACGCGCGTTCTGATTGGCCAGCATTTTAAAAGTCAGCCTCACTGACCAGCTGTTTGCTTGTTTTACATCAGCTCAACAGGAAAGAGGTTTGCATTTCCACCGAAGTTGCTGGCGACTTCATCTGGAGGCCTCTTTTCGAGTCAAGAAGCTGGACTTCGTCTTTAGGGACTCAATCACGAAGCTGGCCTTCCCAGACGGCTCTGGCCAACCAATACAACTGTAACCTCAAACCTGGGCTCTTGGACCGAGGCGAATTTCCTCTAATCAAATGTTATCGTTAATTCGCAGTCGGTCCAAAGATACTACAACAGAGACAATGGCCCCTCAATGCAAGACCTTTGTTCAGGAGATCGAAATCCTCTCCGACGATGAAACAGCCCTCGTACAAATCGGGAAGCTTCTAGGAAGCGGGGGCTTTGGGTCTGTGTACGAGGGGAAATTTCGAGGAAGGAAAGTTGCGGTTAAGAAAATGAACACAAACTCTAAAAATCCGCGAGCGGTGCTGCAGAGCTTTCAAGCGGAAACTTCAATAACCTCCTTTTGTCATCCACACATCGTTCGAACCCTAGCCGCCTCAAGCTTGGAGCGCCCTATTTCGGAGAGAATGATTATTATGGAGTTTGCCGGTTCCAGAACACTACGGAATATTCTGGACAACGAGAAAGAAATTATTGACGAGGAGCGAAGAATGAAATTCGCCTCTCACATCACTATGGCTTTGGAGTTCATACATGCGCAGGATATCGCCCACTTAGACGTAAAACCGGCAAATATTTTGGTGGACTCCAAAGACGTTTGCAAATTAGGAGATTTTGGCTGCAGTCAAGTAGTGGACGATGGTGAAAATCTACCTGCAAGCCCAACCTATTCATATCTGACAGGCACTTTTGCCTACAGGGCACCTGAACTTCTTAAGGGAGAAACGCCATCCCCGAAAGCGGACATATATTCCCTGGGCATTTGTCTCTGGCAGCTATTAACTCGAGAACAGCCTTATGGCTCGGAGAATTTGTATGTTGTTGTTTTCGGCGTGGTTGCTTACAATTTGCGACCACGTGTGCCTAGTTTAGATAAGACTTCGTGCCGTTATCAACAATTGGTGGAGTCGCTTTGGCAATCAAGTCCGTGTTTGAGGCCGACGGCAAGCGAGACCATCAAGATTGTACGATCATTGCAGAGAAGTTAGTAAGTTAGAATAATCATGGGCTACTTATGGCCCCCTTATCGTGGGGAATTCCACTCCGTTGATGTCAAATAGAAACCGATTAAATTTTAATGCAGTCGTGAATCATTTCTCCAAATGAGCTATTCGTTCACTTTCAAGAGACGTGTCAAAACTATAACTTTTTTCCTGCGATGTAAACTCAATCAAAAACTACAGTAGTATTTAACCAAATTAAGTTTCAAGCAGCCGTTTTTCAGTCCCAATGGACGTTTGTCTCTCAGTGTGGTGTCGGATCGCAATTGGTTTAGACTGTACTGAAACGCGTTTACTGATCGATACGCACTGATCGACCTTCTGTAAAGGCCGTGGTCTTTTTGCCAAAATCACTGCTTATTTGCTCACCAAGTAAAGTGGAAATTTATTCCGAGTTGTATTGACAATTTTAGCCGACTAATATCTTGCATGTTGCGAAAGCGATCAATCGATTTGCAATTCCAAATTCACAAAGACGCGACTGAGGCTCCCTTTGTTTAAACAATTTTATAGAAAGATTTTGTTATTCTTTTGTAGAAGACATATTTCTCCGCATTGATTACGAAACAAAAGATCTGCAAGTCGACGGAAAAGGCTAATAGATATTGCTTCTGTTTTATAGGTTGTAGGGAAAAACATTTCGTGGTATAAAGTACGTAGAATTCACACGAAGCGTTGAATAACGATTGGTGAATGAAACAAACAATTTGCCCTCCCAAGCTTTAATTTGTATCATAAATTCTAAATGCACCAAAGATCCCGTTTATTAGCCTTAAAAGTATTTCGTCGGCTTGCTTTCGATCGTTTATTCGTCTTAAAAGATTTTTATCTTTTTACCACTCATCTGTAAATGTAAATTTTATATGTAAAATACTTTTTAGATTTAATATTTGAGCAAACCCACGGATTCAACTCCAGAAAGACTGAATAATACGAAGGAGATTGTACTTGTTTAAGGAACGACTAAGTTATTCGATTTATCATTCTCTAGGAATATTTTTGGAGACATAAGGTACCGATTCTGGGAGTATACAAAAGAATCAGTTAAAATGCCATCAAGATTAAATTGACGAAAAACAAAACAAAAGAACTGAAAATTGGTAGAAGTTAGGAACATATTTTATTGGTCCGAATATATTCCTATGAAATGTACGCATACTGATATTTTTATGCCACGAAATTATTGGGGGAAAATTGTAGCTTTCAAAGCCTGATCTTATTTTTGGCGGTCGATTCTTTTGCCTCTCAGCTATCCAAACGCAAAATAAACGCTAAGGTAAAACAAAACCAAGCTCTGTCGATGTTAAGTGTTTCGAAAACAATGGACCACAACTTAATATAATGGAAGAACACGTGTTGATTTAAGCAGCCTTCACTCTGACGCAAACACAGCCTAATTTTAATAGTTTCGTATAGAGAGACCCGCATATTAAAGTTGTTTTCTCTTCAAGTTTGGGATTTCTGGGTATTTAGTACGAAGCAGAGTTTGTTCTTTTGGTCACTTCTGTAAGAAAAAACCTTACCGGCTCTCAACACCTCAAAGCTATATAAATTAACATTTGACCGCTTGAAATCAAAATAATCCTCTTGACACACTGTAGATCTTTCTTTGAGACTTGCTTTATGTACGTCTAGTAAAATCCTTGTAGAAAATGCTATATTGGTTATAATTTATTATTTATGATTTTTGCAGGACTTTTCCTCATATATGACATTTGTCAAATCGCCCTTAGGTGTAAAGGGCATAGCATTCGACGAATATTGCCCATATTTTACATGAGTTTTAACTGAATAAAGTATACTTAAACTGTGTGGAGGATATGTTTGCTGACAGTTTTTAGTTCTTAGCGACTGAAAGTCTTTGTCAACTACAACATACGCTGCCGCTTTTGTTTGATTTATTTACTTTCATTCTTTTATATTGATATCTCCAATAAGAATTTCCGTCCAATCAAATGAATATTTATTTTGGACCCGTTTTGGAAAAATATATGGCGTTCGTTACTCGCTTGATTACGGAGACAGGAAACGTTTTTGATTGGCTTTTAGGAATAACATTCAAAATTTGGTCATTGAGCTTCTTGACACGGAAAAAATAGTCTGATCGAGAAAAGAGTTTTTCTCCAAAACCCGGCAACTGCAGCGCGAAACGATTTTACTAAAATTTGAAAGCGTCGCCAAGTCTGACATGCAGAGAAACTGAAAATCTTTTAGCAAATTAAAAACTAGAAATTGTCTCCATCCTATAATATTTGTTTGGAATTCAAATTCAGTGTGCTTTAATGGAAAGTTATACTTATGCTTTTAGCAGTCGTCGAGGAGAAAGTAAGTGGTTAATAAATCAGTCTGACTGTCCCGAGATAATATATCGGAAATTTTCACGAAAAGCACGCAAAGACGAAAATTTCCATTATACTAATAATACTATAATAATTATGGACGGCTCCACCAGTTCAAATAGCAGTTACTTTGCGAATAGATACTCGCCTGTTAACACTCGACGGATGGGTTAAGAATAATTTGCACAAAGCTAGTGAATGAGCCTAGAGGCGAATTAATGATTTCTTGACTTGATATAGCACGGACGTCAGACGTTATCTTTACTCATGCAATAAGTTTCGTGTCAGGGTCTTTTTTTATTATGATGGAGTCAACAGGTGCGAAGAGCAAGTGGTTAGCAGGTGGTTGTCCAGAAATGTTATATTGCGAAATATAACATGCACTAATTCAAGGTCACCGTAAAGTAAAGAGAGTTTTAACCCGTGGGCTATGACTTCTTGTGGAGGCAGGGAAAACTTTACTTTTTCCATCTAGGCGAAATGGGTTATGCCAAAACCAAACCTCTTTTGGCTCGTATTTCCAAGTCGTTCACTAAATTTCTTATCATTAAATAGCGAAAGAAGCGTTAATCATAATACTGTGTGGCATAATTCAGTAAAATCTGATTAACCTGCAAAAAGCCTTATGCTTTGTATCTCAGGACATCTATCAAGTTCTTCAGTTGATTCATAGCGCATGCTCAAAGGCTGGCATTGCATGGTCAGAGTTGTCATCCGCACGAAAGATATGGAGATCTCCTTTTGAGATCTGCTGATTTAGGGTGCATCTAAAAGCGACAGAACCTATACAACAGCGCCTTTCAAAAATGTACCTAAAATCTACATATATGTTAAGCATATAACTTGATCAGTCCAGTGGTCAGGCGTTCACGTGCAAGAAATTTATGTCGTTGATTGCTTGGATACAAAAACATGTGTAAACGAATTTTGCATTGACATGCAAGAAAGAATCGGTCCCATTACTTAAGAAACCTAATTATTTTCTTTTCAGATGTGATTAGTGGGCATGTGTTTGAGTAGAAAGAGCTCGCAGTCTCTGTCCGCTTTATGTGATTTTTTATGATTTAGCAGAGATGAACACTCACATTAAAGGTTTTGTAGCTGGACTTGAGAGCAACCTAACAACCACGAGGTTTACCACCCGTCTCCCTTAGAGACGCCTTTATCTTTTTTTTTATTTTGTTTTCTTTTAAACGTTTTTTACTTTCATATGAAAATCAGCTTTCCTTGGAACAAAACATGAGGTGTGGGGACAATAGCTTCGCACTTACACTCAATCTAGACATCGCCCGGTGAAATGTATAGTTTAGCCACTGCGTTCCCTACTCACAGTTTTTCATCGGCGACTCGGATCGCTGGTTTTTTCATAAAACCCACAGCTTGGCATCAGCTGGTGCTGCGTGCTGTGAGAATATCATCGTTTAATGTAAAACAAAAGGATCATTAGAGCTTCTCATGAGAAAATGTTCAACTTTTGACAGATACAGTACACCTGTCGCGTAGCCAACGACTAAATTTTCAACTGAAAGGCTACAAAGCTACGCAGAAAATTAACTTCGATCATTAATTATAGAAAGTCGAAACGGGATGAAATCCTTTTAAAACGGGAAGAGTCAGATGATAGTGTGTGAAATCAGATTTCTACAGTCCGCAGTGCAGCTAAGGGCGCACAAGGGGAAAAGTATTTCAAGTGAAAGAGCGGATAAAAGTCAAATAGAGTATAGAAGGTTTCTTTATCAAATGGCATATGCATGACGGTTTGAGCTCACCGTTTGAGAGGACGAAAGAGGAGCCCAAAGCTAGAGTTCCTGAAACTCCGAGATCGAGTGATAATGCAATAGTTCGAAATTCCATACGAGATAACACCACGTACATTTGAGAGATTAAATAGTCTTCAAGAGCTTATGGACGTTAATCTGAGAGTATCAAAGTTCGATGCCGTCCGTTAGACATTGGGAATTAAAGAAAGGGAACTGATTCTCTTGGATGCATCAGCCGGTGTACCTTATGCTTGCGTGCATGTGAGGTTCCCGGCTCCCGTCTGTCCCCCCTCAGGGTAGTCGGGTGGCAAAAGGTTGGCCTTTCGCAAAATTATATTTCTATTGCTAAATGAGAGAAAAACACGAAATAAGACAACGTATCACCTTGTAAGATCAAAAGCCATGGGGGTAATGTTATGATTTGAGAGGTTTTCCACGCAGCGAGGCGTTGAACGAAAGAAGAAGGAAAATAAAGGGGTACAGTAAAAAGCCATGTTTCTAAATATCACAGAAGAAATTTAAAGGTCGGGACACACTAGGCCACAAGTCGCTCCACCTTGTGTACTGTCTGCAAAACAAGTCGTGAGAACGTTGCTTCGCTATTTTTGTCTCTGCAATCAGTCGCGCAAAATTAATTCAAACTGGTTTGAATTCATGCAGCTGATCGAAGCGACAAAATTCTGCCGCAACGACAATGGTTTTCACAAAAATTCACCATGTCACACGAAGCGATTTGTTGCAGCGACTTGTCGCCCAGTGTGTCCCGACCTTAACAGTTGCACGGTAAGTTCGAGTATTTCATCTCCTGATATAGTTCGATAGGGCGTAGCCCTGAGTCAACCAGAAAAACCGTAGAAATCCGGTGGTTGGTGGACGACCTATAACACAAAGAGGTTTGGAAAACAAAATATTTCAAGCCGGTTGATTCGTATGTTTACCAATGTCCTTTACACGCGTACTTAAGCAATGTATCAATTAATAAAACCAATTTTTCGTGTACCACTCCTCCACTGACGAAGCACCACTTTTCTCAGTAGAAACTAACCCGCAATGTATTGAATATTAGATCGCCTTTACATAGCAAACTGCATTAGGCAAGAGTCGGTCATTGGGTTATACTAGAGTTATGGCCGGATATTTCACCCATCCTTGATTTTATTATCCAGCGTCTTCACGGCGGTCTGTAAACAAAATCCTTCCGGAGGTTTTCGTGATTTTTGCTCAAAATTCTAGCTTCAAACACTTTGTTAACATTCGAATCCTTTCTACACCGCTAATTCCAAGAAAGAAAGTGAATTTAGAGTGAAAGGACGAACCGAAATATGATAAAATCCATTTTTAGAGAATTGCAACCCGACGTTTTCAAGTTTGAATTGGTGCATGTCTGCCTCTGAAATCGTATGACTATAATTTCTTTGCATTGCAGTAAACCTTTAAAGGAATTTTAACCATTATTTTACCTTTGGCATCAACCGAAAAACGAATTTCTGATTTTCAATGTGTCACTAAAAATAGCATGAGAATGACCAGTGATCATTTGTGAGGCCTGTTGTACAATTTCAAAGATGAGATACGTTGAGTTGTTTTTAAATACAGCGTTTATGCTAGAGCAACGCAAGCTTGAGTGAAAATTGTAATACGAAAACAACTTTTTCACACTCAGTTCTTTACAGTAACGGACATAAATTAAATTTTTATGCAAAACTTACAACATAATAACCATAACAATCCTTTCATTTAAGTCTCAAATCTTTCCAGCCGTGCACAGTTCTCTACTAATTGGTGAGATTGAAAATAAAGTGAAGAAATCAAATGTTGGTTTTTGAGCCGAGGGGAGGGGAATACCGGAGTAATACAAAGAAACACGAGAGGTTTTAACAGAGGTACAGATGTCCTTCCACTACTGAGTAGCCCTTTCCTTCCCAATTATCACTACCATCTAACCTCTCCCTACCATATCACTAGTTCGTCAAGCGTAAGGGGCATGGGAATAAATACCTCTTACTAACCGAGTTTGAGGTCCGTACGGTAAGTTACGGACCGAGTTTTTTTCCCGTTCGCTTATGGTCCAAGCGCGAAGCGCGCGGGCCATAAATCAACGGGAAAAAACGAGGATCCGTAACTTACAGTATGGACCGAGAAGACGAGGTTAGTAAGATATTTATTATATCTTTGAGGTTAATCGGGTGCATGGGAAAGAAAACTTTCAAATTTAGCGTGCCGCACATATATCTTATTAACCAAGCGCGAGGGCCGAAGTCTTGACAGCACGGACCGAGCGCAGCGAGGTCTGTACAAAAAAGACCGAGGGCTGATATTCTCCCAGTACGGTCCTCGATCTTTTTTGTACAGACCTCGCTGCGCTCGGTCCGTGCTGTCAAGACTTCGGGCCGATATTCTCCCAGTACGGTCCCGAGCAAGTTTGGTTGATAAGAGATTTATTACACGACTGAAGACAACTCGGGAACAACGCGGGATCATTGGGGACAATACCCGGTCCAATACTTAGAGAATATCGGACTGGCAATAGAGCAATCTTATTGGTGGATTTTAGTTATTTAGTTAACGGTTCAGACGCCGCTCCACTCATGTGCCAAACCTTACTGATGAATTAAGTCCGGCAAAAGAGCGGCGTCTGAATCAGTTCGGTGCGGCAACGTTGTTAAGTTCGAGCACAAGAGGCCATTTCCAAATTACGTCAGGCCTCTTTTTCAAACCGAGTCTTGGTGCTCATCCTTTCATATGCAAATCAATTTTCATTCACATGGAAAATGAGTTTAACTGTGTGTGAATGAAAATTAATTTGTATATGAAAGGATGAGCACCAGGACTTGCTTTGAAAAAGAGGCCTGAGGTAATTCGGAAATGGCCATGCCTATTCGTTTTAGTATCGCAACAAAGAGAGGAAAACATTTTTAGCTAAAATTGCATTACCTAGCCGGATTGTGCTGACATTGGAAAAATATAATCTCCCGGCCTCTTGGCAAGAAACAGCCTCGCTTATTTTTAATTCCCAGAAATACTAAGTTCGCCATGGTACACCCTTTTTTTATATATATAAGATCGTCTTATTTTGGAGCTGAGGCTTAACGTTTTTATTTTTTTATTTCAATAAATCAAAGAGGACTTGACCAGGAGACCTCAAATTGCTTGTAACATGGATGGCTTGGAATGAGCGGCTTGCTCTGATGCCCACAGCTGACCCAGCGGAATGAAGAATTACGCCCCCTTTCAGTCTTTTTTTTTTTTTCGTACAGGTAACGCATATCACGCGAAGAGAAAAAGCGAATGCTATCCTCTTCTTCAGATAAACGTAACATCAAGTTTGGTCCCATTCATTTTGGTGATTATATTTTTGTTATAGGACAATTCGATGTTAATGTCGCCGGGGAAACAACTTCCGACCAACTCTGAATTGGAAATCATGACTGACATAGCCCGTCAGACGTTACAAGCGCTATATTTTATGAGAGGTTACGTTAACTACAAAATCAATTAGATAGCAAATAAAGCTCATCGATACGGGGAAAAACTCAGTTAAAAGACTGGGAAAATAACGATTGCCCTTCTTTAATCAATGGCCCTTTGAAGGAAATAGTAAATCACACTCTGAACCAAGTCCTCGCTGCAATTTGAAGACTAATTATTAAAGTATTCCACTTATGCTTGCAGCCAACTGCCTTTCAAGTAAACACTTCCATTCGCGCGATCGTGATGCCCACTCCAAGTCATGACTACTGCATGCAGCATGTGCATTGCATCACGACTGCCAACACGCCCGTTTCGCGCGTTGGTGTATGTACGTAATCCCAAATAGTACTCCGTAGGAGTACCTATTAAGTTTCCATGACAACGGCGCGTAAGTTCGTAATTTTGTTAAATGTACTACAAATAAACAATCCAACGACCTTCTTGTACAATTCGGGATTAATAGATACTCGTGATTTTGAAAGTTCTCAAAATTGCACTAGCCTTTAGGCGAGTGCAATTTGAGAACTTTCAAAATCACGCGACGAGTATCTATTAAGGTCGGCACACACGAGGGGACTAGTCCCTGCGACTAGTCCCTGAAACAAGTCGCGGGAACAAGTCCCATCGTGTGAACTAGTCATTTTTGACAAAAAATCTAGTCGCAGGGACCAAATTTTGGTCCCTGCAACTTGTCCCGCGAATTCAAACTGGTTTGAATTTGTGGGACAAGTCCTTGCGACTAGTCCCTCAAAACCCTTCGTTGGCACACACGATGGGACTTGTCCCTGCGACCAGTCCCCTCGTGTAAACTCTTCAAGGGACTAGTCGCAGGGACTAGTTCCCTCGTATGTGCCGACCTTTAATCTCGAATTGTACTCGAGGTCGTACGATTTCCTATCACTAATAGCCTCATGATAATTTGACAAATTCAAAATGTTATGCGAAGGTCACAAGCATGCATAGGTGTCCATGAGTGATTTAGAAATTTCCCTAAACATTTTCAAGTGATTTAATCACTTTATAAAACCTAAAATGCCGGGTTTTGACTATGTAACCACTATTTTGTGGACAAACTTTCTGCTCACGTTTCCTTCCTTACTATCTTACTTCCCTCCTCCCTCCCGATCTATACAGAAACGATCTAAACAGAAAATTGAGTCACAGGCCGAAGCCAGTTTCAGGCTTGGTTTTCGTCTAATTGTTATTTTTCCGACTTCGTTTAATCCCAAATCCGGCTCAAAATTAGTTAATATTCTCGCGGATACCCATGGAGCACTCAATTCATTGTTAGTGTCCTTCGCAGCAGTGATGTCATCCCAAAAACGGCTGCTAAGGAGACCACTCATTTGTTTGGTTGCCTTTATCATGTAACGAATGATCTATACAAAAACGATCAACAATCGCTTTTGTTAAGATCAACCCAAGTTTCTTATCTGTCTTGTATTGACGGATCTATGCTGTTTTAAGGAAGCATAGTTTATGATGAAAGTACAAAATGAAGAATAGCTTAGCTTAGTTTCGTGAGTGGACTGATCAGTCCATCATGTGTACCCCTGTTCTTAGAAAGGGTTCAACTGACTGTCGAGATTGATAAACTAATCGTAACTCGCTCGCAGGCATTCTGCTGGTTAATATGTATTTGATTCAAACTGTGATTGCTCCAATGCAGTTTTTGCCTGTTTTGTGGTTTCAAGGCGCGTGCAAATGCTGGGTCCATCGTGTTGGGAACGTTGGAACACTGTAATTAGCAGTTGTTGGATGTTGCTGTTGAACTGCCAACAACACACAACACAGTTTTCGGACGCAACCAGCATGTTGGACCCAACAATGTTTTTTGGCCAACAATATTGGGAGCATTTCCACGGAAAATTAACTTTGTATTTGGTGGTACCCCCTGTCTATGATTACTGAGTTGTGTACAAGGCGTGAAAGGCAGGGAGCTGGTTGACGTTTTAACTGAGTCAAACGTAAAATTAGAAAATTAGAGATAAGATTTTTACGTTGAGAGCTCCGACAAAGCGAGAGGTTCAGTCATATATTGAATAACAATTATAGTGTCCATTGCGATATGCCTCGTTCTTCAAAAGCCTCTAGGTATTGTGCAAATACTCCTTTTCGTGCGTTTTTTAGTTCTCGAATCATTCTACAAATGAACTAACCCTCTTATAGAGTTCTAAAGTGATGACGTCACAAAAATAAAATTTTTGAAATTGTGGGATATGATGCCATATTCTTATACAGCATCCTGAAAGACGTCCTCGTCCCAAAAATTAGCTCCGAATTGCAATTTCCGGTAGAGATATAAGGGATCAAAGTTTGATGGCATTCCATACAAACCCTTCAAAATTTGTTTCTGTTCCTTCAGTTTAGAACAGACTCAAAATTAGAGAGTTTTATATATGGCAGTATCAAATTTCAATCCTTCATATTTCAGCTGGGAATTACAATTAAGAGCTAAGTTTTGGCAAGGAACCTTTTTTAAGAATACTCCATTCGAAAATGCCGCCCAATCCCATAATTTCACAGATTTAATTTTTTGTGACGTCACATTTTAGTACTCTATTCATTTACGTACTTCTTTAATTTATTTTGTTTAAAGTAGCTTTTGCATTTGTCACTTTTATAGCACTGAGCTACTATTATCACGTTGTAAATTGTGTATCATCCCTAAAATCCACTGACAATAGAGGGGCGACCTGCATCACTTGTGCAAGACTTCGCAGGATTAGTTCACAAGAACAATGAACAAATAATAAAAACAATGGAACCTAGCCCTAAAACAATAAAGGTGCAGCATATAAAGATTCAATTAAATTAGAGGTTTTAAAGAGGTGGGAAAAGGGGGGAGGGGGGGGGGGTAAAGTTGCCCCTGCTTCCGGCCATACACTGCAATGGTATGGTAAAGCCCGGCTGTATGGGACGAGTTTCATGAATCCAAGGGAGAAGGAGGGAAAATGGATCGAAAAAAACCATGGAGGTGAATTTATCGACCTGAAAAGACGAACACGCTCCGATGCGTTAAAAAGAGAAAAGGAAGTGTTGTCGTTTTGTGTATGGGGTAATACTTATTTTTATGTAGGTAGGGGGTCAGTAGAGGGGGTTCGTGGACCGGGCATCAGTGTTTTAGGGTTACCGGCCTTTGTTTTCCGTCTGAATGTGTGACTTCCGGGACAAAAAAAGATTCACCCGGCAAATGTTCGTAAAAAACGTCTTTATTACATTGTACAATAAGTTAGTAAACTCAACTAAAAAAAATCGACGTCCAATTTGATTACAGATTTACCCCTGCATGCTAGTTATAACAACACTGAAGATTAATTTATCATATAACCACACTGTATATACATGTACTTCCGTGTACAAAATTTTTCAAAACTGAAACACGCTTTACACTAAAACTAAAGAAAGAGCGCTCCAAGCCTGTTTATATCACTACTAGAAGCTACAAGCATTACAAGGCCGACGCATTTAATGATGATGTCTCAAAGGCACCGTGGTCAATAGTAGATATTTTTGATGATGTAGAGGACAAGCTTCATGTTTTCAACTCGTTATTTTCTTCTATACTAGACCAGCATGCTCCGATTAAAACTTTTAAAGTCCGTGGAAAGCCAAATCCATGTATAACGGATGACATACGTGCGCTGATGAAAACAAGAGATTACTGGCGCAAAGAAGCAAGAAAAAGCAATGACCCTATGACTTGGACGGCTTACAGAAATTTAAGACAGGAGGTTAAAAGAGAAATTAAAATCGCTGAACGAGAGTTCTTCTCAGAACAGATTCAAAGAAACCCAGGCAATACAAACAATATTTGGAAAGCAATCCGCCAAATAATCCCCAGAAAATCCACATCCCAGAGAATCTTCAGCAAGGATAACAAAACTGTCGCAGATGAGTTCAATCGGTTTTTCGTTTCTGTCGGCCAGAGTTCTGTTGACAAAATTCAAACATTGGCTAATAAATGCAATATGTCACCTAACCGAAATTATTTTGTCCCAAGACAATATCCTCCCCGTGAGCAGTTTCATTTGAATACCACAGGCAGTGGTGAGATCGAACGCATAATTTCATCAATGCCATCAAACAAAGCTCCAGGGATCGACAAGATTTCCGTTCGTGTTTTGAAGGACTGCCTTGCCCCGGTTCTTCCAGTAATTACGTCTATTATCAACACTTCTATTGAGACATGCACATTTCCAATCACCTGGAAATTAGCTGAAGTGACACCTCTTCCTAAAGGTGAAAATCACGAACTAGCAAATAACAACAGGCCAATTTCGCTTCTACCGGTTTTATCAAAAGTTTGCGAAAGGGTAGTACACAGTCAATTCACTTCCTACTTGCAATTAAACGAGAGGTTAACAAAGACCCAAAGCGGCAACAAGAAATGGCATTCGACAGAAACATCTGTCATAGAAACAACTGACACTATCCTTAAAGGGATAGACCAGAAGATGTTGACTTCGGCAGTATTCTTAGACATGAGCAAGGCCTTCGACAGCGTCAACCACGAAACCCTAATTTTGAAGCTGCAAGATGTAGGCGCCTCAGACCGAGTTATCCAGTGGTTTTGTAGCTACCTTTATGAAAGAAGACAAGTGGTTCGAATCCATTCAACATTGTCAGAGCCCTTGCCCATAGACTGCGGCGTTCCACAGGGAAGTATACTGGGACCACTTTTATTTAGTATTTATACTAATGACCTTCCTTCAGCACCACGGAAATGCAGCGTCCAGAGCTATGTTGACGACACTAAGCTTGCTATATCCTTCAAACTGAAAGATACCGTAAATGCCTTTACTGACTTAAGAGATGATTTACACAGAATAGGCCAATGGTGTTGCAACAACCATTTATTGTTGAACCCAAGCAAAACCAAACTCATGGTGTTTGGTGGCAGGCAAATGCATTCCAGATTGGTCATT
The DNA here is from genome assembly GCA_948470475.1 of Galaxea fascicularis. Lineage (NCBI taxonomy): Eukaryota > Metazoa > Cnidaria > Anthozoa > Scleractinia > Euphylliidae > Galaxea > Galaxea fascicularis. Next base: position 10,472,230 of record OX419338.1, on the reverse strand, counting down.
CCAAACCTCACTTTCATGGGAAGAGAACTCATACCGGAACACACTGCTAAAGACCTTGGGGTGATTTTAGACAATAACCTAACTTATGATGAACACATTACCAAAACTGTCTCCTCTTGTATGTCTTGTCTCGGTCAAATAAGCCGCACAAAGCATGTTTTTGACAAGCGCACCCTACTGACTATCATTAACGCACTAGTTTTTAGCAAACTTTTTTATTGTTCGAACGTATGGGCGAATACATCAAAAAGTAATATAAGTAAATTACAAGGTATTCAGAACTTTGCTGCTCGAATTGCGACGGGTACGCGCAAATATGATCACATCACACCAGTTTTAAAAGAGCTTAAATGGCTACCGGTAGCTACTCAGCTATACTTCAGGAGCGCTATTATGGCCTTCAAATGTCTAACATCCCGCGTGCCGGAGTACCTTACCTCCCAGTTCAGTAAGCGAGGAGAAATTAGTGGACGCGCCACGAGAAGTTCACAAATGCTGAACATCCCACTTTTTAAGACCGCCAGTGGTCAGAGAACGTTTTACTATAGAACAGTCAGTATCTGGAACTCCATGGACAGCTCTCTAAAAACTCTTGAGAAAGTTTCTGATTTTAAATATTTTCTGAAACGTAAACTAATTAAGGATTTTATAGATTGTTAATTATTTTTGATTTTAAGTGTAAATATTTCCTTGTACTTTTAGTATGATTAATTTTAATTGTAAATATTTCCATAAGTAAAGTAGGTTTAAATTATTATTGTATTTTTATTTTATTATTATTCTCTTTGAAAAGCCTCTGCGAGGAAAGTGAATAAAGTATGTATGTATGTATGTATGTATGCTTTAAAAGAGATACCCCTCATCCTCACCCTCCAGGCCGAAAGCAGATATTACGGCAAATTATTCATAACAAGAGAGGGTGAGGTACCTCTCCTTGTCTTGTTCATAACTATTGCTTATATGTACCAGGCACAACAAGTCTCCCTCGCAGCCGTTTTTAGTGTCGTCACGTGACAACACTAAAAACGGCTGCGAGGGAGACTAAGGCACAATCAGATAGTTCACAAACTGGGAAAGCGAGAACTGCTCTAGTCGAACTGGTGGAACGTTTGAACGAAATAATTACTTGGATTGCTAACCAGCAGAGCTTTAAGAATTTACCAAGGTATCTAGAGAAGCGGGCCATTCCAGATGGCCGCTTACCCTGAGTTTAAAAATGAATCTTAGAAGAATGCAGGCACTAAACTGTGTTTGATACCCAGCTTCCCAGATGTCAAAATTATCATGAAAGTCCTGGGCCAGTTGATGAAAAATAAACAAAACTAGCTTTTTGCCAGAACAGCATCAGCTACAATGTACATTACAATCAATCTTACAGTGTAAAGTCAAACCTGAAAGAAGACCCGACACTCAACCCTACTGAGCAGGGAGTCCCGCACTGCCGATCATGATGCCGCGTTTGCGCCTATTTATGAAATTCTAAGATGTGACCACTCAAATGAAAACCATAGAACAATGTTTTCTGTACTGCTGGTCAAACAACAACAAACTTTTTATTGTGCCGTATCTCGAGACTTTTTTTTTTTTTACAAATACCAACACTTAAGGTAAACTACAACAACAACAACAAAAATGCTGTGTTTATAGTGGAAGTGCACTTAGCTATGCAAGCTAGTTTACAGGCACTCCACTTAAATCCAAAGAAACAAATAATTCAAATAAACTTAACATGATAAGAATCCCAACCGGTGGGAGGCAAACCGGTTGGCTATTTACAAGAATGACCGAGGAGTTGAACCAGGCACTTACCCAGAGCAACACCAGCTAGTGGCCAGAGCGGGATCTGAACCCGGGTCACCGCATTGAAATCCAGCGCCCTAAACCACTCGGCCATCCTGCCGAGGAGGCAGGAGGGGAGTGGCTGCCTGGAATACGTAGCTAATAATTTACAAGGGGCAGACAGTCAGTTTTACAATATTGATAAAGTTTAGGTTGGTACACACATAATATACAGTATATAAAAAAATGTCACACAAGGTGGTCTCAAATATGAAATCATAAAGAATGACCATTCAGATCATAGCTACTGAGTTGTATTTTGCTGTTTACTATGCTGCCAGTCATTATTGTGTACATAGTGGTTCTGACAAAAGGACACTTAGCACTTAACAGCAGTGTTAGCCTTTTACAAAATAAAAATCAGATTGGTTTTTGGTAACCTGAAGACTAGCCTGTGTACAGCCGCCCTTTCCCCTCTAAAAAATCGGGGAAGGAGCCCGATTTAGAGGGGAAAGGGCGGTTGTACACAGGCTACCTGAAGACAAGTGAGAAAATTGTTCTAAGCAAATTATTTATTTTTTAATTATTTTATTTATTTACAAACTTCGCCAAAGACAATTTGGCAGGAGAGATCTCACAGAACTATAATTGTTCCAAAAACGAGACTCCTAAACATAAAAATAATAATAATAATAATAAGCTACTCTAAGGGCAGAAGGAGGATGTTCTTGTATGCCTTAGCCTACAGCCAAACTTTTAGCTACAACTGTAGGTGGCTGTCCGACCGTAATGTGGAGTTGGCCACTTTTAGAAGAAATTCACGGAAAATATACATGTATTATTCATTTAATCTCTTATACTTTTATGGGAAAACATGCCTCCTGGACAGCCAGTTTCCAATTTAATATCTGGCTACAACCTGTAAAAGCCTGCCTACAGCTGACTATTCCAACTACTCAGGTGTATTCCAACTGACTATGCACAAGAAATATAAACACTGATGCCAATTATTTTTAAGGTAACATTACTCATGCAACTGAGACAGAGAGAAGCACAGTTGAAAAGGTTCTGACAGAAACCATTATTGTACATGCATGGCTTTAATTTCTTACATAAAATGAATCATTCTACAGTGTTGCACAAACAGAGCTCTTCTTGGCAGCAGAGGAACCAGGCTCAGTTTGCGAGGGATTTGCTTGCATTTCACCTGCCTGCTGCTGCTGCTGTGGCTGCTGCAGCTGTTTAACGACTATCTGTTGTTCATCCTGTCCTGTGTACTCCTAAAGGTATGTCAAAATGCACAATGGCATTATTAAAATAACAATTAAAGGAAGCCATGCATGACAAGTAAAATGCAAAGTGAACCCTGATTCTCAAATCGCTGATTTAATTAATTATATCACCATTGATTATTAGGGTACTTCTCACACTCTGTATGAGATTAGGTCAACTCTACAATGTACATGTAATTGACAGCTATTCTACAAAAGGGGCATACATAAACAATAGTCTCCATTTGGTGAGAAAATATGCTCAGATATTTGTCTGTGGACATTATCTACAGGTTCCGAGAAGTGAACAGTGTTTCAAGAGCGAAGCTCAAGGAAAACTGTGAGCTTCAAGGAACTGATAATGTCCAAGGAAAAACATCTGAGCAAATTTTTGGAGCCAAGTGGAGGCTATTGTGTTTATTATCCTTCAAACATTTCTCGCAACATGCATTTGGGGAATATCACCAGACATTCCCCAGTTTTAGCTGTGGCATATTCAATCATGTGATGCGTTTAGACCAATCGACCAAAGACATCAAGCATGCATCAGATCATTTTTGTTTCTGTTTCTTGAGGTTTTGGTAAAAGACATAATGCTACTTCATTGGTTTCCCCTACATTTAGGCAGCCAAATAAATACTGATCAACATCCCTACAACAAAAACCGATCTCTAAGCCAAACATAATTTATCTGAGGGAGTGAATTTTACAGAATATTTGATGCTGAAGCTAAGTTACAACTTGCATGTACATTGTACCTTTTTCTGTCAGACCAAAAAAATTTGACTTAAATTTTTCAAGAAACGATTTGCTCTGCCTCTAAATCATTCCCTTCTTACCTCAAATTCTGGCCATTTTCTAGCCATTTCAGCACCACAGTTCACAGACCACCACGAAATATCACCAGAGACATCTGCTGCTTCAAAGGCTGCATTGAGGTTGTTGTAGATACTGGTCATCCTAAAACAAAACAAAAAAAGCATCTGGGTTTTGTTATCTCATTTAATGAAGTTAACGGCAATTTAACTGAAAGAAGCTAGTACCTCAGTTTAAATTTTCCAAAAGTTATTTTAAGAAATATTGGTTCTGTTGGCTGGATTTTTGTGCATTTTTCACCTAATCTGCTACACACTTTTCATGAAATTAATTATAACCAAAGATAACATGTTTTAACCACCATCACTAAAAGCATATTTGCGACTGTCCAATTTCCAATGAATTCTATGGGCCAACTTGAGCTGAGGAGGGAGAGGGTGGATTTCATTTGAGCAGGTGTGGCTAATTCATCAAATGTTTTTAGGAGGGAGGAATTGCTAAATAATGGGGCCCAAGCACAAAAGTAATCTTCAGATCTCAAATTTTCAGATAATGCCTTTCATTAAAACAGTAAAAGTAAATAGAACAATCAATGAACACGTGCTCTACCATTACCTGTTGAAGTGGGGAGACAATGACATCTGTTGGCAGTAGCTGAGCAATGTCTCCTTGAAAAACTTTTTCCGCTCCTCTTCAGATTGTTGGCACTTGTTGAACACATGACACATATCCTCCGCATACTTTTGGTTGTAAGTTCCTATATCCCTCAGACCTTCCTGGTATTTGTCTCTTGCAATCTTGGTGTCATTCTGAGCTTTATCTGATTTGTCTTTTAGTTTCTTCACTTGTTCCTCATTAACGGTACTTCCATCAACAGATGCTTCTTTGTAAAGTCGTTCTGTCTGGTCTCTCACCTTGCAGGCTTGGTAGTATGCTCTCTTGCTCTTTAATACTGCAACAAATAATTATCAGCAGTGCTTACATACCCAGGAGAGGTGCTCTGGAAATGGGGATAAAAATCAACCCAAAAAGTGCCTAGGGCTTCCAACAAAACCCCCCCAAAAAAAACCTGGACCAAAAATAATTAACCAAAAAAATTCCCACACCAAATCACCAAGCCTTAAAAAGTTTCTGAAAGGATTGCAATTCATTCGCAGAACCATGCAGCTGGGATATGCAGGCACTACCTCAGGGGCACTTAACCACAAATCTTCAGATTGTTTTGAATACCCAAGAAAAAGCAGACTCCAGAATGTGGGAAATGCCAGTCACCCAAGGTCTGTCCTTTAAGTTCTTACATCAGGAAAAATGCCAAATATACCTAATTTTATAAAATGTGGCTAAATGTAATTAATTAGGCTAAGTTAAAATCAAGCCAATGCTGGTCAGTGGTGGTCAGGGAATTCATGCACTTTGAGGTGACATACGGGGTTTCTCGAATCGCACGTGCTGGTCGTTTCTGCTGTGTGAGGTGCTGTTTGTTTTCAAGCAGCAAGCGTTCAGTAGTTCTGTGGAAGCCTGTGTGCTCTGCTCATGGCCTGTGGCTCTAGGCTCGTTGCTCACCCCGGATTCGCTGCCCACTTTGGCAGGCACCATCTCCAAGCTCATCCATTGGTGATGAGTTTAAGGGGATGTACATGTACTGTACCATAAGGCTTGCACTGGCCACACAGCCACACCCAGTAATACACTATTAGCCTTCAAACAAACATTAACTAGTCCTCAATACCTTTTGTTTACCTTCCGTTTAAATAAAAAAAATTACCTTCCTCATGTCTTCTAGCCCAGGGTTTTTGTGCTTTACTGAATCCCTCTTCTGCACTCTTGGTCTCTTTCCAGCTGAGTAATGACTTGTGATAGTTTGATGATTTCCACTTTTGTAAACTGCCATGGACCTGATTGACAAGCCTTATTTGAAGTTCATTGTGAATCTCAGCTAGCTGGTCAGCTTCATTTGTAATGTTAACCCAGGAACGTTTCAGTGATCCATACTCAGGACCTTTGTTGACCAAGTCATTCCACTTTTTACTCCAACCTACAAAGTGACAAGATACTGATGTGTACACATACATGTAGCTGCACTCAAAAGTACAGGTAAAGAGGGACAGTGAAGAGAGAGGCAGATAAAATTTCACTTTTAGAATTGGACACACTGCAGTTCAAAAGTTTGCTTAAAAAAATTATTATCTCCTTTAAAACTACCTCCCTTAACCCTTTCAATCCTAAGAGTGGCTTTATTGATTTTTCTCTGGCTAATGCCAAACAATTTTACTTCTCAAAGGGATATCTTTTAGGGGTTAAAGGGTTAATTTGGTGTTAATGATCTTGAAAACAGAGGCTACATGTACCATAGCTTGTTCATACAACATGTTTACCACGTCTTACAACTTTACCACGCCTTAAGTCACCCACAAAACACTTGAGGCTTTCAACCTGGCTACACAATTTTTTGCCTATGTGAAACTGTAGAAGGGATCTGTGAAAATATATCAGTCAAGCAATAAGGCATACAAAAAGGGATTGAAGATGGTTTTTAGTGGTGCTGTAGCAGTGGGGCAAGAGGAGTGGCATCTATACTCAGGTTTGGATTAGGGATACCAAGATGGCAGACAAAATAACACTATTAAGTGTTGTCATTTTCAGAAGTGTTTTCACTATACTCTTTTTTTAATAAGAATATATTTTGCAGGAATATAGAGGCTGAGATTTGGAAATGAATATCATTTTGTGTATACAAATACATATACATGATTTAACTAAACCATATAAAATTGTTCCGTTTTCCAAATGGCAATACTAGCAAACTTAAGTGACAGTCATGTGCACAATGTAACACAATACAGATCTAAACACCAAACTATGGTAATTAATACCCCAATTTACATTCTACATGTAAAACGGAAATTTCATACTCTAAGAATATACACAAGAATATTTTTAGCCTAAAATCAAGAATAAATTAAAATATTCAGCCTGTGGGCTGCAAAAACAATATTCTTATAAGAAAAGAGTGCATAACATTATCCTGAAAAGTACTAAGAAGCAAATTTATTTAAGTTGTTTCTTCACACTTACCGCTTAACCCTTAAAACCCTAAGAGTGGCCAACATCAAATTTATCCTTGTAATTTCAACACCTTATAAAGCATAGTGGTCATGAGAATAAAATAATTATTAGGGACAATATCACACCTACATGTAATGAATTTGCTTGACATTTTACCATTTTTCCCACTCTTTCTATGAGAAAACAACAAATGAGAATTTTAATTTTCATCTTGGGAATGGAAGGGCTAACTCCTGTTTCTATGAATATTTTAATCGTATTCAAGCATGCAAATGTTTTGTATCACATTGGTGAAAACTAATTGGATAGAATCCTCCCATAACTGACAAATAATATACAAACCAGCAGCAGTTTATGGTCAATTACCGGTATGTTATGTTGTTGGTCATAATGACGTTATGACCATTCACATCCACGGATGAAATCCTTTAACTTGATCATACTGTTATGTTAGTCAGAATGTTTTACTTTGGATAGATTTTCTGGGGCAATAATTGATAAATTGCACAGTTTGCCCAGTCAGTGAAAGCATGTGCATGAGTTAGGTATTAACATACTACCCTTTTAAGAAATAACATCTTGTTTTCAAATGAAGTGGTTGAGCTCTACTGAAGTCAGACTCATCAATGCTTGAGAACAACTTCCAGATGTTCCTATCATCAGGGGTTTAGAATAAAACCTTAAAAATAAAACCTATAGATCAAAGCAAACAATAACTATTTTGACCACTCTTCAGTCACTGTCAAGCACTGTTTGCTTTTAACCTTAATTAGTTTTTACTATTAATAAATTAAAATTATTTCAAATGTAAAATGTTACAGTATGTCCTTGTCAGACAATTCAAATCTCATGCTTCTGATTGGCAGTGCAAAAAGTAGGTTAGGTTAGTTCAGAACACCTGCTACATGTGCCAAGCTGAGTATTTAATACAAATTGGTTGCTATGGCAGTACTTGTTTTCCAGCAACAACAAAAATAAACTGAAGTAGTGTTAATTATCATTCTAAAGATGAAATAAATTATTAAAAGCATTATGTTTGGATCTCATGAAATTATATTACCAACAATTATTTGCACTAAAGGCACATTTACACTACAGAAAAAATGGGTCTGGACCCCATCAAAAAAGTAGTGCGGACCCATACACTGTAATTCTTGTAAAGAAATACTGGAGTTTCCACAGGGCCATAGGCAGCTATGGCCCCGCAGAAACTCAGCCAAAAAAGTGTCATGTTACATGTGAATTAGACATCTATAAATTGAAGCTTACATGTAAGCTTATGTGAAAATTCAAAGGAAAACTATTAAAAATGTTTGGCCATGCCAGTTAATGTTTTATAGATTCTCCCAACTTTTGAATTGTCAAAGAAGGAGACTAGACGTACTGAATGCTAATCTCTCAATGTTTTGTATACAGTGTAGGTAATCACGTTGGTTTTAAGGTACAAATTCAACTGTCGTGATTTCAAGTATAGCTTTTCAAAACGATAACATATTAAACGTGATGCGAAATGCATAAGCTTAATTAAAAGTATTTGCACACTTGATCAGAAATGTGTGATCTTGCATGGGGCTTTATCAACTGCAATGATTACTAAAAAACATCTTCATACTTGCATGAGAAAGTTGCGTGTCATGTGGGGCTACATGTACCGAAAGTTACTATATTCTCAAGCACTACTCTCGGAGCAATGAAGCGAAAAACTGAGACCTTAGTTCGTCACATCACCTGTTCCTCGGAATGACCCATATCATCTCACCTTGCAATTTTGCTGCGTAAAGCCCCTCGATTTCTGCTCGCTCCGCCAACAGTTTCAAAAAATCATCACATAACCTTGCGCCGTCGTCAATTCTCTTGACAGTTTTTTTATAGCCACTCACATCCCAAAAGTTAAATCCAAAAGACCCAGCGGTGGAAGGATCTGGCTCGCTGCCATTGATCGGGCTTTCCTCTGCGGTCGTGTTTCGATCTTCGATGTCTTCGATTTTCGGGTAAGACACACTTTCGTTTGGCGCGCCTTCTATTACTTTACCAGGTGAAGTAGCGTCTTCCGCCTCCATTTTATAGAATCACTATTGAACGACTTGTTTAACGGTTTCCAATAAACATCAAAAACAGCCTTATCAAATATTACCATATTTGGTTGGACAGTACACGGTGTTGTACATGACACCTTAATAAAAAAACAAGGTTGGCTGGGTAACCTTTCCTGCATATTTTCGAACAACATGGCGGAGGCAGGGAGATGGCAAGGCACGGGAACAAAACAATGCAAAGAGGGACGATTCTTGGTATTCTTCCCTTCAAAAAGGGCTTAAACAAAGGCAATAAAACAACTGAACAGACATTTCGGTGAGAGAAGCTGGAAGGACCAGAACAGAGTTCAATCATTCATCATGACGTCACCTGACCTACAAAACTAATTTGTGGATATTTTAAGCTTGTGACCGTCACTATGTCTGAAAATCTCATGCGTTGTTTTCCACAAGATTATTATTCTCCTGTGTTTCAATGATCTGCTGTTGCGGGATGTTCGTGTGGAATTACAAAGCTGTACTTATATACGACTGTTTTGAAATTTGATTCGCAAACTTCTGCAGCGTCACTGAGGGCCTTAGTTTGAATTAATTTTGCTGTTTTGTTCACTGAATACACTATTAAGCATGAATGTGGAGGAACTGGAATTGTTGTCAGACTCGAAGTACCGTCAGTTTATCAACGCGATCGAAAAGGCATTAAAGAGCTTTGAATATTCCAGTGAATGGGCTGACCTCATTTCCGCACTCGGAAAACTAAACAAAGTAAGTTATTGCTAAAGTGAAAGTGAAGCTTATAAATTGTGTTGTGTTTGAGCTCAATGAGTGCAGCATGCAGTATACGGAAGAAAAGCTTTCATTCATTGTATTTTCGTTCCTTGTTAGTAGTCAATCAATCGAACTGTAACAACATCAAATTGTCAACAAGAATTGGTCGTCTCAGAATGTTTGACTACAAACAAAGTTTTATGAATTCTCATTTAATTTTCATGATAAATGTACAAACACATTTCTAAAAACGTTTAAGTGAAAAAAGGGCATCTCTAAAATTATTCAAAATGAAGAGAGAAAGTAATTGGCAGAACAAATATTATTACAAATCAAGTTTACAGGATACACTGTACTTTAGGACTTTAATCACTACAGTCAAACCTCCTGTAAGCAACCATCCAAAATGTCTAGTCTAGGTGGTTGCTTACGGGAGGTGGCTAGTTACAAGAGGTGACAGGCCAGCAGGGCTCTAAATTTGGGTAATTTGCATGTGGTAATTTCAATGCTTTATTCATTCCATAAGTCCATATCAGGAACCAATTCCAGTAGCTCCAACTTTGCGATTTACATCTGCTGCAATGATAGGGCTAATATGTTACAGCATCACTTTTTTAAAATTTCTGAGCGTGAGAGACATAGCAGATTGTTTGTGAAGAGGTCGAACAGGAGGTCAAATGCAATGGAAAATTTCAATCAGTCCTCTCATAAAATGGCCACAGTCACTTGCAAGAGGTGGTTGCTTATGAATGGTTCCATTTATAGTGATTTGACTTGAAAACTTTTGGTATTTTAGAAAAGTGGTTGCTTGTATGAGAGCTGGTCGCAAAGGGAGGTTTGGCAGTGTTTACTTTTAAGTTGAAATCTAACAAGGCATTGATGTGGGGTAAAACTGAAAAGTCACGATAGAAGTTTCAATTGCAGCTACAATCAATTATTACTTGAAATAGTAAACTACTATTTAGTGATCTTATATGAAAACAACAATTATTGTGAGACACGGACAGCAACAAGACATAGTACGTGTTTTGTTTCTTCTTTAATCTTTAATTGGAATAATAGCGAATAGTGACGCTAATCAGTGGCAATGTTAATGGCGTGGCCAGCTGTCATTCAGTAATTAAGCAATAGAAAACGTTTTCCGTGTTTGCATAGCCTGATATAAACACGAGAGGGGCTGGGAGAATTCGAGACAGTTGTGCAAACCCGAGACGAAGTCGAGGGTTTGCATAACTGTCGAGAATTCTCTCAACCCCTCAGTTTTCTATTGCTTTTATAAAACAACTTTCCAGAGAAAAAAACCAAAACGCTCTTGTTTAGAACATTGATTAAAAGAGAAATTCTTACCAGTTGTGAAGTCTTGTACACGAAGCTTGTACGCGTAATCAGTCTTTGTTTTGCAAAAAAGATGCTTTCCAAAATACAGGTTTTTCTCGCTTAAAATGTCAGCTCAAGTGAAAAAAAATTGACACAGCATGTTTCTAAAGATTTTCCAAGTTTCAACCGACGAGGAAATGGATAAATAAAGTAAACTTGTCGAGTTTTTTAACTCAAAACCTTTTTCACATTCGTGCTTGCTTGATTACTGCGCGGAAAGCCAAAGAAGTTGAAGTCACAACCATGTTTACATACTCTCATACAAACACTCCTCGGCCAATCCGAGCCCGCGCACTATCTTAGTTATTTTATAAATTAATATATTAATATCAATGAAGTGCAAACTAATTTATAATGTTGTTATTACACAAATGATAATTTCAGCAACTTAAAATTAAGGTATAGGATTCAGAAACTTTAGTTGTGGTGCCCAGTGGTATATTATTACATGCGTAGTTTGGTCAGAACACACCAAAAGCAAAACATTTATTGTGATAATTTCTTACTAGTCCTTTTTTTCGTGTAGGTTTTACAAAATCACACAAAATTCAGAGTACTTCCAAGGAAGCTGACCATCGGCAAAAGACTTGCACAATGTATGCACCCAACATTGCCCAGTGGTGTTCACCTCAAGGCACTAGAAACCTATGAACTCATCTTCACAAGAATTGGTCGCAAAGGCCTTGCCCAAGATTTGTTCATCTACAGTGCCGGGCTGTTTCCTTTACTTGGAAATGCGGCCATGTCAACCAGACCATTATTGATGACTATGTATGAGAACTATTTTCTTCCTCTTGGAAAAGCATTGCTTCCTGGATTGTCTGGGTTGCTGTTGGGATTATTACCAGGAATAGAGGAAGGATCAGAGTATACAGACAGGTTTGTTGAAAACTTGAGGGTTTTCAATTACCATAAATTCTTAAATAAAGGCTGACATAACCTACATCACAGACTAAAGTTAACCTTGTAAATAGCATCTGTTAAAAAGCAAGGTTATGGTATACCATTCTGCAACAGTTCTAGCACTAACAGTGCTTTTTCAAAATTTCACCTTTTCCTTTTCCAATCATCATTCATGTACAGTAAACAAGATTTTACTTTGGACTTTTTTGTCCTAATAGCAATGGATCTTAACCCTTTAAACTCTAAGAGTGATCAGTCTCAAATTTCTCCTTAAGCGTGGACATGAGAATTAAGAACAGGATCACACAAGGTGAATAACAAAATGTTAGAAATGTAGAGTTTCAGCGGAGGAATTGCCTGGACCATGGTTTGTTGGTGTCCACTTGACCCTCCCTCCATCCCCTGCTTCAGCTCAAATTTACATATCAAATTCAGCTGTCAACTGTCAAAACAAAGAAAGACAGACCACATGAAAAAAATTTAGTTTAGTTTCGACTGATGTTGAATAAATGGATTTTTGGTCTCTAAGATATTTTTTTCTTTCATTATTCTAACCTGAAGTATCATTTAGCCTCCTAAATCTGTGTATCGTCATGGTAGTTGCATGAGGGCGTAAGACAAAGACATGCTACAGATTGATTTGTTTTACAAGGCAATTAGTGTATTAACAACTACAGATATAAATAAATATATACCAACAAAGAAACACAGAAGAAGAACAAGGACTATAGTTGGTACAGTCAGTTGCTAGGAGGCAGTCTTTTGTTGCCCAAATTTTTGCATAGCTCTGTATGCGTTAATGGTTGATTGACAAATGATCCAGACATACCTAAGGTACCGCACCTTTTATAGTGTGTCTTCATGTTTGATAATGATAATGATGAGGATTTATATAGTGCTTTTATCCAAAGGGCTCAAAGCGCTTTACAACACTTTTTGGGGGACTTTGCCAGACTGCTTTTTAGGCGCAAATTGCAGCCACGCAGTTTACAATCTTATTTGAATGAATAGTAGGATCAACACAGGTGCCCCCAGAACAGAACAGGTTATAAACCATCATACCAGGGACTACATCCCCTACTCTTCCTGATCAATGTGTGGGTTCTTTAACGTCCCACAGCAGTACTGTGAGATGGGACCTCCGGTTTTATCATCCTTATCCGAGAAGACTAGAAAGTCTAACCATTTGCAGATGTCATTACAAAGGTAGCATTTTCTCCTCAGTTATTTAAAGACCTTGAGTGTTGGTCCGGCCTGGGCTTGACCCCCGACCTCCCACACAGCAGTCCAGTGCTCTACCACTGAGCTAACCGGTCGGCGGTTTAACTCCCAAGATCTGATTAACAATTCTCCCGTCCAGCTGCCATACTTTTTCTTGTAAATTACTTAGGAGAATTTGGTTTTATTTTAAGATAACACCCTCCAACTGGTAAATTTGTCCATTCTCATTAGTGTTTGCATTAAAATGTAATGCAGTTGCAAGGAGAAGTTATATGTTAATCACTCTGACAGTGAAGGGGTTAAGGAACTTATGAGAGGTTCCCTCCTCTGGGAAGTTCAATTATATTATGTCTACAAGATCGTCTCCTTGTTGAACTCAGAACTTTATCGCACGTTCTCGAGATTACTGTTAGGTAATAAAGTTGTTTTTGTGTATTTCTTTTCCACAGAACTATTTCATTGTTGGGTTCCTTCAGTGAGAACACAGACAAGAATATTTTCTACACTACTCTGTGGGGATGTATTTATTCATCACCCTCCATCCGCCTACCTGCCGTCACCTTCATACTGACAAGACTGAGCAAAAAAGGAGTTGGAAAACAAGAGTATCTCTTAGGAAATGACATGCCTATCCTTGTGAGTATGGCCTTTTGCATTCACACATCACACACCCACACTCAAGATCGTTAAGTCGATGATGCTTGTTTAATCAAAGGATGGGGGGAGGTGGAAGGGACAGCTCTAACAAGCCCTGTTTTGGGAGAAAAACAAAATTCTTCTGGGAATCAAGAAAATGTGGAATTTTCCTGGGGACTATGACGTAGTTGTGGGATGTTGAAGGAAAAAGCAAAGTTTGACATTTTTACAAGAATGTCAAATGAAAAATCGGAGGATCTTCTAAATTTCTGGAAGGACTCAAAGTTACACATAGCGATAGTGTTTCTCCAACAGTGTTTGTTAAAGTTGTCACCCCCTGTGGTTTATCATGTTGTGACAATCACTGATTAGGGAATCTTTATTAGTGTCTATTCTTAGGGTTATAACGTTGTTGCACCTTTTCTCCTTGAGAAAAACTGTCCTAGAAACATGCATTGCTCTACGAATAATGCTAGGAACTTGTTCATCCATGTTGAACAGACTCTTTCAAAATTTAACATGGCACTATAAAACCGCATTCATGGTTCAACATTTCAGTGACAGTTGCCTGTAAGCTGAGCACTTTACATATTGCTATTTTTTTCTTTCAAAACTGTAGTTGAAGACCCTCATTAAAGTGAACATAATTCATACCGGTAGTTCATTTTAGTCATTGTTCTATTTCCTGGTAATTAATAATGGTAATTGAACTGAGTGGAGTGCGCAGTTTGGTCTGAAATCATACGCGTAATTTCAAAATCGAACGAGCGAGCAGCGCAAGTTCGATTTGGAATCACAAGTATGATTTTAGACCAAAATTGCACGACACGAAGTTCAATTACCACTTTATTATACCCATTTTGAAATCACCTAGGTTTTTGTCAATATTAATATTTATTTAACGTTCACTTCAGGAAAACCAGTTTTGAATTTTGATGTGCTTAAAAAAGGATGTGATTTAGAGCAAAAAATGGTGCAATTTCGGAATAAATTGCACTGTTGGGGAGCCAATCACATTTCATGAATGACGAGTGAAATCAAAATGGGTGTAATTAAGATGGGTTACTGAACGGGAATCACTGAATGGGTTTTAAAGTGACACCAGTTAGTGTCACGGACTAATCCATTGCGCTGAATCAGTGACTTCATGTAAACATTTCACCATAGGTTCAAGCTGTTAGTGTGGCACTTGGGGACAGCAGTGTGCTTGTCCAGAGGAGTATGCTCGATTTTCTGCTGGCATTTCTCCCAGTGGATACACGCCATCTCACGCCAAAAGAAAAGGTGACTCTGGTCGCAGCTGCCTTAGGAGTTTTATTACGCAGAGATATGTCCTTGAACAGACGTCTCTATACATGGCTGCTGGGAGCAAACTCAACAAAGAATGAATCTCTGTCAAGGACTGACAGTGTTTGCAGTGGCGACGCAGATCACGAGGGGCCAACGGAGACCTTCTTCACCATGCATTCGAGGCTGCTTGTGATCGAGGCTGTCAGGAAAGTGTTTCAGAGCCCGGGAAAATTCGAGAAAGGAGACGCCTACGGATCTAAGAAAACACAGCGACTTGAAGTGCTGAGACCGTTTCGATTGCTTATAAGCCTTCTAGACAAACCTGAAATCGGTGGGTCAATTCTCGAAGATGTTTTGCTCGATGTTTTCAGGGCTTTGTACAGTCAGTGTAAGGTGCTAAAGGAAAATGGTGTCGCTTTTGACGATACTGACAGAAGGGATTCAATCGAAAGCACTCATCTTGAAAGTACTGACTCGGCTAAAACCAAACTGATCGATGAACTTATCAAGACTGCAAACTTGCTTTTTAATGCTTTTGAACCTTATTTCATGTGGGAGTACATAGCAAAGCTGCTTTCTGAGTGTGATAAACCTTCACTGACTGATGGTGCTAATAGTGCCCATGGAGTCTGCAGTAATAGTCATGGATTTGACACTAAACCTACCACAAATTGCTCGGAGTTATTTCGCTTGACGGATTTTATTCTTGACGTTGTTACTCTGGTAAGTTGTTCATTTCTGTGTTTGATTGTTTATTTCTTTTCTCTGTTTGTGGTGGTGTCGGACACTGTTGTGAGCATAACTTGGTCGAATAGGATCGTCAGGGTGAGTTTGCTGGTTCCTTACAAAGACTTGGATGACACTTTAATAATGAAACCACAAACAGTATTTTTCGAAACTGTTCTCACTTGGATGATCGCGAACTTCACTAAGCTACGCTATGACTGGTGGGTTCAAACCATTAACAATACAACTGTACACGCCATACAAAGTAGAACCCATTCAGATTCGGAATCACTTTCATTTACCAGTAGAGCGAGCCAAGACTGTCAAAGTTTCCTAAACATTCTGGCCATAAATATGTAGTCTGCGTTGTCGAATATTTGCATTCTCATCGAAAACGGTACTACAAACTCTGCTCTTACACGACACCCTAAGCATGGTTCACACTTGTGAGATAAGCACAAGCATAAGTACAACGACGTTCACACTAGCGACATACGCACTCGAAGTGCGAGTCACGTCAGTGGAGAAACAAAATGGCGGACGGTAGAATTTTTGCGCTTAAGCTTGTGCTTATTTCACGCCAGTTCCCACTCATGAAATAAGTCAAACGCAAGCACATTCCTTTTTCTCACTGCACAACGGCGTTTTCTTGTGCACGTGCTTGTGCTTATCTCACCGGTGTGAACCAGGCTTTATCGTTTCCACATGAAAACGACACGGATATGGAAAAGGTACAAGTGATGCACGGCGTTCGCTTGCAAACCTCGTCGTTCATTTTCCTTGCTATACACATGCATTTTTTAAGTTTTTGTTTTCATGCTGAGCACACAGTTTGTTTTGTAGAGTCTGCCTCCAAAATTATGCGTCTAGATGCATAGAATTCGTGTAGATAAAACATGAAAGCACAAACAACAGTTCGCGTTTTCAATCAGAAGCACATTCGTGTGTGCAGAATCTAAAGGGCTTTAATCAAAGGAACGTTTCCAACTTCTGGGTTACAGTTTACTGAACAGAACTTTCTGCACACCTTGGGCATGGCAAGGACTGCACAAATACTACTTAGAGATTTTCCCGTCAGTGTTTCTTGGCACGCTTGCACTTTTGTGTCTTCACATCTCCCAACATTTTTTGCGTTGGCTAGTCATTACATAGATTTAGCATCACGTTTACGGTAAACGTAAGGCTGAAATTTGCCGTTTACCAAAAACTCGTGAAATTTATTTGGTTTCAGTTTATATTTTACCTGTTAGCCACAGCTATAGAGCAACTACTAAAAACAGAGAAATAAGCTAGAATAAGAGAGTTTTCTTGGTTTTATGACAAGCAGTAACCTGCCGTTTGCCGTTTGCCGTTGGTCGTAAACGCGATGCTAAATCTCTCTATTGTTGAGACAATGTTTCTTGTGTTGGGCGTCATTAACCCATGAAACCCTAATATTACAGCATGTAAATTCTCCACACTGTTCTTCAGACAGTTTCCATAGTGATGATGAGGAGAATTTGTTAAACGATCAAGACCTTCATTTCTTGTTGATCATTTCCTTTTTTCTCACAACCTTAATGTTTGATTGAGCAGTGTTAATATAAAGAGAAATTAAACATTGATCACTCTTAGGGGTTAAAGGATAAGAAAAGGCGCTGAGGAACATGTTCGAACAACTGGACTTGAATTGTAGATTTTGTGCCAGAAGAATTTTTTTCTTATTCCTAATTTAGGAAGCTGATGTAGAGATTCAAACAGAACACTGGCCTGAGCTGTTGCGTAGAATAACAATAGAAATGACAAAACGTTGCGAGACGATGACTCTGGAAGATTTCAAAGAAGGGATTTGTCTATGTTCCAAGCTTCTCTCTAAAGTGATGCCCTCGATGAAGTCCGCCAAGAAAGACGGTTCTGGAAAAGATCAGAGGAAAGATTTGGAGGGCTCCACGGAGCACGAATTGAGTGAGTGGAACATTATTGAGTTGAGGAACGAGGCCAAACGTGAGAGTTGGGGTGAAAAGTCGCTGGAGAGTTCCCAAGAGGTGTTCATGGAAGAAACGGTTCAAGGGAAAAACACCGAAGAAGATGAAAAATCGAACGAAGAGAACGGTATAGAGTTAATAGAGAAGGAGATGGATGGTGAAACTGATGCTGAAGATAAACGTGAGGAAACTCAGGAAGAACTCGATGAATGGAGTGATTTTCAGGAGGCCGAGAAAGATGGGAACAAACCTTTAAGAACGAGCGAATTTGAATCATCCCATGAGCTGACTTCAATGGGTAGTGAAACGAGAGTTAACAAAGAAGACGAGGTACCGAAAGGGAGAACTATGTATAAAGAAGCCGGAGTTCAATCTCACACACAACAACCTTTTCAGTCTTCCCTCATTCAAGCCTGCGTGAAGTACTTCCAGGATTTCTTCGCCAAGTTTGTTGTGGAAAGGGTGTTAAAGCACCTCAAGTCGCTCTGCAGTGGAAGAGTAAACGCCTGTGGAATAACCGACAAAGAATGCTACACGGCACTGAGGGCGAGTGGAATAATCAGCGACGATATGTGGAAGGATATGGATCAAGTAGACAGGCCAACAAGAGAAGAACTTGTCGAGGATGCTTGTCAAACACCAAGTCTGAAGGCCAGAAGAAATGTTGTGGGACCGACCATTCTGGTATCTTCGCTGCGACCAATGCAGTCCTCCAGGAACTGCGCAGAGGCTTTTGTAGCTGCGTGCAAACTGTTGCTTGAATTGTCTTGCTTTCCAGTTTGTGCTGGTAGCGCTTCTGAACCAGGAAAGGCTGATACAAAGGAAGGTAAAGCAAATAAAGAATTAGACATGTCATCGTAGCTGTGAAGGTAATAAACCCGTGATCTAACAGCAACAAAATGACCAGCCCCCAGTTAGCTTGATAGCTCAGCTGGTAGAGCACTGCATCGCTGCGGCAGACGTCATGGGTTGAACTCCCGGAAAAGTGTGATTTTTTTTCCAGGAATCCTTTTGGCAACTATTGAAATTACGTTCACAGCGGCGATAATTTACCACCCACAGTTCATATAAAACCTCCATATAATCCCGTATAAGCAAATTTTGCGCGCTGGTTAACTTTTCTTGCTAATTGAATTGTCAGTTGCGCTTGAAAATTTAGTACAAGCCTTTCGTGCAAAGGAATTGAAACATTTCATCTAGTTTTTTGCCACTTTGTGATCTCTTGAGCTATCACTTGCTGAGAATTATACACTTCCTTTTACAATTTTTTCATTAATTTTGCACTATTCGCTTAATGTACAAAACAATAAAAACAATAGGAAGTTTAGGTTAGATAATCAAGGTGCTGCAGACTACTAGTCAGCGTACAGCAGCCAAATCAGTAGAACCGACTTTCGGGTTGGTTAGATGACGCATAGCTTACTTAAGCATTTTAGCTCTTTGATGAAAGGAACTTCTGTGAGAGGTGCCACAAATGTGTGTCATTGTATTCAGTTCAGTTCAGGTCTTTATTTTTCTAATAAGTATGGTTTACAAATTTGACATGCCCACAGGTAGCTGATGCTAATCTTATACATGGATCATGTCTTAACTAAAGAAAGTAGGTAGACAAGTTTACAGGAATCAGGAAGATAAATGTACAAGTGTATAAATTATAAAATTGAGTTTATGAGTTAATTAGAGCCATATTAGGAGAAAGCGCATTCAACAAAGATGTCCCTCGCACACCTTACGATTCTTTTGAAATGTTGATCGTATTTTAGGAGTAACACCTTTTATCGGTGTAAACTGTGAACGTTAAAATGGAAACTGAGTCTTCCTGTGGTTCGGTTTGTTTTTGAGTATTGTGGAAAACAAATGCACCTTCCAAATGTCCCTTATTCTTCACTCCGTAGTGTCCATCAAAGTGTCACCACTGCCTCAGTGGTTGCAGTCCTTAATCCTGTGCTGTTTTGAGGTCAGTGAATTTGACATTCAAAGCTCAGCCGTGGGTACCCTGTTGGACCTCATCAACTTGACGCTTTCCGTCACCGCTGGTCACGCTCAAGGACCCAGGCCCTCGGCGCCTGTGGTGGTCATCCCCATGATTTCCCAGAAGTCTTTAGGGGTGATTGAGAAGTCTGATCTATACGAGGTATAGTTTTGAAATTTCAGGCATACAAGTTAACAAACCTGTTCAGCCACTTGACTGTAAAAATAGTTTCCACATCAGGCTACACTAGAAACTTGGGTTTAGCATGTGCTTAATAGGTCTTTTGTGGACAACCTATTAATAAAATAAACTACCTTTATTTAACCTCGCGGGGCCGAGCAAAAACGTGAAGCAGATAATTCAAGTAAACTTAACAAGTTTAAGAAACCCACTTGACTGGAGGCGAAGCAGTTGGCTATTTGCAAGCGTGGTTTACACCAACTTGCGGCCAGAGCGGACTTTAACACGGAGACTCCGCATTACACCAGTCCAGCACCCTTACCGCTCGGCCACGCTGCCTCCATGTAGGGAAGTCACCATACAAATTTGGCTATAAAGTAAAGCTGGTTTTGCTCTTGACAAACAGGTTATCGCGGAGAGTCTGTGGGACCAGATCCAAGAAGGCACGGCCCAGTTCCATCAGAGAGTAGTTGAGCTGTTTCTTCAGCTTCACAACTTGACGCCAGCTCCTTCGCTCTGTGCGAATGTC
Source organism: Galaxea fascicularis (assembly GCA_948470475.1). Lineage (NCBI taxonomy): Eukaryota > Metazoa > Cnidaria > Anthozoa > Scleractinia > Euphylliidae > Galaxea > Galaxea fascicularis. Next base: position 10,451,696 of record OX419338.1, on the reverse strand, counting down.
ATTGGCAACTCACTGGTAGACATCAGCAAGGTAAATAATTGTGGCTTTAAATAAATAAAAGGCGACCATCACGTGTCGGGTTGTGATATTCTAGGGAGCGGCCACGTGAGATTGCGTCAGGTTAGTACATCTTGGCGCGTCTAACGCGTACCAAATCCACCTGCTCTCTCGGGTTTATAAGAACATAGTAATAGTACCCATCCAGTACACATCAAGTCCAAGCTACAGGGGGTGGACAATTAAACAGCTTTCTGAACAGGTGCTTTTAAATTTGTGCTTTTGAACCTCTCATTAATAATAGCATTATCACGTTAAATCAAATGACCACTGGGGCACTTTGTATAAGAATCTAGATAAACGACCTGGCTCACCAGGGGTTCCTGTAGCTGTAGGGGTGCCTGTTGGTGGGGAGCAGGGATGGCGCAGTGGGTTCGATTCCCGGACTCGGTGTCATGAGTGGTTTGAGTATGGTTCTCTACTCGGCTCCGGGAGGTTTTTCTCGGGGTACTCTGGTTTCCCCGTCTCCTAAAAAGTTAACATTTGATTGTGATTTTCTATCATTGCAGGAGATTTCTTTACAGGGCCACTGGAAATTTGCTGTATTCTGGCATGTAGCTAGGAATGTCGTCATTCAAGATTCTGGAAGGTCATCAAGACTCGGAGAATTCCGTACACTTGACAGGTGAGAGGGAGTGGGTCTAGTCCAGGATGAGAGAGCACTGGGGTAAACCCACTTTATACCCAGGTGTCCTCAGTCGCTCTGCTTCTTTTTCCAAGATGATGATGAATTATTTTATTGTTGTATTTGTTTGTACTGTATGTTCTTTCTTGGCTTCCCTCTGCATAAATAATATCGTGATTGTAATGATTTGAACGAACTCTTTGTTCCAGGGCCCTGTTTATTATGCTTGACAGCCTGCAAAATGAGGAACCAGAAATAAGGTTAGCCTATCAAAATGAGCTGGGAAATGCTTCATGTGGCGAACAGTATCTGTACCGTTGCCTACCATTGCTCATAGCTTGGCACTATCTGTTCTCTCCCCAGGGTACTCACACAACACTGGCTGGCTCATGCTTTACAGCATGGAGACCTGGGACGAATAATTGATCCACTTCTGCTCTTGCTCCTTCATCCAATCACAGCGCGAGTTTCAATTCACTATTTGTACGCCTTATTTGACTCCAAATTGTCCCCAAAAATGCCCACAGAGCAAGGAGGAGAAAAGAAATCGCCCAACGATGTTAAAAGTTCTTCAACAAGAGAAAACGGAACTGCAGCAGCAATAAAGCAATACAACAAAGCAGTGGAGCGTAAAGCCCAGTATTCCTCGGCAAATTGTCCGGAATCAGATGACAACAGAACCACGAGTCCGAGCGGGCCGAGTGAAGCCGAACATTCAACGGACACGGACGGAGCCGAGGCCGACGACGAAAATGATGAAAACGAACCGAGGAAAGGTAAGTAAATATTTTATTTGCTCAAGCGTTGGCTATTACTTTAGTATGATACAGTGTAGTTGTGAATATCTTTATCCACTCATTTTGAGTACTGAAAGGTTGTTACTAGGAGATATAACAGCAGATATAATCCCTTGTCTAATTGTACTGAAAGAGTCCTTTCCGTTTTGAAAAGTGTGGGTTTAATTATAGCAATGTTGTCCTGTAAGACATGTTATTAGCATGATAAAAACACTGCTGACTGACTCCTAGCGAAAGGTTTCTTAGAGCGAAATATTTTTTAGCAAATTTTCTGACCAGTTATATCTTTCAAGAGCACCACACTTCGCGTCGGTGTGATTCCGTTAAAAGGCTGTTTCTCAACTGAGAATCGATGTTAACACGTGGCATTATGGAAAGCCACGGCTTCACGTTCTAACATTGTTATACAACATTGTTGTTAGTTCAACAAAGCTGGAACATGCAGTCAAGGGCGTAGCTAGGTGTGGGAGGGGGGTCCTAAGGGGCCCGTGACCCACCTCCCCCCCCCCCTTTGTAAGCCTTTTTTTAAATTAAACAACCTACAATGAACATCGCACCGGTATCGCGAGGTCACGGGTTCAAACCCGGTTGAAGTCCTGAATTTTTTTCAGGCGTCTTTACGCAATTGCATGTAATTGTGATCACAACTGCATCAGTCTTCATTTGACTTTTTTGTCGAATGAACGTTTCATATCATGTTAGACGTGACATATAACAGTTATAACGTTTAGCCGAGGTCAACTGTCTGTAGCAAGCTGTCGACTGTCAAGGTCATCATAACGGTGTTTGTTTGCAGGAAAGGAAACGTACGCTCAACCAAGCAGACGTCCCCAGTCCCCTACCGCGCGGAAATCACTCGTCCACCCACTGGACCAGCACAAACTGTTGTACATCTTGCATTATGACTCCCAGCTGACCCTGTATGCCTTCAGCACTCTAAAGACCATCCTCTCACATGCTCCGCATCAGTTTGTTTGCGCGTCATCCGCCACAAGCATCAGTTCATCAAATACTCCTCACCAGGAAAAGATTAAAGAGCTGCTTATCAGACACCGACGGTCCCTACTGGGGAAAGGATTTTATGGCACGTTATATGATAGTCCGGTATCACCAACCGGTGCGTGCTCTTTATGTCTTTCTTAACGAGAGGATGCTTGGGCCATGTTCCACTGGGATGAACCGTTTCCACACAAACTTTGATTGATCGGGTTGAGAACGCCAATCGCCATGTCAACCATGTTCTGAGCTGGCTGAAACAGTTGATCGACGAAACCAGCTAAAATGGCTTCTTTTTTGTTGTTTGTTTCAATAGAACACAAAAAGCCAAACCAACCCAACCCACCAAAAAGAGTTGATCCCCGGCAATAGAACACGGCCCAAGCGGATTTGTTTTGAATACCCGACGTAGATTATTAATTATGGTAATGGTGTAATATGCCTGTGAGAATGATGATATGCTAGTTGCTTCGCAACGGGCGAAAGGACAACTGAAAAAAAATCAGAGTCCCAGGCAGGAATCGAAATGACAGCTGAAATGCCAGCTGAAAAGAAATCAGAGTCCCAGGCAGGAATCGAAATGACAGCTGAAAGGACAACTGAAAAGAAGTCAGAGGTCCCAGGCAGGAATCGAAATGACAGCTGAAATGCCAGCTGAAAAGAAATCAGAGTCCCAGGCAGGAATCGAAATGACAGCTGAAAGGACAACTGAAAAGAAGTCAGAGGCTGGTTTCTTTTCAGTTGTCCTTTCGCTCGTTGCCAAGCAACTAGCATATCATCATTCTCACAGGCATATTACACCATTACCATCATTAATAATCATGATCATCTCAGACATTTACATTGTCGAGCCCGCAGACCACAGTGGGACACTTTGTATAAAAACCTAGATAAACAATCTAGCTTACCAGGGGTTCCTGTAGCTCAGTGGTTAGAGCATCCGACCTGTGTTACGGAGGTTGTAGGTTCGATTGCTGCCTGGGACTCTGATTTCTTTTCAGTTGTCCTTTCGCCCGTTGCCAAGCAACTAGCATATCACCCGACGTAGATGTGCAACGTGATCACTTGTAATATTTGGTCCATTTGCAGGTGCCGCTCACACTGCGCGACTGTTCGGTGGCCCCTTGATCTACCTCAAACCCAGCACCAGTAAGTACCTGGAGGTGCTCATCTCTGTGTCTCTTTACTTCATCAGAAGCGACTTCTCCAGCCACTTACAAATACAGCCTGAGGACATAGACGGCAATGTGCAAGTACAGATGGCCAGCACGGAACTGCTGTTGGGCGTCATGTGGCAGTTGGTCGAGGTTGTGAAAGAGAGCGGGGCTGGATTTGGAACGTACATAAGCGACATGTTCTCGCGTTGTAAAGTCCAAAAGGCCTTGCTTCATTGTCTTTTGTCCACACTGTACGAGCGAACTGGAGTTAGGGGTGCCAGCTCTGCCAAGTCTCCCTCTCCGACCTTCAAGTCATATCACATTCACATCGACTCAGAAAACAGCCAATCACAGGCTCGAGCCTTTCAAGTGAAACTTCTTAAGCTTATTCAAGCGGTTCTTATTCTCGAGTCTACCATCCGCACCGCTGTAGCCATCTCTAATGAAAAACCCGCGGGACACGGGACGCCACCTCCAAGCAAACCCGAAAGTCCAGCAAAAACGTTTGATGAATCCAAAGTCACTCAATCTTCCCATCGATACATCCCTGGAAAGTCATTGGCGGAGCAGGGCATGCTCTTGTCAGCGGTTCTTCACGGGCTCAGGCATGACGAACATGATATGCATTACGAATGGCTGCAGTTTGTGACCACGTGCTTGTCACACATGGGAATGGAGCTGCGCGCGTGGATCGTGCCGGTTGCTGAGCAATTGTGTCGGACTCTGGAGCAAATGACGAGTGTGTACGCCAAAGACAGAGATGCTAAAAGTGAGAGAAAAAACACCGTTGATGAGATGGGAAAACGGTAGGAAAGATTCCTGAATTACCGAACGTTTTCGGCAGACTCTGGTGTCCGTTGGTTGAATGGGTGTTTGTTCACAACGCAGCCACATTCTCAAGCTAAAATGTGCCCCGATGTAATAGCTCTCAAGAGCGCGTTAAGCTGAAACCAGTGATGTTAGGTGACAGCTATTCAAATCTGTAACTATCACATAAACTACAATCAGAAAATTAGAAAGAGCTTGCAAAATATAAAATACCAAAGAGATGATGCTGTAGGAAGTTATTCACTGAATCGATGGTTAGATCAACTTTTGGTGAATTGTGCTCAAGGTCTGGGTGTCCTTACCAAAAAAGAAGTTGAGGAGCAGGGTTGGCGCAGTGGTGAGAGCGCTCGCCTTCCACCAATGTGTCCCGGGTTCGATTCCCGGACTCGGTGTCATAAGTGGGCTGAGTTTGTTGGTTCTCTACTCTGCTCCGAGAGGTTTTTCTCCGGGTACTCTGGTTTTCCCCTCTCCAAAAACCAGCATTTAATTTGATTAGGTTTGATTTGAGAATTGTAAAGATTTCGAATCGTAAAGTTTATTATTGTTTATTGTTGTATTTGATCATATTCACATGCTAATTTGTGCCTAATAAGTATTATTATTATTATTATTATTATTATTATTATTATTATTATTATTATTACTATTATTAATTATTAAGAAAGCGATTTATTCTTAACACTGTGAATAAATCCTCGGCTAAACTTTTTTCCGCAGACCAACTGAGACAGACTGTTGTTCCAATGTGCCTCCAGACTATGTGGTTACCCTGTTGGAAGGACTTCAATCAATCTGCCACTACTGTCTCCGTGACAACACATCTCCCTTGTCCCCAGTCCTCTCCTTGAAACCTCGGATCACTCGGTCCAATTCCACGCCTGTTGTCAATGCAGATACCCTTCAGTCCAGTACGAGTTCTGTGCAGATCTTCACCAATCTGCTTCACGCGTTTTCAGTGCAGTCCGCGCCGGCTAGTGAAGTGCCAAGCGTGGAAGTAGCAAAGCACATTTTGGAGGCTCGAGAAGGTTTGTTGAGTGTTTTGCCCAAGGTATTGGCCTCTCTGTTTTCAGTTTGGAGCACGTGGAGCCCGCAGAGAGCTGATTCCAACGGTCAGCGGTTACCGTCTGAATGGCCGCTCAACTTGATGGGCTCTCCTAAGGTAGGGATTTTTCGTGCTTTGAAGCTTTTTTACTGCAGAAATTGTTGTCACGGGAAAAAAATGGTTGCTTGCCTCCTCAGAGCTGACGTGAAACAGATGTGGGAAACGAGGCATCGTGTTCGGAAGCTGTTAAAGAAAGTTGTGTGTGATTTTCAATCCCGGTTCGGGAGCGCAGTTCGTCATTAGTACTAAAGACATTTTTCTTGTTACTGCTTCCCGGTTACTTCAGTTTGAAGAGGGCAGGGTTGAGTGGAGGCTGGGTGATGAGCTGACCACTTGTCCTCATAGCTTCTGTTGGTGAAGAAACAGATAAGGTGAAGAAATATATAAATTGAAGGCCTTTTATGAGGCCTTTTGCTCCTCTCCGGAGAGGAACGTCATGAACATTTTGTCTTGATGTGGTTAGTCATTCATTTGCGTATAAATTGAACTGCTCTTAACTTTAGCAAGGGATTGTTGGCTGTTGGCTGTCAGTGGTTGATACCACGTTTGTTGACATGTTCATTTATCTGTTTGTTCGCTTGGTTAAAAAGCCCCAATTAATTGTCTTACTATTCCATCGAAACCATTTCGAAGTGAAGTATACTCCCCTATTCGTACTTTGCAACATTTACTTTGTTTCCTTCTGCACTTAAGACGCAAGCTGGTGTTCATTTGCAGGCGGTGCGTCAACAGATTCTTCAGCTGCTCACTCCAGTCACCATGAACCACACACTTGTATTTCTCGCTTCGCTTGCAGACGTTTGGTATCAAAGACGGAGGCGAGAGGGGTCTGCGTCCAAGGCGACCAGAGGAGTACCAGTAGCATCTGAACGGCAGATTATTGTTGTCGATATTGTTTACGCTATCAAGGTAAACCATGCTTTGAATTAAGGTAGGTTTCTCTAAACAGAGCAGTTTTCAATGGAGTGTCGTAAAACCAAAACCAAAGGGGTTACTCCAACAGACGTAACAGACGACGCAATGAGCCAATTCGAATTAAAAGCAATTAGATGTTGCCGAAATAGGGCTAATCGTGCTTTGAACAAATCGATCTTGAACTGCGGATGTATTTAATTAAAGAAGGGGTTCTTAGAAAGTTTGTTGCCAGCCATTAACACGGTGCGGTATTAAGTGTTGCGACTTTGCAATGAAAGCGTTGACTTTGCTTCTTCCAGTCAACTCCGTTTAACCCTTGGCCAACAGACCAAGGAGCCACGAAACTGGAAATTTCAGAGTAGATACAGTAGTGTCATTTGAAATTTCAGGCACTTTCATTGGAAGACATGATTGATAACGTTAAGCAAATCCTGCGTCAAGTAGTAACAAGTAAAGACAGGACCACGCCCACCCAGTCTGGCCTGGAAGTCAATATCCTGCAGTTCCTGTTTGAGTACTTACAGCGAGCCCCTGAGAATCAGCTGATTCTTGTGCGCTCCTCGCTACTGTCTCTCATGAAGGAAGGATTGCAGCTTAGCTTCCCTCCAGCCCTGTTTCTTTTGTTGGTGATTCTGAGGTCTTACGTGCAAAACATTCCTTTGCAAGAAGACAAGAAGGTCCGCAAAGAGCTACAGGTAGATTTTGCCTTTTCTTGGGTAGAAAAGGTTTTTAAAAACAATGTGTTTATCGCAGCACACGAGTTTGATGATTTTGGATGAAATTGAAATTGTTTGCTAATTCCGATGAAAACACTCGTGTGTTCGATACATTTGTGTATGCTTCCAATTATGATGAAAAATACAGTTATTAAGACAGGAGCAAGTGACCTCTAACGATAAATAATTTGAATTTAAGACAAAATTTCCTTTGTGGAACTATGAGACGTATATGATAACCAGATTGAAGAGCATTTTGGGGTAGGGGATATTGCTGAAACGGTTAATTGGTGTCTCAACTCCCGAGTGAATTTGACGTTTCAATGAAATGGTCGGAATGAAACTATTTCAGTGGAAGCTCTTGCAGTATAATTTTTTTCTATCGATTCCGAATGTATTTTTGTTGTAATTCCAGTCTGAGATCCGGAACTCGCCACCGCAAGGCATTGATGTTACGAACGGCGATTTATTTCTTGATACAAAAGAAACCTTACTTGATATTGAGAAAAAGGACTTAAGTACTCGCCTCAAAAATATTAATGCTTCCTTCATTTATGGCCATCTTGCCAATTGTCAGGACATAACACAGCGTTTAGTGGAGGCTTGCAACACCGTGGCAGGATCGTCTCTAGAAAACGCCGCGTGGTTCCGGCGTACACTGGCTGTTATACCAAAGCCGGAAGTCGCAACTGGCCAATCAAGTAACGTTGACTCTGAAGTCTCTGAACCTGAGCCTCCCGTCACGCCCCCTACGATTACCAACGACAACGGAAGTAGTAACACTAGTAGTTATAGTACCCAGGCTCTGTACGTGTTGGCCGAGGTGCTCGCCCCAGTCTTGGACATGGTGTTTGGCAGTGACGAAAAGGAACGAATGACAAGTTTCCTGACGACTGTGATGTACAATGTGACGCCTTTTCTTAAAAATCATAGGTACGTTCTCCGAATAATTTTTTCTTTCGGCGCTCAAACCACGTACCTTCACTTGTGTCCACTCTCATCAGTTGTCAGGTTAACCTGCTTTTGTTCAAGAAGGCCAATTTAGAGTTGCTTTGAGCCGCGTTATCAAAGTGAGGTTACAAGCACGCTTTTTCTTACGGAAATGAGTTCACATGGGGACTCGCCCTGAAGAGGATGCTCAACTGAGTGTTCCAAAACGTATTCTTCACAAACTTCGCTTAAGAGCAAAACTGTATACAACAGCCGGTTTTAACATAAATATCGACATTTTACGGCATAGTCGTTGTGTTTGTCTATCACTAAGTGATGATGACATTCCTGGCAGTAAGTGATTATTCGATGCTGTTTGGCTTATGTGCCCGATGGATGAGCAGCCAGAAGTTGCATCAGTACAAGGGTGGGGTTGATTTCATCGTTACGTTCATCTTGACGTCGACCGGCGTTGCGAAGAGATTTCGTTTAACGGTACGAGCTAAAGCGAGTAGCCTTAAATGTAGCGATCCGCTGTAGTGGTCACTCAAGTGCCCGGGTTTATGTTGTACAGCTTCAAATGACTCATTAAGCTACGAACTTGGACAAAATTACTTGAGGAAAGTGGCCTCTTGGTGTCCAAAAATCCTTCACCAAAACGCATGGCTCAACAGTGTTACTGCAGTAATTTCCCCTTCCTCCTCCCCCTATTGAATTTGGTAAGCCGCCATTTTCAGATAAAAGTTTAGGGGCCACAAAAAACATTGAATGGGGGTAGGAAGGGTGCTTGTAACTCGGCTGTTACTGTTTTGACATTAAGACGCTTTCAAGCTCAATTTTCTCAACAGTTTTGTTCGAGATTGTAGCTTTGTACTGATCGCTTTCTTGAGCCGTTGAATCTTTCATTTTAAGGTCACTTTTAGAGAAGATATAAGTATGATCACGCTGTGTTAATATAACGTTCGTGTCCTTTGTAGTCCGCACAATGTGCCCAGTTTCCGCGCCTGTTGTAGTCTCTTGGCTTCCTTGAGTGGGTACCAGTACACTCGCCGCGCGTGGAAGAAGGATGTGATGGAGCTATTACTGGACCCGAATTTCTTTCAAATGGACATCACGTGCATTGGTAGCTGGCGAGCGATTATCGACAATTTGATGACGCAAGACAACACGTCATTCAAAGAGCTCATGACTCGTGTTGCAGGGCTCAGCCAGAGCGCGGCCATTAACATCTTTGCCAACAGAGAGCAGGTGAGAATCCCACCGCTCAATATTCGCACTTCGTTAAATTGCAGCCCGTGTTTGGGAATAGGTCATATTCGTATTCTCGGTATAGAGCGTTTTCACCCACGTGACCAGCGGCCATATTGGTTAAGTGAAACAAAAGAAAGTATTTGCATAAAAATAGAGTTCAATTCCCAGAGGATTAGCCTGGTACACCAATATGGCCGCCACTCCTTTGTTTTGGAACACCAACATGGCCGCCGTGACTTCATGTGAAAACGCTCTATTGAACTGGATCTAGCATGAAGTGGAGGCTCTTGCGGGGGAATCTTTTCATATGTAAATGTATTCCCCTGCAAGAGCCTCCACTTCATGCTAGATCCAGTTCAATACCGAGAATACGAATATGGCCTATTAATGGTAGAGGTCTTCCTTTACAACATCCACTTGCAATACGTATCGAAGTTCTAGGAAGTACTGAGTTAAGTTAAAAGGGGAGCACATCTTGTATCGTTTTATAAAAAGATATAACATGGTTGATGATTATTACTATTTTTTGCTTCCTGTCTGTGTCAAAGGCAATGTAATTTTCTAAGAAAGTAAATCGTAGGGTCTCCGAGGGTGCATTAATTTACTAATTGAGTGAAATTTATACGTGGTCCAATCCGGTTTCGTTCTGGCCAATCCGCATAGTTAAATTAAGTGAGGGGGTATCCATTGGCTTGTTCAGAATGTGGTGGCGACTGGAAACGAATTTAATATTTGAAACTAACATCGGTTTATTGATTTAACATCTTTGTTGCTTCTCCCAGGAAATGGAGCAACGCGCTCAGTTTCTCAAGAAACTGTCGTTCACCATCTTCTGTAGCGAGGTGGATCAGTACCAGTACTGTCTGCCAGAAATACAAGAGCGTCTAGCTGAAAGCCTGAGGCTACCCCAGTCCCCAGTCGTCCACGAGCAAATCTTCCTCTTCTTTCGCGTGCTGATACTGCGCATGTCAGCTCAACACCTGACGCCGCTGTGGCCGACGATCGTCTCTGAAGTGGTGCACGTGCTTTTGCAAATGGAGAGCGACTTGAGCTCTGACAGTAAATCGCAGAAGCAGAGAATGGTCATTTCGGAGCTTTTGCTCGGCTCAAATGGTTATGTGAACTACAGTCAGGAAAAATGGCTGGGTTTGTACCTCGCGGTTTGTAAGCTTCTTGATCTGACCCAAGCCTTGCCGAGCGATTATCTATCGCAGTTTCAGTTGTATCGCTGGGCGTTTGAAGGAGAAGCTTACAACATGACGGCAGGTGAAGAGAAGGTGCCCGTTTTCAAGCCCCACATAGCTCGCTTGGAAAAGCTCCTTAAAAAGAAGAGAAGAGATCAGAGCGAGGTGGAGGTGCTACAGCGAGTAAAGGAACATCCATTGTTGACTATGTATCAGGTTAAGTCCTTGGACCAATTGCTGCCATTTTTCCAGGCCCTCTCAAGAGACCCGTTTGCAAACTGTGCCGAGTCCCAGGACAAGAGCAGCAGGGCTAAAAGCGCGCAGGGAAGGAGCTTGTTGGAAAGAGTTGTGGAGAGAGATTTTCTCGAGCCTCTTGTCGTCGATTGAGTTTAGTTTACAAATGAAATAATCCTTCTAGAAAAACATACTTCTAGAATGCTGCTCAACCCTATTTTTTACAACTAAACGAAATCGCACTCGAAAAAAAGCACAAAAGTCGTTTCGCAAAGTGACAGAAAAGATGTAAAGAAAATTCACTTCCTTGCTTCTTTGAATTCCTCCTTCGCATAGGATTTCGTTAAATTTAGAGAATATTTTATTATCAAGTGTAGCATTTTTTCAGATGTAAATTGTTTTGGAGGAAATATTTATAGAAGCAGGACTGGTTATTCCTGCGCTCGTGCAAACGTTGTTGACAGAGGAAGCTAACTTTAGCTTCGCACGCTTTTTCTGTAGAAAAGTTGTAGAGGGTGTAGTTTGAATGCCCTGTCGAGTGTTTTTCAGAACATCCGAAAACGTTTCAAGCGCCGACGAAAACTTTTTACGTGCATTATCAGAAATTCGATTTTTTTAAATCGAGAAATACGTTGGGCTACTTAGTTCAAAAAGCCAATACCGATTGATAGAACACCGACTTGTTTGATATACTCACGCCTGAGAACTATTTCGTGGGACACTACGCGAAACCGTCATTCGGTCTCGCAAGCCACATCACCTCCAGCCCTCTTGTCACACAGGAAAACTCAAAAAACAAGGCAGCGCCTCTTGTTAACTTCATTCGAACTTCATAGCCATGTTTTCTGCCCAAGTCCAAAGCTAATAATGTTTCGAAGTTTTTCTAGTTTGAAGAACTCTAAATTAACGGGAAATGTGAGACGTATTGAAGTATCACACAAAGTGATTTCTGCGTAGACTTCAAAGTGAAGCCCATGCAGTATGTCTTTTGCGACAAGACGTGCATTAAAGGTTAGCCAGCTTATTTGACATCGTCTCGAAAGTCTCAATTTTTTTTCAGGGGGTCCAAATCGTATGACCCGGGGATGTTATTTAATAGGCTGAATGTAAGCATTATTTTATTTTTCGTGTACGTAGATAACTAAAAACTGATTGTATTTAAAGAACAGAAAACAATTTGACCCAGAGGCATAAAAGGTTTCTCATTGACGATTGTAATCTGCTGCTTGTGTGTCATCTGACATTTTCGATGGCGATTCTGTTGCCGCTTTTAACATCACGGTGCTTTAAGAGGCGAGCTGGTGATGGTGTCTTTATGCAACTGGGAAACAAGGTTCGGGTAGTTCCTAACACATTAGCGTTTTTCTCTGCGGTCAATAGGACGCCTTATTTGTCAGATATGCCATCCTCGTCATCTGTGTCTTATGCACTTGAGTCCAAAACTATTCCTTTGCCTCTTTCCTCCCCCACCCCACCCCTCCCGGTTTCTCTCCTCTTGGTTTCGTAACATCAAAAGAACGTGAAAACGATGCGAGGATGTAAAGATCCCAGAGAAAACTAAAGCCGAATTGATGGAGTAAACAATAGTTAATGTCCTCTTTTGACACTGAAAAACAAGAAATTAAACTGTGCCTTTCTGATGTTATTTTCGTTTTTTATTTTCTTCGATTCGATTCCCGGACTCGACGTCATATGTGGGTTGAGTTTTTTATTGGTTCTCTTCTCTGCTCCCAGAGATTTTTCACCGGGTACTCCGGCGTTCCCCTCTCCTCAAAAACCAACACTTCTTAATTCCAATTCGATCCAGAATGCTCGAACGTTTAAACGTGAGCCCCTGGCTCGGAAGATTGGGCAACCACTCCTCACGCTATCGAGCTTAAATAAATTACAATTACAATGGCAACCGCATTGAAAGGAATGACTAAAAACTAGAAAACTAGATATACGTTATGAATTCCTTGGTTTTAGAAACGGAATGGTGCATGTTTATGTCGACCTGAAAGAATGGACGAATATGTATGTGGGTGGAAAGGTTATTAGATAGTTCGGTGGCTACAATCTTGGACAGAATAAAATGATAAATAACCCCCCCCCCCCCCCCCATATCAATGTTGAGTTCGCGTGCAAAACAAACTGCGACTTTTTTTCATCATTGGAATGGGGGGGAGGGGGGGCTTTGTTTTGACCAAGATTGTAGATGAGCAATGGATGGTTATAGGTAGGTGCGCACGTAAGTGGGCTAGATCTGCACGTCACACGATTCTCGTGTCTTTGCAGTACTCTACCCTTTTTCTTTGCCTGCTTGTTGACGTTCTTTCTATAGTATCTTCGATAATTCTACCAATTACCGATGGTGTACAGTTCCAAAAGCAGCCACTGGATCACGGAAACTTGCTACTGTCTCGCAAAATTTCACTTCGCAGACTTTTCGTCGCTTACTCTGAAAGCAAACGGGACTCTGTCACCAGTTAAGATGCTTCTTGAGTTTCAAGATCCCTACGGCACGTTTTCATCTCCTGGGTTTAGTGATTTCAACGAATTCAACCGAGAACCTTCAGAATCGTATGTGTGATAGTCGGAACATTCTTAATCCAATGTATGGGCGCATATATTTTTCACCGAGTTCGTTCGGGAATCCTCAGAATTTTATGTCTGATATATAGTCGGCGCCCTCTTCATCCAATTTACTCGGGGTCAGTTATATCCTCCGTCGAATGCACTCGGGAATCGTCGGAGTCTGATATTCGGTTTTTTCTTATTGCAGCTTTACACTGGCTTATTTCTTTCACTGAATTCATTCAACAATCCTCAATACTCGAAGCCAGTAAGTGCTCTCTTGTCTTGATTTTTAGCTTGGGCGAGACACCGATTTCACTCTTTGGGACTCTGTTTTTTTCGTCTGATCCACCAAGTCTGCCATGTTTCTGCTTCCGAATTCACCTGTGGACCCTCCGATTGTTACCCCTGAGTCTCAGCGCTCTTGTAAGTTTCTAATCTCATTTCAGATATCCCGTAAGTTGATGTCCTTGCGGTTTCACTTTCACATTTCACATTCGCGTTCCGGTTGGCATCTGTGACCAAATTCACGCGGTTGTTTTTCCGCAGATGGAGAATCTGTAAAGTTAAACCACACTAAGATATCAAAGGGATATAATTGGCAACCAGATTATTTTTTCGGATGTGCTTGATACAGCATGTTCCAAAAAACAAAAAGAAAATTTTGCACTGAAACATGGCGTTTACTGTGAAACTCAGAAAACCGTGAACATTACAAATGTTTCTGGAGTGTCTATTGTGTTGCAAAAGAAAAACCAATCAAACACACGATGGCTAAACCGCAAACTGTAAGGTCGATCAATTTTGTTGTTAGTGGTTTCTTGTAGTTTCAATATGCATCTCATTGGTTGAACAACAATAAACATTTGAAATGATTCTTAGTGTTCACAGTTTTGTTGTAGATTTTGCCAGTGAATTGGCTGCTCCAAAATTCAAAAGGGAACTGGGGCGAGTTTCAAATTTGAAGTAATCCATAAATTGACACCATCACATAAAAGATAACATTGAGATTTGTCGTTTGACCAAGTTTGATTCTTTTAGGTTGAACAGAGACCATGTTACGGACCTTGAAGCATGGTTCAAAATCCATACAAATGTCTCTAATTTTGTAAATGTTGCCAACAATCGGAAAAGGTACCCCTAAAATTTAAAAAATGCTTGCCAAAGTGAAATGTTTTATTTTGCATAACATCTTAAACATTAAAAAAAACATGCATAAAATTGTTTGATGTGAACGGCCTCCATGAGTAAAATAACGTAAGTTGAAAATTGAATGTGTTTTTCGTGGGCGACCTGTTTGCCTTAAGCGCATTTCAATTCATACTGAGTTTACACGTCTGCAGCATTTTTAGTATCAACCAAAACAACCGCAAAATTTTAGTTCATTTATGTGTTTATTCCTCAGATGGCTTATTTGGTGCCCAAACGTTTCGCTGGATGGCAACGGAGTTGCTTTACAGTGCGACGCGCCTTACCGTGGTCACCCAACAAACCTTTTTACAAGTTAGCCAATCAGGGTACGCGAATTTGATTAACAGACAAGCCTCCGTAGAAAGTTTCAACACGGAACAACCAAATGGAGGTGTGTCTGTCGATCAAATTCGCGTACCCTTATTGGCTAACTTGTAAAAATGTTTGTTGGGTGGCCACGCTTAGGCGCGTCGCACTGTAAGTTGCTCACAGCAAAAAAAGTTGCTAAAAACTCTAAAAGTTGCCGGCATAAAGTATCTATACTGGCGATTTACGTTGCGTTCGCCACATTACTACTTCCACAATAGTCTTACCCCAGCCGGTTATTCCGTCATCGACCACTTATCAACTGAGCAAGGGTTGGTAATTTAAAAGAAAATTCAACCTACTATGCCTGGAGCAGACGTTACTTATTTCCACCTTGTTGGTTGTGAAAAGAAACCCACAAGCGGACATAACGATTGCCTCAGTAGTCTCTTTCGCAAGAGAACTAATGCCAATCTTAAGTGGTGAAACAGAGAATTAACTCTGCAGTCTAAATTAAAGTGCTAGAGAAACCCATGAAAAACCCACTGGGCGTTAGCCCTAGTAAAGGGTATCAGGGAACCACACGAGGCAAAGAAAAAATTCTTATGACCTCGGTGGGAATCGAACCCACGACCTCCGGATTAGATCTACCGTTGCTCTGCCGACTAAGCTACGAGGTCGGACAGAGAAAGTCGGGGACGATTAAGGTGGTGAATCGTGGCGAAGAGAAAGTAAGGGTACATATATATGTTGTGCCGCGTAGCACTATGAACACAAGTGGTGAAACAGAGAATTAACTCTGCAGTGTAAATTAAAGTGCTAGAGAAACCTCCGACCTCGTAGCTTAGTCGGCAGAGCAACGGTAGATCTAATCCGGAGGTCGTGGGTTCGATTCCCACCGAGGTCATAAGAATTTTTTCTTTGCCTCGTGTGGTTCCCTGATACCCTTTACTAGGGCTAACGCCGAGTGGGTTTTTCATGGGTTTCTCTAGCACTTTAATTTACACTTCAGAGTTAATTCTCTGTTCCACCACTTGTATGTGTTCATAGTGCTACGCAGCACAACATATATAATGCTAATCTTAGCCCATCTGAATATGCAATGGGTTGTATGTGCACCCGTTGGCCACGTCCTAAGTTGCGTTCTCCGTGTGGTTTTCCAAACATACTGAGTACTGCAATTTTTTCGTTCCCTTGTAATCTACGTGCACTTCTGAGTACAAATTGAGGTTGTAGGTTCGACCGGCTCCCTTTAGTATAGGCTATCGCATGGAGCCGAGTAAAATTAAGGATTAATCATCACTTGTGTTTTCAGAACTTGCCGGGCAATTTCGGCAACTTCTGAAAACACAAGTGATAATTAATGCTTAATTTTACGAGGAAATATGCGATTACTTGTTTATCACTTAAATGGCAAAATTAATTAGGGAATCGTACATACGGTTTATTCATTTCATTGGAAGCCCGCTTAATGCGACTACAAATTTCAAACAAATCTAACCAACGGATCGATTCAATTATTTAACCAAATTCCTGGCCAAAATCAACAAATTTCGTTTCAAATGAATTGTCAAGTTTATTTGAACTGATTTACAAAAAACATAGTGATCGGGCCCCTTGATTACTAAAAATGCACTTGATTAAGAAAAAAATTGCCCTCTGTCTCAGCCAATAAGCGTTCAGTAATTTTGCCCTTCAGTGATAAGACGACTTGGCAAAAAGGCATCCGGGTATACGAATGACAGCATTAATAACAACATCTTTCAAAAAGTCTTTACGGAGGTCGGAATTGTTCTCACCTTTGGAACAAACAGAAGACAAATCGTAGACGTGGTTCCCACGAATGTGACGGACCTTCCAACAAGCATCTTAAGCGGAGGGTAGGTAACCACGAATTCTACCACAAGCGCCAAACAAGAGAACATGAAAACGTTATACACCGCCAGTCCAATGTTCTTGGAATCGTTCAGGGCGGGGTAATGAACGTTTCTCGTTTCCCAGGCGAGAAACACACCAAACAGAAGCAAAATCCCTTTCAAGCCACAGATGGACATTACCCAGGCTGTTTGATGTCTGGAGGTACACTGATAATATTGGAGGTCTTCGATGACGTCTCCATCAAAGTTGTCACTCTGAAAAAAGATTGAGATGTCAATAATTCGACAGAGTTGTAGCGTTGATGACTAAAGGAATGTACGCGCATTGAGGTCGTCAGCCTTCAAGAAAAAATATTTTTGGCTGGGAAGCGAAAATGTCCATCCACAGCACAAAATCTTGGCTTTCATCAATATTCCTCACATGAACAGTAAAAGATCCTAAGAAAATACCAGAAAAAAAACTGAGCACCGGACAGACTCAGCAAGCAGTCCGACTCCATCCTCGCGGAAGTATTTGTTGGCTCCAGTTAGTAATTTTGTAAGTTCTGCGAACTTTACGGTTTTCACTTTAATGCAAATTCGCCGGTATACGTTATTCTTGGAATTGAAAATGGCTAAGACTAAGGTCGTTCGTTTTCAGCGTATTACTCGACCCATACTCTATACTACACGTTGGGGACCAACCCTAATCATCTTAGTGTCCCGGAACTTTCATGATACCAACCGACAAGAACAATTGAAAAAAAAACCGAGAAAAAAGGCTTTTGGGTGTGATGAGCAATCTGTTAATTTAGTCTTAACAACATGAATCATCATTTGACATTTTTGATTTGTGCAAGGGGTTTGTTTTCCTCGTTTAATTAAGAACCAACCTTCATTTGCAATTCAAAACATTTCTCACAGTTTGGCCTTTGAATATGTGATCACACTGATGCGGAACCGAACACACAAGCATCCGTATTTCTGAACGTTTGCACTGTTTCTCGCAACTTGCCAAGAATTAAGAAAGATGCAAGATGTGGTTGCAAGGGTGTGGCCTTTTTCGCACCAGCTAATGATAAATTGAAAGTTCTTCCTGCAACGACAGAGTATGAGCTGACTCAGGTTAAAGTGCATTGGGTCTCGTTCTCTTTCGCTCGGTGCAGCATGCAGCACTCTGGTTATAATATATTTTATTGCCGTTTCTTTTTCGCCTTCCTCCATTTGCAAAAGCCTTTAGCGTGCCTAGCCTCCTATTGGTGCAAGGAACCTGAAAATGCAATCACTGACTAAAGCAAGGAATTTAAGACCTTTCTAGGAAGCAATTAATTTCATTTTTCACTAGCCAGTCGATTCGGCTTCACCTGATCTAATAATTTTAATAATTTTATTATTTCTATATCGCGAAATTCAATATATGTATATCTTTCAAAGCCACTCACACACATTTGGATTGGAGAGACACAGTGAATTATTTACCTTTTCATCGATTAGCTGAAGTTCAAACGTCATCGGATCAATAGCTGCCCAAGTTGACAAAATAATTGCGTCAATAAACCAACAGCCGCAGAGTCGAAGAAAAAGGCTCCTGTTACTCAGTTTGCCGATCTAAAAACAACCAAAAATGCGCGTTATATTTTACATGATCTGATTGCTTTTTTCTCCTGAAGCGAGAACTGAAAAAAAGCTTCATTCTACGAAAGGGGTCTTTACAAATAAAATACTAGTTACCCCCTTCCTCACAATATGGTGAATTTTATTCATTTCATACCTCTCTCTTCATCTGGTTGTTTGTAAAAATTTTGTACACTCTCCAGGTCTTGACGAAAATCCCACCAAAGGCCAAGGTGAAACCGGTGGACAGCAGACAGGCACTAATCTAAAGTGTGTAGTAAACGGTGAGTTTCGTTTGTGAACTAATTTCCAACATGAACGTTCATCTTACTCTAAGCCAACTTCCCCTTCCCCACTCATAATCCCTTTTCATGCTCTTCGGTTAGAGACGAGCAGTACATGCTGAAGTTGTAAAAAAAAATCCAGGTAAGTCTCATTAAAAACTGCCAGAAGCAAAACAGTTACTCCCTCCCACTCCCCCCCCCCCCCTCCCTGAGTAACCTACTTTGCGACAAATATTTGCGAGCGCCATTCGAAACAACTGATATGAAAAAAAGTCATTCAACATTAAGATTATTTTTCTTGTCCCAGTTGGTATTACTATAAAACTCAACGAAAGATGTCGCCTTGGTATTAATGATAACAACAATAATAATAGTAATAATTTCAAGTGGAGCTTAGCTTGAAACTAAGAACAGAATCTTACATAACAGAATGAAGGATCGTGTGGTGCTGAGGCAGAGCTGCTGTAAACTGACACGAAAACTTCTACATAACACAATAAACATCCCACCACTGTAATATTGTTGAACTTCGGAGATGACATTCTTATAAATCTACAGAGAAAAATGTGACTTTTATCAATAAAAAAGCTACAGAGCGGTTACTTAAAGAAAAGTGTATGATGTGAGGCATAAAACATAAGAGTAGAATGAAAATGACCCGTATGCCTTTGTGGTTTTCGAGATTCAATGGGGCATTAGTAAATCTGGGGTAAAACGTGCTGAAATCTAAATCCTGTGACTTTGTGCTTTGGACGATCAGATTAAAATTAAAGAAACGCAGTTGACTAATTTGATAACAACTTCGAAAAAGTGTATATTCATAATTTATCCTCTTCGGCAAATAGATAGATAGATGGATGATTCTACCCATATGCAGAATGGACTAAATGCTGGGCAGGCCAGCAACGAACATACATAGTTCAGTACACAGTACATTGACATTTTACCGAAATAACCACAATAATTTTAAAAGCGCCTGTAATTAAGCAAAAAATAATCACAGAGAAATCATGTATACGTTCAAAAATATCAATAGGCTATAATTTTTCACCTGGTCACCTCTGAAGTTACTTACTTGTGTTTTCGGTAAATGAAGTTGAGCAGTAGACAATACAAGCAAAAGAACATTCCCAGACAGGAAAGCACGTAGAATGTAATGGTTGTCTTCGGAGCATCCTGGTATAGCTTATGAATTATAGTGACACCATCTACGGGTACACGTCCCCCTGTCAGAAAAATATGATACCATATGGTATTGCATGGCTTAACATGATTTGACATGACATGCACAATGACATGACATGATATGTAATTCAATTTAATGTGTTGTTATTTCGATTTTTTTTTCTTTTTTCCTTTGTAAATCTTTACCTGTTACTATATTACTTTTCACAGTTATATTTGCATAACTATGTATCAGCTAGGAATTGGAGGAATAAATAAAAATAAATAAAAGTGGCGTGACATGGTACGCGATATATCATATATGATATGATATATAATATGATATTTTGCTATAAGATAAAATCAAAAATGAAATACGTTTATAGCGAGAGTGTACTAAGCTAATCCAAGCTAGTTTACAGTCTCCTCTTAAATCCCAAGAAATTCAAATAAACACAGCATGATAAGAATCCCAAACGGTCGAAGGCAAACCCGTTGGCTTTTGACAAGATGATATCGGTATTCATTTATTATATTATTATGGTATTATATTTGGTATTATATTTATCATATAAATCAAAAAGTATCTTGGTTTCATGCCACAAGGAGGCGTACGGCGTCCAGCCAATGAAACGCCACGTGCCAATAAAACCGTTTTCAGCAAGTGTTAAAATGTACGACGGCGGCATCCAAAGTGCCTCTCCACCCCCTGAGACCTCATACAACCCTCAAACTTATAAGCCATCCAACTTAGATTCCTCGAGTAACTGATCTCCTTGTTTGCCGTGTGGGAAACTTCTTTTAAATTCGGGTTGCATCGTGCACTTTGGCTTTCCAGATTTGCAATATTTGCATCTGCAAAATACATTGTTCAGTCGAAAAATGACACTCACAGGTCGGTGCTAAACACTCCATAATGAAATACTGAGAATCGAACAAGCCACAAGTCAAGTCGACTTTTTTGAGGAATTTAAAGTTAACCATAACTTTGTTTGGCATCGCCAAGAAATATCAGTGTTCCCTATCGAACATCTCATACCGAACAAATTTTACCAAGAAAATAACTTTGTTACCTTCCCATTCAAAACTGTCGTTTTTAAGGTTGAGCTTTCCGTCTCGGACATCAATTGTAGCAACAACTTTCTTTATGCCACCTTGTGAATTAAAAAGAAGACAAGATTATAAAATGTCACTGATTAAACGTCTGTTAGCCATGAAATAACAATCAAATGCTCGAAAGCATTTGCAATCAAACTTTTCTGGTTCTGTACAAATGCACAAAGGTTAACGTCTTTTCACACTATTCCTTTGATGTTCTTGTACATCGTGATTATGGCGCCGTCCACACTAAAGCGTTTTCGAAATCTCCATTTTCTGTTTCTTGAAAACGCAAGAGTAGTGGTTTTTACGTCCACATTAGCGTTTTCACAGCGTTTTCGACCGTCCACACTAGACCACCGAAAACGGATAAAAAATGTCCGTTTTCGTCACCAGGTTTTGCTCGACAGTACTTTCTCTGCACTACGCATGCTTGGGAATGACTCCACGATGCAAAACGCCATTCCTGCCGGGACATGTCAATGAGCAGTCACGTAAGTGTTTTTCGAAAACCTCCGTTTTCGCCCTTCCACACGAATACGCTGAACCTCCCATTGAACCTCCGTTTTCAAGAACCTTCACTCTGGAGAACGTTTTCGCAGTCACACCTCCGTTTTCGATCGCATTAGTGTGGACAAAAACAGATTAAAAAAGTATGCGTTTTCAAACGAAAATTAACCGAATTCATTAGAATTCCCCAAAGTCAATGGCGAAAGAACTGCATACAAAATGCGCAAAGTTATGTGTTGATAATTCAAAAAGATGTCTCATTGGTATCGTTGTGTATCATACATCACAGTATATTGTGAGTAAATGAATCTTCGTTTACTTACGTCTGTTTTGAGTAATCTGCACGAGGGTTTCTCTGTTTCCCTTTTGATCAAATTTTACGTGGCCCTGTAGACGTTTAGTTACAACAATGGCAAAGTTGAATTAGAAACTCTAATGAAGCAAAAAAGAGCAACGCGAATGAATTAAGTTGACACGTGACAAGTGCGCTTTTTTTAAAAAAGGCAAACTGGTTTGATTATCAGTATAGCAGTCGTACCACCAAATGTTTTGCAAACAATGAACGGGATACCAACACGGGTGTAAGCGGACATGCGCCATTAAAACATCTCGCAACTCGGACATAGAGTTGTTGGCGTTACCAAGTTCGGAGGATTGTTTGATTTTTTTTTTTTTTTTTTTGTTACGCGCACTTTCAATTTGTAGTCACCAGGACAAAAAGAATGCCGAACTAAATCATTTCAACCTCACTCGCGAGCTGGTAACCAGCGGCTCCGCTGGTTATTAGGGAACTTAAGCAACCGACGACGGCGACGGTAATGAAAATGTCATTTCAAAATGTAACCTCTCGTTTTTGCACCTTTCTCGTGATTATTCCAATTTGTTTGACTTGGAAATGCTGGCGAACTATCCAGGGACTAAATTACAATGAAAGAGCATCAAAGTAAGGAAAAAGAAAACAAATTTGCCGTCATGCGTTCACGTTCTCTCGAAAAACATGAAATTTGGTAATTTCACGTTGTTTTTCTGCAAAGGACGGGAGAGAAATGCACCAAAATGTAAACGCACGTGCAGAGCGATTGTTTTTGCTCGTCAACCTATGGTTTTGTGGCGTTCTCTTTGCCGTTGCCGTCCTCGTTGCTTAAGCTTCCTATTAAAGAAATCACACCGGCATCCAAACGAGACAGGCTGCTCTCCAGTCACATGGCTAACTATACCTTAACTTTGGGCGCGTTTTTTTTATCCACAGTTCTGGAATAAGAATGGTTGATACGGAATGCTTGGATTTTCATTCGCAGCATTCTGTTCATTCTGCCCCAGGGAGCAGAATGGATCGAATGGCGTTCTGTCCATTCCGGAATAGGAATGCGGAATAGAAAAACGCGCGCATTTTCCATTCTGGCCATTCTCATTCCAGAATTGTGAATAAAAAAAACGCGCCCTTTATTTAATACTTGTTAAATATCATTTATCCTCTCTGGTCAGCTAGTTCAAATGTGTGTAACTCTTTCGTGTCAGCAACCTGGTCTTATCTTTGCCTTGCCTCACTCCTTAATTAATGTAATAGTACTTCTTACGTGAAAATTTGGACTGTTTTCTGTTATGAGAACCACATTAAACTAAAAAATAAAAATAAAATGTTTCCGCTAATGTACATACCGACATGCCCGCGAAATCTGTGCGAAATAGGATATCCCTCATGATTTTTGCCCCTTCTGCATCTTTATAGCTCATATTTTCCAAGGTTTTGTTCTTTTTTCGCAACAAAGGAATACATTTGTTTAGCATCAGAGCCACACTCCAGACTGCATCATAAGTGAAGGCGGCGTAACTGTTGTAAGTGTAGTTTTCACTTCGAAGACGCTCTTCGTACTCAGCCTTCAGCTGTAAAGCAGTCTGAAGACCGAACATTGAGAGAATATTGGAAGTCAAGAGAACAACAATGTACGACAAGGGGGCGATGATAATCGTCTTTATACTCCAGGGGAGCCACCCTACCCTCCCTCCCCCCACCTCTCCCTGTTCCAAGGTGTTAAATCCCGTCTTATATATTACATGATATATGACGAATATGGAATCCGCGTTGCTAATGAATAATAATGCCATACAATTTTACTCGAGCTCGTCTTGTCTGTAACTGTGCAAATGTTTATTGGTCCAATTCTCGCTTTCCTCACCATGGGTCCACTTTTAATGTATATAGTAATTTACGTCGCTTGAAGGAATTCCATCAGGACCTGAACAACAATCCTACGACGTTGCTCACCATAAGTCACCCAAAGCTCAGTTGTGGAGTGGTTTGATCGCCAACCAGCAGGGTCGGGGGTTTGTTTCACAGTGGGTACTCAAACGTCAGAACTAACTTTATCTGGTGTATTTGACTTGCGACAAACACACTTTTCAGAGATTTAATTACTGTGACCTACCCTACTGGATATGGTGGGCTCTTTCGATGCGCTGAGTGGCAATGGAAGAGTTTCTATCAGGTTTGCAGCAGCTTCTATCAATTCCTTTCCCTCGCAATCCACGTCTTCTTTTATCCACCAGTCATCGTTATACCAGCCAACTATCATCCAAACATACTTGTTTCCGTAGACTTTCTCTTTGTAAGCCTGTTGATTGAGCGACCAGTTATATTAATGGCCTGGTTTAACTAGGAAACATTGTTGCGGCAACAAAAAATGTTTCTGATCGAGGGAGTTCAGAAACATTTTTTATTGCCGCAACAATGTTTCCTCTGGTGGCTAAACGGGGAAACATCGTGGCGACATGCGCGAGTTCCAACTGTTGCCGCAACAATGTTTGCTCTGCTAGCTAAGCGTGGAAACATCGGGGCAACATGCGCGAACATATGAACATATGAACCCAAAATTGACCTGCTCCCAACGTCAGTGGCTTCATAGCTCAGTTAGTAGAGCATCGCACCGGAATCGCAAGAACACGGGTTCAAGCCCCGTTGAAGTCCTGGATTTTTTTCAGGTTTCTTTATGCAATTCATTTGAATGTTTCCTCTGCTCGCACGTTTTGTAATGTGACCTCCGGGTACAGTTAATGTCAAAGCTCACTGCTTGTGCTCATTCCGAGTATAGCGAACCAAATGAGTTTGCGGAAGGTTATGGCCGTAGCTCTCAACAAGGACTGTGCTCGTAAATTGCTAAATATAAGCAGCGTCCAAAGTGTTGAGACACTTCACTGAAAACCACTTTTGTCACTACAAAGAAAAAAACTCTTTTGCCAAAACAAAATACTACACCGCTGTGGAGTCCCTCCTACAGATTTCACTGTTGACAACGTATGCTTAAAATAAAATACGAACTTGGAAAAGGAGGGAAAAGTGGGCGGGCTTTGACCTAAAAATATTTTAAACTGAAATAGCGATGTACGACCAGTTTTCATTTATACCGTAACTTTGCCTGTCATTTTGTACCTTGATTACCTTACCATTTGACATTATTTTGAAGTTTCTAAACCTCTATACAAGCCCAGAAGTTTCTTTTTTCCGCTTTGAAAAATTTTTAACTATCTACGCGCTGGCACCTAAATGCTAGTGCCAAATTGCACCGCAGGATATCAACTAAGAAAACTTACTACATTACCAATCTGGAAATGTCTCTCTTGAGAGGCATTCAGATTAGCATGAATGGAGGAGAGGTATTGGCTGGGGTAGTCAATAACAATCTCATACCTACCGTGCACATTGCTTTCCTAAACATGTCCTCATACATTAAACCGATGATTATCCTTGCATCTCTCTCCTGAGGTAAAAATAAAACACTGCTGGCTAAACTTAAAACCATTACTTTCTCACCGTGGAAGCTTTTTTTTCTTAAAATAAAGGTCATCAAACAGTAACGAACAAAAATCTATTTTAGGATTGCATTATGTCACTTTTGTGTAACCTAAAACAGTTGATCCTGTTGAACAGTTGATTCTTTTATTATATCTCTCAGCACGCGCGCTGTGATTGGTCAATTTTGTGGGCCGTATTCTATTGTATTGCCCGCTAAATCTGTAAGTTTCCTTTCTCGCGCGCCCGATTAACCTCAGAGATATAATAAGTATCTTACTAACCTCGTATTCTTGGTCCGTACTAAATTTACGTACTAAATTTTTCCTCCGTTGCTTTATGGCCTGCGCACTTCGCGCTTGGGCCATAAGTGAAACTGGAAAAACCGCGGTCTGTAACTTACAGTACGGACTGCTCGAACTCGGTTAGTAAGATGTATTTATCTTGTTAAATTCTATCCATGAAGATATTGCCGTTTCCGAGTTTATCCTCTGCAATAAACGAGTGAGGCTCAGTCTTGGTTAGCTGTCCGTAATGTAGATTGGAGAACATGAAATATGCATGGCTGTTTGCATCAGAGTAATTCCGGCCACGTGGTGAACACGAGTAGCTTTCTTACTCTCCTTGCCCAATTGTCTTTTACTTTGTAAACTCCTGAATGCACCTACTATGATTTCGGGATGCATACGGAGGGTGGTAAATGGTATTTTCATGACTCGTGATCGGCTACTTTTTTTTCCCATAAAATGTGAAATGGCTAATTTTTCCTCGTGAATCGTGATTTCCATATTAGCTCATAGTAGCCGTGAAACGTTGTTTTGCGAAATCGTTTTCCTTGAAACGAGAAATAAATCTTTAATTCGCCGTGAACCGTGATTTTCATTACGTCTTTGTTTTTGGTGAGTTGTGAAAGGACCGTTTTATTTTCCGTGAAACGTGATCTAGACACTCTCCCTTTACCACCCTCCAGGTGAGTCATCAATAGAGATAATCATTCGCTTTACCTTCAGCAGATACTTGACAGATGAAGATGGGTCATTTTTAAAGCTTTCGGCCGCAATTATAGTGATATTGGATTCCTCCAACATTGGAATAAGTTCTTCCTTCGTCTTTAGACAAAGACAAAACAGAAAAAAGCAAGAAATCACACAAGGGCTATGTTCAATTAACTCTCTTTTACCCGAAATTGAAATCTTACGCTCCGATCAGGCACTCGTTTCTCAATGCAAAACTACCGAAGACTAACCGGAAACAATCTCAGTCCATTGGTTGTAATTTTTCTTCCAAGCCTTCCCAGAGTATTTCTTAATTGTGGAGAGTTTGGAACTTTATTTAAAATTAAATTTTCTTTGTTGGACATTGTGCACTTAACACCGCTTTTGGGGTGCGAAACGTTTTCGGGAGTTTGAAAAACGGACACCAGATTTCAATGAATAAAGGGGGTAATTTCTAAAGAAACTGTTGTGCTGCGTCGATGGGGAAGTAGTACACAAAAATTTGGTATTATCAACGGAGTACGTTGATAAATGTAAATTGACCACCGTACTAGAATCCATGTACGGTGGTCAATTTACATTTATCAACGTACTCCGTTGATAATACCAAATTTTTGTGTACCAGATTTCAATGTTTGTTTTTTAAATTGTATCAACTTTTTTCTCACCAAAACCCGCTAAATTTTGATAGGATACAAATTCAGCATCAAATTTCTCGTTGTGATATCAGCGCTGAAATAGAGTGGTTACGAGAATTAAGGACAGGATCACACAAGATGAATTTGCTTGATATTTAACAATTTCTCCTTACTGCCTCTGTAAGAAAGGGGCAACAAATAAGAATTCAACTGAATTAGTTCTTCTTGAACTGAATCAGTCCTTTCCAAAGACTGTATACAATTTAAATAATTAATGTATCTAAGGCTCCTCACCAATACATATATGTCTAGGTTTTGGACAATCAAGGCGACCTTTTTCCATTTAAAATGTTTGAGCAATGCAACTCTGGATGGGTTTTCCATTGTTTCTGAGGTGCTTGTTCTGAAATACAGCGGGAATTTCTCTTTGTTCGAAAACAATGGCGACGATGTGCTGTACCCAATCTAAACCAAAGTACAAATAAATAGACAAATATTAAAGTTATTAAAGTATCCACGTTTCAGTGAAATTTTCCGGCACGTTCATATTATCTTGTTCCAGCGTTCGCAGCAAAAACCTCTTGAGAGTCTTGACGCTTTTGCACTGATTTCTTGAATCTTAAAAGCTTCGCGTAAGTTGTTAATTACCAAGAAACACTCATTCTATGTATCATACATTACACAGAAGATAAAGTTTGGAACGATTTAGTAAATCAAAGCAATAAAACCACTACTTCAAGCTTGACTGCACTCACTTGCACTGCTTCCCAGTATGGCGCGGCCTCGGCAACCGGTGTGGTTGCTACTGAGCATCCGGGACCCAAGAAAACAATCTTGTGCGGTGGTTTGTCGATCATTTCAAGCATGGCTCGGATCCCTGCGCCACTTTCACACTAAAAACGAATACAAACTGCTTAAAGCTTAGCAAAAAAAATACATCTACTTAACTCATGCATCTGAAAGGGATGTATTTTGTTTTCTCCGACTAACACTTCAAATGGTATAAATACATTACCATCAAGCATTCAAGCCCAAAGCCAAGACACCTTTTTATCTCTGACGCTTTCCCAGAACTTTCTTCCAGCTGAAGAAGAGTATTTTCCAATTGCAGCCTGAAGAATTTGTTCCAGGATCAAGACAAGTTGATGAAAACATTTTTCTATATCTAATTATATAATTACACTTTAAAATTGACATTGTTGGACATATACAGTCTTGAAAAAGTACTTATCAACAAATGTTGCGCGATGATATTGTTTTACATCGCCGTCTAAAATGAGGAAAAACGACTCAGGGACCCAAAGGGGCTTAGGGCTCCAGGCGGATTAGTTTCTCGGGGCTCAAGAGCTCTATGACATTTGCTTTAGGGATCCAGGCAATGAAATGATCGGGCTTGGGGCTCCATGGCAAAAAATTCAAGGCTCTGGGGCTTCAGGGCCCCCCTTTGGGACCCTGACGCCTAGTTCTCTTGTTTGAAGTCGCCAGGTGGTGTACTTTCCCTGTAACCTCTTATGCAACAACTGAATACTAATGGTAAGAAATGTGACTTAGCCTTATCAGCTTTTTTTAATTATTCCGCTTTCTGCACAATTTGAATAATATTTTCAGACACGGAGCATGACTTGCTACACTGTTTCGTTGACAGCTGTCGGTCAGCTTTTCATTCAATCCGCCCATCAGCAATCGATATGGTCTATCGTGTAGACAAGATAATTTTCCACGGAGGGATAAAAATTCTATCGTCGTGTTCATGTAGTCCTCACCTTTGAGTCCCGCCACACATATTTCAAATGATAATCCGCCAGGATGTTTGAATCGTTGTTTACGTGATCAAGTGCCATCTCCAAGGCGGGAATGAGGGCAGCTGTACTCCAGGCGCCAGCTTTGATGTTAACACCGAAAAATCCGCCAATATAAAGATCAGTTTTAGAAGTGGAGTGGTCACTCTTGGCAAAGGATGTTAAAAAACAGCAGATGATAAAAATGAAACACGGCTTCATCGCTTGTTGCTTACGTTGATCTGCGAGACCTGTGAAAAGCAATAAACCATCACTACAACAGTTTATTGAGTTACCCTCCATCTTCTAATTAAAGTCAAACATGACAACGTGAGTTAAAAGTTTCAACTAAACCACACTGAAGTTGGCCTCTGACGTTATAATTTGTATTATGCAACGCAGCCAGTCGCACTTCGAATTGATTTTCTTTAATGACAAAGCCTAGTCTTGTCAGCAGTGCAAACACTAGCATAGTGCCACTCCATTTAATTCAGAGCACTTGACACAAGCACAAACGCAAAGTCTATTGCCTTTGAGTTTTGTTTTAGTTATTTCATGGATGTCACTGAAAACTGACTGAGAAGAAAATGTGGTTTTTCCCTCCTCGAATAGTACTTCCTCTTTATGCTCTCCTTATTGTTGTTTGCCCTAGAAAAACCCTAACGCAGTCCTCACGTCGCTAGAGATACCCACCGAAGGGAGTAATGGAAAAGAGACAAACCTTTAACTTGCGCAGAGTCTAACACATTTAGCAGCGGTAGTCGCACTGTGGAATGAATACCGTGCAGCCGGTGAATCATGTGGAAACCTAATATTCGCAATATGCCTGGCAAATTTATAACCCTTATTATACTACACACACTCATCAGTATTCAACTACTCACCAGGAAAACAATTAAACAATAAAAAAGTTTTTAAATCCACAGTGGCTGGCGTGGCTATTCCTTGTTCCTGATCTAAATATAAAATAACAAGTTATATCAGATGTCGAGCTCGGGGGGTTTCGTCATAGTACCTATGCTCATGCAGTCATAATAATTTTTTTTGGTGGTTGACAGCATGAAAAATACTATGCATTTTTATTTCTTTCGCTTGTGTTTATGCTTATATTTATGCTAATTTTTTAGGTTCCCTGGAGTTGCTTAAACCTTTGGGCTAAACTATACCTAGGGTGTGGAAATTTAAAACCATTTTATAGATCTT
Organism: Galaxea fascicularis; assembly: GCA_948470475.1. NCBI lineage: Eukaryota > Metazoa > Cnidaria > Anthozoa > Scleractinia > Euphylliidae > Galaxea > Galaxea fascicularis. Next base: position 10,421,924 of record OX419338.1, on the reverse strand, counting down.
TTTTATAACAATTGGAAAAACACGCATTCATTATTTGTTTGTTTAGAATTATTATCAGTAGCTAGGATCTCACTGAGCTGTGCTGAAACTGATTCGAGGTAAGTTTTTAGATATTTTAAATTATTAAATTTTCAACCTCGGATAATGTAATTCTAGCTTTTTTATAGGTTCACGAGATCTCGGTTACCAGCCATCATACCTGAGTTTAACCTTCTATGGAAATGAATGCGTCAAAGGTCGCTCGGCATAAAATTTTTCACGAGAAGCCAAAAACAAGCAAGTTTCGTCGACCAAAAATGGATGAAAAAAAAATAGATTTGGCGAGCTCTCCACAGAGGAAATTCAAGAAATTATGGACAAGGCCGTCCGAGAAACAACAAAAAAGCCACAAACTTCGGGATGAGATTATTTAACGGTACGTATCAGTTAAGTAGTGTAAATGCCCACAATAATTACTCTTCCCGATGAGTTTGAGCTTTGAACACTTGAGAACACTGCAGCAAGGTTTTTCTCCGTACATAGCAGTCCGTGAAGGTTCAGTTCAGCTGTAAGCTCAATTTGCTTTGCTTTTGATCTTTCATTCAACTGTTCGCACGGCGGTGCATAGCCTGCGTAGCTTGGCGGTTTTGTTGGGGTAAAACGCGTGTAAACACAAGCGGCGTTCGCCGCTAGAGGCCTGGGGAGGAACTCTAGCGGCTTCGCCGTTTGTATTTTCGCGCGTTTTACCCCAACAAAACCGCCAAGCTACGCAGGCTAGGCGGTCCACGTATCATGTGATCATGACATGTCGTTTTGGCGCCCGAAAGTCACATCACTTTCTGGTCGTTTCTTTCACTTAAATAAAATTTAGCACAACCGAAGGTTGAGAATTTGATAAAACAATTGTTCCATTCGCGCTTGTTGGATATGAGATTGGTTATAGCCATCTCATATCGACCACGCGCTCATGGAATAATTGTTAAGTATTTGGCACTTAGCTACTTGCGTTTTGGTTAGGCCTGGCTAATTTATTTTTAAACCCAACAAGAACCATTAAATTATTGTTTGTCTTTTTTTCAGACTATGATAAATTCTTCCTTCAATCAAACAAAATTTTACAACGTAGTACTTTAATTTAAATTAATGTCTTTATTGCCTGGAGTAGCGAATTGATAATTCCGGCTTTCAAATTTAAGACGAATAAATCAAATATAGAGCATAATCAAAGTATTCTTGGTTATTCTACTCTTGTGTCTACCTACTGGTACCTACAAATAAAATATTTCTAGATTGTTCAGTTACAATGGACGGTTTTTCCAACTCTTAGACTAATTGTCTTGTTTTCAGTAGAACATCGAAAATAATCAGCTTCTGCTACGGTTTTGATTTGCTCACTTTCTCAACTAAAAACAAAACTATTGTAACCTTGATCATGTCATTCTCACGATTTTTCCACGCTTGGCGCCGGTTTCGGCCGGTATCGTGCCTCAAATTTTGGTCATGTTTTGCCTTCACGGTATTCGCTCGACTAAAGGAGATCCATTGCCTCCCGGTCCCGGCTAAAAAATAAAATTGTCCGCCAGGAAACTTCATCGATAGGAAGCTCAAACCTTCATAATCTTCGTATTTATTTGCAGAGAGACAAGTCTTTGAGTTTTGAATTTCAAAAATGAATATTACATGGTAAAGACGCATGACTTATGTTACTTGCAGTTTTGTTTAGAGGGTATTTGGATTCTGCACCTGATATATATTGAACGCCTCGCGATTGCTTGCTTAGTAAGCCATAGACAGCTGCGATTAATTATTCGCAATGGTTACGTACTTAATTTCAAAAAGCCTTCAAAGGTACATATATATGTTGTGCCGCGTAGCACTATAAACACATACAAGTGGTGGAACAGAGAATTAACTCTGAAGTGTAAATTAAAGTGCTAATAGAAACCCATGAAAAACCCACTGGGCGTTAGCCCTAGTTAAGGGTATCAGGGAACCACACGAGGCAAAGAAAAAAAAAGTAAAAATGATTTGTATAGAATATTTTGGCGCACCAAATAAATTACAAAACTAGACTTGACAACGATAATGAGAAAGTGCATAAGTGACTGGGCATCTTCGAACCTTAGTATGGTTATAGTATGACACAATTGAAAATTGACTGCATGGCCAGATAATCACATGGCGTAAAGTCGATAGGAAACTTGAAATCCATTTTTATCATAACTGATAAAATATAACTCAAGCAAAAGCCAACTGATTCTTCGATCTTATTAGAGTCGAGCCAAGAGTTTGCATTTCTGATTTCTTTTCATCGCTTCCACCGCACTTACACGACTCAGAATGTGAGCAAAGTAGGGGAGGCCCTCCTTGGCCTCTGTGGACGGGAGGTCCTAACTGCACCGTTCCATTTGAAATAAAAACGATCGAAAAGGACAACAGTGGAAACCATGAAACCACAAAGTATCAACAGTGGCAATTCAAATGAAAGCCAATTGAGCAGCACTTTTCGTTGGTGCTGTTTGCCTTTGTATTGTAGAAATGGTCAGTCACTCTAACCAGGCGCGAATCCAGGATTTTTTAATGGGGCGTGGCTGATACAGTCGGCCACCAAACTATACTATATTTCTTGGGACCCATGCATGTATTTCCTTTTTTTCACGTATTAATTTTTAAGGTGGGCTTCTCCGAAGGGGGGTGGCTAGCCACCCAATCCACCGCCCCCCCCCCCCCTGGATCCGCCCCTGCTAACATTTACTTTCTTGTTGTACTGACTTTTCCTCTTTGAAAAAATGATTTTTTTTAGAATAGAAGTTGAAACTGCGGTTTTAGTTACGAGTCTCTAAGTGAGCGTCACCATCGAAATGAAAGTTGATGTGAGGGATGTTTCTATTTCTTGTTGGGTAATGGTCGCTAAATAATATTTAAAAAAAAGAGCAGCAGTTTTTTATGGGGTTTAAAAACACAAGGCGTAGTCGAGAGTTTTTATACCCGACATAACACTGTTGCGAGTGTTTTGAATGCCTTCAAAAGCTTTTGTGGTAGATCTATTCATTTGTAGAATAATCGTTGGGTTTATTATTTTTTCCGGATAGAATCGGCTGTAAAATTTAGCCGTGTCTATCAGTCAGATATAAAGACACTCATTAAACATTAATTTCTTTTGTAATTCCTTTATGAATTATTAATGACTTTTTGAACCTTGAGGCCATTTAACTGAAAGGTACTGAGCACTTCTTCCCTGCTGTGCTGTTGAACATGCTGGCTCTAACTTTTAAATGTGTAAATAAAAGCCTAAAAGATGGTCATTTATTTATTTAAAAGCTCCTTGGTTTCACTTTCAAGACGTTCTTCTAACATTTCTTCACAACATGGAGTCTGACTCAACGTTTGGGACGACAAGTTTCGTAAAAGCGGTCAAATGATTCTGTTCTGATCTGAAAAACACGAAAACTAGACTCAAAATCAATCATGCGCGTCCAGTGGCAGTGTTCTTCAACTTTAAGACTACATGTTAAACCCTAAAAATTGAACTTTGATAAATAATTCAAGAGGTACACGCAAGTCAGTTGGCCTCAGTTGAGTGGCGTAGAGGGAACCAATACAAATTTCTTTAAACTTTTAGGTCTTTTAGAAAGCGAGTTCGATGGAGAATATCTCACTGATAAGAGTTACTGTGCTCTTCAAGGTCTGGTGGAGATAATCTGAAGTGTTATCATTAAAAAAAGTAGCTCTTTTATCAGCTTAAGTACTCCTTCAAGTATATCCATTTGTGGCATTGTCCCTTAACAACTTCCAAAACGAAATATGGGTCTTTCTATTTTTGGTCTCTTTTTCTATTGAATAATAGCGTCACTGCGTTTGTCGCATTCAAAGAGATTTCTGCTAAAACCTCTGTGAAATTAATGTACGTTATTTACAGCCATAGATAGCGTTTACTCCTTTGACTGTTCCGTTCGGAACTTTTATAAGAATATATTTTTGGTTACTAAACGGGACCTGTTCCCTGAAAGATACACCCATGTAAAATAAATAACTTCCTAATGCGAGCTATACTGAAATACGAGTTTTTACTCACACACAAACGCTGTTATAGTAGTTTTCCACACTATGTCGTTGTAGTTGTTTCGTGTATTTTGTTGTAGTTCACGCAATTCCTATCTCGTGTATGTACTCTTATCTTCGAAGAACGAACTTGAAGAACGAAATAACGCTGGCAAATGTTCAGTAGTTTATGCCTTCTTCAACGATTCTATTCAATTCAGCTTCTACCAGAATAGCTCTCATCTATTTTGCATTAAAACATTAGGCGTGGCAGCTTCAATTAACTGTGATAGCGGATATAAGAAAATTACTTAGACTTCATTTAAAAGTGGCTCCCACAGAAGCGAAACATAACATGCTACGCTTCAAATAAGGGAGTCATGGTGAAGTATATTTTGACTTCCCTATTTCATAGCAGGGAGCATTGGAAAGGGCAGTATGATATTCATTAAACTCGCCAAGGAAAAAAACTAATATTTGCTATTTCGGCCTTTAAGCTCATTTGTGCCGCCTAATAATACGACTATCACAAATCACAATGCTGTGATATCTCTATGCAAGCACGAATAAAAACTAACATTTGAAGTGCCACGAATTTGCAATTCAGTGATCTGTAATACCCTTTAACTGAATAATTTTGAAGCTCTGAATGTACCCATGAACAGTTTTTCGCCCAAAACCAGCCGTCATCGCACTATCTCGAATACTTTGTGTGGAACAGCGATTAAAATAGTTTTCCCGCAAAATAATTTTAAAAAAATTTAAATCATGGTTTTCTCAAAATAAAATTGTGTAGGTGAAGCAGGTGCAAGCTTTCAGTGTTATAAAGTCCCAATAACAACAATCATGAAGCAAGTTATTTACGTTGCAATGATATCGATGTCTGCCATCAGTTAGTTTGCCACTGTTTGCTTCCACAGAAAAGCATAAGACATATCTAAATTCTAAATCTTATACTTGTTACGGTGAAAAACACCAAGGGGTAGCTAAGCCTTTGTGTGTGCGCAGAACACTTCACTGCCTGGTGCCTCTGTACGCACGGCTGCGCAGTTAGTGCAAGAGCTGGCATTTCTAGCGTTCGTCCTTAGTCAAAGTCAAAGTAACCCCCCACCCCCCCACCCCCACGTGGACTCCTCAAATAATTGTCAAAGACTCGTTTGAAGTGGTGACATGTTTATCTTATAGATTGAAATTCAAGTTCGCGTGTAAAACACAAACATCTTATTGTGTATGGTATGGTGGCCTTGTATCATATAGTACATATAGTTTCATGCGAAGCGTAGCTCGGCAGTCCAGTTTATCGCAGGGACAGATTCAATAAACGCTTAATTGTAGCAAATAGCATATCAGAAAATTAAGAATCAATTTTGCCAAATCCCTCGCAAATCCACAGGGACACTTCAATTTCGTGCTGAACGAACAAATAATGACCGCTAAACTAATGATGATCAAAAAATAATAAAGAAGCATGTTTTCGTTCGTGTTTTTCACGCAACAACATTGTTTCCAAAGTCGTTTGCCGCTAATTTAAAGATGTTGGTGATGAATAGAAAGTTTTCTTGAGGCCTGTCTAGATTTTGTTCATAATGATTTCGGAGGCCCGAATAAGATGTACTATGGAGCGTTTTCACTCACGTGACCCGCGGCCATATTGCTTTAATGAAACAAAAGAAAGTATTTCCTGAAAAATAGAGTTCAATTCCCAAGGCCGGGTCAGCCTAGTACACCATTAAAGCCACCGTTCCTTTGTTTTGATATATACCAACATGGCCGCCGTGACGTCAGGTGAAATGCTCTGTAAGGGCTAAAACTACAGTATGACAGCGATAGTTGTTTGTCGCTTCTCTACCAATACCAGCTAGAAAGATCTTGACTGAGCCTTTACAAAGGCTTCGCCGGCAAATGTTGTCTACATCGAATCTGATCTCTTGTAGTCCCGGGGGTGCATGGCAATCACCGCGAGATCAGAGAATTGCTTTTCAGACATGGTTGACCTAGACCAGGTCTTGATCAGTCAGTCAACTATAAGTTGCGTATAAACCAAATTTATGTTACTATTTTTGGTATGAAGGGATAGACACAGGGAGCCAAACAAGTTCGAAGAATGACTTCCCAAAGCGGTCTTGCAACTTCCTCCCCCCCTCCCCCCTCCCTCCCCCCACCTTACCCTGGATCTGCCCCTGCCTGTACATGTCATTAAGTACAATGTCAACGATGTTTTGAATAGGAACGGAAACAATCTTTCTAAGAGCCTGGACAGGCTACAGTGTGCTTCGTTAGCCGAACAAATTAAATATGGAGTATTTTATAAGCCTGCTCTTAGAGTTGATCATGGGGCAAGATTGGAACAATTCTCTTCCAAATTACACATATTCCCTACCTACCTTGGCGTTAAACTACCAACCTTCGCTCTGATGGTTATATCCTTCAATTTTGTATATTTTAGGACGCCCTGGTTGTTGGAAAATTTGTGAAATAATGCAAATGTTTTGGTGCGTCTGGTGCCCATTCCTCCTAATGTTGACAAATCAAGATCTCGAGGTTGAGGTATGTTCAAATCATATTTTAGGCGTGCCGTCAACTTCCAGAAAGGGAAAATAATCTCTTGCTTCCAGCTACGTTTGATTTAATTTTTGTACTTCACATAGAAATAATAACATCCTGTCACTTCGGTTTCCATTGAATTGATTGAAATCAATATTTTGCTATATGTTTTGTTTTCAACTTTTTCCAATTTAAGAAAAGATGCTTCACTATTCCAAACCAAAATATTTCAAAAAGAATGTGTGATACCTCATACTACTCATGATTTATCTTATTTACCACCCTGAGGTATTCCCTCTCATTAAATAAGTTAACGAGAAGTATTCCCGCTTTACTTTGCGGTTCAAGTTTGCATTTTAATTACTATGACATTTTTCTTTTCAATCAATTGTAAATTTCTTGCATTGTAAGATGATCTGTTTTATTCACAACCGCAACTCCAAGTGCGAACAGGATTTCAAACAATGGGAATTTTCTAGTACTGCACCCTGTTACTTATTATGTTGCTGTCAAACTACTAAATAAATTACAATGAGAGATAAGAGAACATAATCCATACAGCATGAGAGGCTCATGAGAGGCTCGACCTTTCACAAAATCGGAATTGTATTGTAACATAGACGATTAAATCAGTTTTCTGACAACAATGACCTGGAAAAATTCAATTTATCAGTTTTGGTTTGAAGCAAGTGAATCGAAAATAAATTGCACATATATTTAATTTAAAAAATTTACGGTCGTAATTATTTTCAATCTATTCTTGTGTTATTGGTAGTTGATTTATTGCAAGTGAAAAAGAGACAATGGTTTGAAGAATACAAGAAAAGCTATTCTAGTTTTCCCGCGCCGAGCAAGAGAAATTCTGCATCTTGGTACATTTGTATCTACTTGTTCCAGGCAATTCTAGCAAGGCCATCGCTTTGTATTTTATTCCACATCCAAGTTTTCGTACATTTATAATTAATGTTCTGCATAATTAAAACTTGAACTTTATGGTGAACTCACCTCAAATGTCTTCCGTTTTAGCTTCCTGCACTGCAAGCTATTAACTACACTACAAGAAAAGGAATACAGCGAATTTACCTCACAGTTTTCCCTTTACACTTAGTCTGTTATTGCTTTTACTGCCCTCAAGAGGCCTCGGGCAGGCAAGAGGCCTCAGGCACGTTACCTTAACATCTGACATTCGTAACACGATATACTGAGTACCAGTCACAAATTTACTTTTTAGCTTTTCCATTCAAGAAAAAATATATATACCTACCTTGCTCTGTATCAGAGAATAACTAGCGCGATATGCAATTCTCGCATTTATAACAAATATCTGGCAAATTGTATGCGATACGGACCGACATCTTAGCAAAACTCCATTGTCAGTCGCTACCTTAAATTGTAACGTGCGGTCGACGGCGCAGAATTACAGTCAAAACAAATAGCAGTGCTTTATCAGAATAAAGAGCATATCGTGCCGCTATCACATACGTTTATGAGTTCAAGAAGAAAAGACCAAGTTGTAAATCTTAGTGCAATCACGAAAATGTTCCTCGATTCGGCTTTGCAATTTGCTGGAAATATGGTTTCATAAAAAAGATGCCTTGCAAAACTCTCATGCTCCTTCGTGCTCCGTCATGACTAAAACCACTGCCAAGCCGGCGAGCCACCAAGCCGCCCAGCGCCGAGCCACTGTCTTGTATATCTACCTCGCTCTTACAGCACTAAAATCACTGCCGAGCCAGCGAGCCACCAAGCTTCAAAATCTGGCCCTGTATTCTGTGGTTGCTGCTCTCATGTCCGCCGCTGATTCAATTCGTACTATTGCCGACATTGATTCTACTAAGTTACATTAGCGGGCGTTCAAAGCATTAGCTCAAGTATTTCTGTACGTAAGCCTTTTAAAGTTTCAATGATGTTACTTACTGGAAACTCGAAGAAATAGTGCATGCTGATCTATCGTATATACTGTATATCAAGTATGGAGTTTGTGACACCAACCTGAGATGAGCCAAGTCACAAAATAACGGTAAATGCAATCCACGGGTTAGGTTGATTTAGTCCAACTTCAACCTGTCAAATATCTTTCAGTGCAAGTGTATTGCCCAAAGTTCTTTGACTACAAATTTCTTCGCAAGCAAACATGACCAGCTGTCAAAGAACTGCATTAGCGTCTAATCCAAATGCTAAAAGGTATGAATTGCATTAACGATATTAGTTCTTACTACATCACACCCCATTTGCATGCATTTGCGTCAACCCGTATTCAGTGTGGAACTCCCTTGAGAACTCTTGTGTTTCTTTCTTTTGTTTTCTTTTATCTTATTTCCGCCCAATAGAGTCTTCGTTAATTAAACTAATTTTTTCCTGAGGTTCAGTAGTATTTAACCGAATTAGAATTGCGAATTTTAAATAACGATTAACTGTTAATCTGGGCCGAGTGTGCGGGCTGACTAATAGATGCCTCTGAGATGCTCTGTCACATTTTGGTAAATGAAAGGAAATCTATACAACTGATCGACATAAGAAACTCATAAAATTAATAAGGAATCCGTAACTGATCTGCTGCGGTTTTTTGGTTGTAACTGGCACAACATTTTTTTTTCTTTTTGTTTTTCAGATCAAACTAAAAAAGCCGAGCGGTGTTTGTATTAAGAGATTTGCATTTTTTTTCTTAAGTACGTGGTCGAAACACGTTAGCCCACAGCTTAACAAAACCTTGAAGGATGTTGGATGTGTTCCCGGCCTCATATGGCCCTGAGGAATAAATGTGGAATCAAAATACGAAACTAAATACGTTGTTACACACCTAAACTAAACCAAAAAGTATGTTCACTGCTATTATTACGGCGGTTGAGCCTTTTGAAAGGACACAGCGCATGGTGTTTTCTGATGCCAAGAAGTCTTTGAAAGATCGAGTACAGCATCAAGTTAATTACACAAACTTCGCTTTTATTCAGTTAGCCGAGAAAAGAGAAAGAGACACAACGTCTTTGAATTGTCACAAATGACTGTTTTGAGCTTCATGGTTAACTCTTTGACTCCCAAGATCTGATTATTAATTCTCCTCTCTAGCTGCTTTATAGTTTCTTGTACATGAGTTTAGAGAATCTAAGGTTATATCAAGATAACACCCTTTGACTGATAAATTTGTCTATTCTCATCACCTGTCTGCTGGGCAATGTATTGATATTATAAAGAGAAGTTACATACTAATCATTACTCACATTGCACTGAGTCCACTGACTCTCAACCTCGTCCCCAGAGTCTCTCCTCTTCCCGTCCCCTGGAGCTCCATGGGACGGGAAGTGGAGAGACACTGTGGGAACGAGGTTGACTGACTCCCTGAAAAATCAAACCATTATGTCATTGTGGTTTACAGAGAAAACTCTCCTGCGTTCCTAAGACCTTTTACCCCAAGTTACTCATACAAGGCCAAGTTGACGAGCCTTTGTTTTTCTAAATATTATAATTTTCAATCGAAATATGCCAGCTGACGTAACAACAAGGCTGGTGAAGTTCAACGAGAAAAAACTGACTGGCGAGCGTAGCTTTACAAGACTTCCTAACGTATGAGTACATCGTAATTCCCACATCCAAGTCCATGATGATCTAAGTGAACGAGTCGTCGGTTTTCTCAGGAAATATTGTTATTTCGAGTCGAAATTTGTCGGCCGGGCGTGAACAACAAGCACTAAGAGAAATACCTCGATCACTGAAGCGCATAGCCTTACAAGACTTTCCAATCAGTATCTTCTATGAATACGAGACTACAACGTAACGTTCCCATTCAGGCCCGTGGTGTTGAGAAAGATGACTAAGACGCATCCAAACCATTCGCTCAGCATTTTAATCTCCCTAGCTAACCATTCGATTTCCCAACAACACATGGCGATCTCAGTACGGCTTTTCCCTACATTAAGGATCGGACCGTCAAGGCGCGTCATTCATACAGCTCTCCGTGGCCTCGGAAAGCTGCAAGAATCTACAGCAAAAATTCATCTTCCAAATCGCGTGCTATTAATCCCTACGGTATCAACGAACACTTTTTACCGATTATCAACTCAGTTGATAAAACCAAATTTCCGTGTACTAATCCCCCACCGACGCAGCACCACAATTTCTTTAGAAACCAACCCCTTTTTCCCTTAATTGGTTCGAGTAACCTCAGGCAGTAAGTGGGATTAGAAGGCCATAGAATGTCAATATGATTTGCTTCAAAGGCGGCTGAAAGTAACATAGACGAGCGCACTAGTAGTAGTAAGTTAAGGCCATCGCTTGGTCATACTGCGGAGGTCGGAGTGTGTTTCTTGTTACTTATACCTTCAAAATTCCAAAACCCAAACCAAAATATTAAAGTAAAAACAAATATGTTATGTGGTGCTACGTACTCGTCCGTCGTATAATTTGCAATCTCAAGTTTGCTTTGCATAAAATCATTGTGTGAATCTTTAATACGTAGTGATACAAACCTTGGCTTCATTGTTTATGTATACCCAGAATATTAAATACAGAGCATAAAAATGGATCGATGGCTAACAAAACGTCAAAAGATAATTTTAAAAAATCATTCAAAAATATATTTTTGCTGATGCGAAAAATATCCATCTAAAATATCCGGTTCGTAACAGCGCTACTAAAGAATGTAGTGTAGCTGTTTGTAAATTTAATATCGAAAGATAACTGAAAAAAAATAGCAGTACCCATCGAAATCGTTTTTCAAATCTTTGCCGATCAGTGTAGATTTTCTAAAGGTTTCGTGGTGACCGCTCACCTGGTATTAGCCGATTTAATAAAATCGATTCAAGGCGTTTTTTTATCAGGACGTTCCCCTCTCCGTCTTAACGCACGGATGTTTTTTCTTCATGTAACAGTAAAATACTGTCATCAGGATTCTATACTAAGTGCCATGTTGTCTTGTGCAAATGGAACACGCGTCGAAAACTGAAAAATGTAAATTTGCTTTGCTAAGGATTTCAGACACTTACGGATTCCAAGCGTTTCCCTCGATCCTATGAATTATGATTTCTCATTTTATAGTTGAACTTCTTAAATCTGGTACTCTTGTCAACTTGTCAATTTTTTTTAATGCACATAATATTTAAATTAATGTTCAGGCTAAGTGGCGCATGTGGGTAATTAATCCACGAAAAAGTCTTCAGTCGGGCTCGTGTTGTTTAACATGGTGATAATATCTTACCTTCGATTCCTTCAAGCGTTTGAGTCTTTTCAAGTGAGACACAACACCAAATTTACTGCTTTTTAGGAAACGGGGTATGACAATGAAGCACGATACTGATAGGAAGTTGGAGAGAAGAGTCTCCCAGTCTTTAACCTTTACTGCCAATCTTGCAGAAACGAGCGAGTCTCCAAAGATCCGTTAGGTTTGCGGTTTTGTTGGCTTTTCCAAGCAATACATATAACCGGAAACAAAGGCGCTGAAATCTAAGCATGTGCAATTCATATAGTAGTCCGGTTTTCCGTCACTCGTTTTTCCCGACCGCTAGAAAAGGGGAACGAGGACCCTGGGTTCGTGATTGGAGGCTCTTTCTCGTTTACCTCCAGCCCCATGAAAGGATCCCATGAGACTCTGCTCCAAATGATTCAAGAACAAGTGAGACTTTTGAAAATAAGCGAAAGCTGCGAGCTTGGCTGTTGTCCAAAAGCCTTGTGTTTGTTTTCATGCGCCTGATATTGTAACAGGCACTGATCTTTACTTTTCTCTTACAAAAAGTGATCTCAGAACACATTAGCAAGAAGACATGAACGTTGACAGATTTTCTCAAAGCACAAACAAACCACCATCACTTTTGAGCTCTTTTTTTTTAAGGGCGCACGGGATGAACTTGAAAAACGTCTACATTTCATACTCATGCATTGTGAATGGGCCGCAGCATGAAGGGAACAAAAGGGAAAAGCTGTCTGCTTGGCGTTATTTTAGGTGGTCGTAGTCAATACATGTACGTAATCGGGCGCCTTTCACCTAGGTGGTCATATGACCATTTCCATCTTGAACCATCAGCTGAGAGTGAAATTCATATTGCGCAATGAATTTTTACGTGATTTTAATAGAGCTTATTCCCAAACCTAGCCAAACCTGCCGCCTCTTTGCAATTTTTCTTGATGCTTGATAAGAAGAAGAAGAAGAAGAAGAAGAAGCGAGAAGAGCCCAAGGAAAGAGAAACGGAAAACACATGAAGACTCCCGACGATTTCCGAGGGTCGCCGAAGATTTCCGAACATTACCCGAACACCTCCGAGGATTTTCGGAATTTTGTTGGTCTTTGAAAAAATTTACTCATGCTTATTTATTCCAAATTGCACTCGAAATCATGTGATTACCTATACAAATTGCAATGTTGAGAGTCAATCAGATTGCAAGAATAACCAGTGATTTCAAGATGGGTGTCGATAAAGAATGAAATGAGTGTTGACTTATAAAGGTGTGAAAGAAGCGAATTTCCTCTTATTGCTAAGCTCACGTAAGTGAGTGGGTTGCCACATATTATTGGTTGCAACTCGTATATGACAATAGCGTGACCGTAAGATCTTGGAACTCTGCCTGCAACGAAATGAGCCAAGATCTACAATCAAATGAATGCCTTGTTCCTGAACAATGATCTGGTCCACTTGATGCAAAATATCCATGAAGATGGCAGGGCACCTCTCGCTCGGCCACGGAGCTAGAGCAGCCCCTTTTACAATTTAAGCAACAACAACATTGACTTTATTTTAAACAATTAAATCCACGAAGGCTTCTTCCCTCCGTCGCGCTCTCCGGCCTGGCCTCAAGAGTAGGCGCTTTAGAACGTTACCCCAAAATCATTTTCATGAAACCAGGTACCTGCCTAACCTCAGGATAATGCCCTTCAATTGCTTTAGGTCCCAAAGTATCACAGCTTTACCACTTTAAAGTGTTAAAGTAAAAATTGTAATTATATAGTCAACGCCTTGATCATCTAATAATGCCTTGTACTGTCATAAAAAAATGTTGAAATTCTTCTTCGTCGTTGTGTTTTAAACATTTGTGCGACATTTTGTTCACAATTTAATTTTGTCGCTTAGTGTCACGGGAAGGTGCAGTAATAGCGACCATATTTTCCCAATGACAGTTTTCTCTCCTGCCCCTTTTCTTCAAACGAATCAACATTTAATCAGTTTCCTTTATAATTAAAAAAAAATTCTATGTTATGTAAACTGGATTGTTGCCATGGTGATTTCCCCCTATTTTTAACTGACCCTGTTTACATAAGCAGAAAGATATGGTTTGGATACAGATTAAAACTCAGGTTTTGGCTGCCCGTAAAATTATCACTTCGGATCCTTTGTTAAGGGGCCATCTTATTATACATGGCAATATACCATGATAGTGTATGACCAAAATACATGCGCGAGAAACTAACGAAATTTACAACTCAGATTGCAGATGACAAGTGTTCCGTCAGAAATGAAATTCTGTAATTAATTGCTTTCCTTCATTTATATTCATAATTTTCAACATCAAAGTAGTACAAACACCCATATCATAATTCTGTCGCATTACTTAAGATTTTCAATACAGGCCGAGAGCACATTCCCGTCTCCTTCCTTACTTTACTTAAATGTTTCTTAATCGTTCTTCACAACAATAAAACAATGATAATTTTGTACTCCGTTCTGACTTCGAAGAAAACATCTTTCCGAGGCTTATTGAAAAAATCAAGGTTTCGATTAGTCTCCTTCGCAGCCGTTTTTTGGGCTGTCACGCAACGCTCCCCCACTTTTCACTTTTCCGTGGTGTACTGCATCAAAGACACTTTTTAAGGAGAAATTATCACGAACAAATGAATCAATCATGATATGGAAACCAGGACATCAAAGAAGCAGTCATGATTTCGCCAGAAGGGCTATAATTTCTCATAGAATAAATTTATCAGTAAGTCCGTCATTCCCAGGCGTTTTGCGAGACGGTTGAAACACTCAATTTCTCAGTGCAGATATTTTAGCTAATTTATCGCAAGAGTAGTGGTTTTCCTTATAGAAAGTCGAACAGATTCTGCATTTGCTGTGATTTGTTTAAATAAGCGAAAGCAATTTCTCAGTTGGATCGCTTATCACAGCATTGCCTTTACTGCTTCTCTGATCTTACTATGGCGAACAAAATAAATGATCGGATTTATAGAAGAATTTATTTACAGAAAACTTGTACCCCACGCTAGAATAAATTATTTAACTGAGAAGGAAACCAATTGACTTCTGCAAGCAGCGAACGCTTACCGCTTCCCAAAAAAATATCAAAACAAACTTGATGATATCGTGATTTGTCAGTGTCTCGCAGATCAATTATTTGATCTGCTTGCCACTGACAAATCACGACATTTTGCTCAACCTCGTCAAATAATTGTTAACAATTGTCTGAACCGTACAGCTCACCGTATAAATATGACGACTACCAGATTACCATGAAAGGCCTAGACACAGAAAGGCACATTAATGGCACCCAAAACCGCATTAGATGTAAAGGTAGACGTGTCATTACTGGGGATCTGTAGCCAAGACGGGAGACCACAATTTGTGCTCGTCTGATATTCAGCTGGCATTGCTGTATACGACGAAACTAACAAAAGATGTAAAATTCCAATAACCAATACAAATTGTCTCTTTCTACAAAAGGGCAAAAGCTACCTACGAATTACATTTAAAGTTAATTTGTGCTACATTTACACTAGCCTTAGAAACCAAAACTCTAAACATCTAACCTTCAAATATATTTGTGTAAACACAACTCTCAAAAAGGCTACTGCGGTCAATTTCTCCTCCGAGTACAACTTCTGAAGCGCGGAAATGAATTCGGCAAATAATTATAAGAAAGGAATAAACGAAGTAAAATTCCAAGAACCAATACAGATTTGTTCTTTCTACTTTTCTACCAGTTCTATTCAGTCTATTTAAAATGAAATTGTCGGCTTATTAGTTTCCTGAGTTTTGACTGAGCCGCATTTCACGAGAGCTTAAAAGGCCTGTAATCTCTGTTTTGTTTGTTTTTGTTACTTAGTCACGTAGAGAGTATCGTAAAAACGAAGACAAATAAAACGTAACCATAAGCTGCACAGTTATGCCCAAAGAAAGACACTATGTAAATGGACACTTTATACAAATTGCGGCAACCGCTTCCCTCCTGCCATACATTTCTCTGTAAAAATTGCCAAGTTCGGCGCCTCATAATTCCCCTACTTTACGACCAATTCTTATAAAAAAAACCTCGCATATTTACTAAATTTCCCTTCATATATCGATCTATGGATCTTAATAAGATCTTAGTAAGATCTTATCAAGATCTTACTAAGATCTTACTGCGATCTTATTAAGATCTTACTAAGATCTTAAAATCCTTAAAATTGGATTTTTTTTTATAAGTATTGACTAAGAAATATCAGATCAAGATCTTATTAATATCTTACAAGAATGTTAACATGAAGATATTAAGATCTACATTAAGATCTTATTAAGATTCTGTTAAGATTTACTTCAAGATCTTACCAAGATCTTAAAAGGCTTAGAATTGGATTTTCATATTAGAATTGACTAAGATATATACTAAGATCTTATTAATAAGTTACAAGAATCTTAAAATGAAGATGTTAGGATCTGTATTAGATCTTATCAAGATTCTGTTAAGATCTTACAAAATCTTACAAGATCTTATATTATCAAGATTTTAACCCATTGACAACCAGCCCTTTTTACGTTTTCGGAGTGATTTTCCAGCAAAAACGATCCATAGCATTTCATGACTTTATATTTGAAACTACCACGGAAAGTGGTGCTGCCCTAAAGTACTGAAGGCTCAAGGTTTCTGAAAACGTCATTGTGACGCAGCTATTTTTCAATCGTGGAACTCAAGAACGGCCCAAGTTCGGTTTGTTAACGTTTGCGAATTTTGCTAAGTTTACAGCCATTTTTCATCTTTAGTGGCAGCCTGATGAGCATCATTAAGCGTGACGGTTGCTAAGAGTCCACTTTCTCAAAGAAGCGAGCAAGGTGATGTACTTTGTTGTCAAATTTGGCTTGTTACTCCACGAACTGAAAATTTGGCTCGTCAGACACTTAGTACCTTTGGGACTCGACTTTGGATGAATTTCTCGACCTACCGCCGCATATTTTGGAATTTGCAAGCACTGAAAATCCCCACAAGCACCAATTTTTGGCGGTAGGTCGGAGTGGCTGAGAGTGGCTGAGTTTCTATGTGAAAAAATTGGGGGAAGGGACGAGAGCTGTCAAAAATTCTCGTTATTTCCCAGCATGCAATGCGGTGGAGATGTTGAAAATAGCGGGAAGGCTGGATTGCACTGGTACAAAAGGCTGTCTCTACGCTCAGGAAAAGAATATGAACAAAAAAAGTCATTTCTAAGCTAGAACAAGGACTGAATTTTACTATGATGGTCGAAGTTTTGTTTTTCGACGATAATTTCTTGAAGAAACATAATAGTAAAAAGGGGCATTTTCGTCGTTTCTGTTTAACGCTAAAAATGATCATTTTTGTTCTTGTCCAAACTCAAAAGGTCATATTTGGTCAAAAGTGCTACGTTTCTTGCGTTTATTGGATATCCACATTTAAAGGGCATCCCATTTCATGCTAACAACTGACAGTTGAGCCAATATTCGCGCGATTGAGAAAGTTGCAACGTTTTGAAGCAAGGGAGTCTTTTGCGGCCGGTTTTGGCCGGCACGGTAGTCAATGGGTTAAGATGCTTGTCACTGGATTTTTGTTTTAAGATTTGACTAAGAACATGTACTAAGATCTTATTAAGATGTAATATCTTAAGCAAGATCTTATTAAGATCTTAGTCTTAATTGCAATCTTACAAGATTCTTACAAGATCTTGTAAGATCTTACCAGATCTTAATAAGATTTCCACCTGGGGTGAGATTTGGACAAAGTTGACACTATGCTGCCTACACGATTGTTTAGGTCAAAGGTCACGTCGATTTCACGTCTAATTATATAGCAAATAGTTTGATGCTGCATGCTGCTTTCCATATATGGGGTTGCCATATTTGGGCTGTTTTGAGCGGGAGAGCGGCGATCGGACGAGTGTGTAAACAGTGAAGCCGTCGGAACAAAAACAGAGGAAACTCTTCATTATCTCACTACGTTTTATTCGCTGAACCCACAAAGTGTAACCATAGCCATGTCCCTTTTTTTCGTTTCGTCGATTCCCTAATCTGGTAATGAGCAAAAAAAAAGTGACCTTAGTGACCAACGTAGGTAATAGCAAAGAAAGTTCGAAAAATCCTTGAATTTTCATTGACCTGGTTTTCATAACTCCAGGTATATATAGACTTTGAGTTTTGGGTGTTGGGTTCTCTTGATGTAAGGGTTTTTACAATAGACTCCCTTTTGGTTCGCCGCTGCAACTTTCCGTTTCGTAAACGGTCGTTACTATTTTTAAGACACTTTCAACTGATAGAGAAAATCTTCCTTATTAAAAAATAGAAATTTCCAACCCAGAATTGAACCTGAACCCTTTGCTTGCTACGATCTTTCCCTAACCAAGACGCTACCCCGACGATCAGCCACAGACCCTAAAAATTTTATATATTATAGTTAACTGGCTTCATAACTGATACATCTATAACAGGTCACCCTAGCCCTATCCCGAAATATTATCGCAATTTAACTAGGGCCTAAACGCCGCCCTTTCGAAGTCTTTTTGAAAAGTTACAAATTGCCTTATTATAACTCAATCCATAGCTTATAAAATTTCACCTGCCCTACTAAAGGCTTGATTAGCAATGATGGCATCGACCGTTAATAATGGCAACGACCGTTTACGAAAGGGGAATAGGCTTCGCTGCTACCAGTTTTCCCATAACTTAACCATCCACAAGATCTTTTTTGCTTTTCAGCTTGAGTCGTATTTTACGCTGGAAATAGCATGCGAAGAACTGCAGCTTGATTTTAAAATATGTTACAACACAAATTTTCTCTTCAGGGCCGACAGCGACAGATCGCTTCAAATATTAAACAGTCCAATGATAGGACTGTTTAGGATTCGACATGTGGGCAAAGAAACCTTTAAAGTGACAACTCAACCTGTTGTTTACGTTGTGGACATCGTTGACGTGACGGACATGATCTGAC
>OX419338.1:10398246-10400746 GCA_948470475.1 Galaxea fascicularis | reverse complement strand
TTGTCGACCAAGCATACATTACTTCAAAATGATGCCGAAGAGGCTTCTTAATAATATTCATAATTATTGCCGGAGCCAAGCTGAACAACAGCACAGCGATCACAAGGAGCATGTCCGTTGCCGCTTTTTTCTCTCGCCTGAATAGTATGGATAAATTCTGCCCGGGAATGGCTTCTTTCACTTGATTGTTATGACGGCGAATGGCAACCAAGATTCCGATGTTATTCACAATTGGGATAATGAAGAAAATTATGCCAATGCTAGTGCTAATATAAAAGTGGATGACGTCGTCCAAAAACAAGATGCTTAAGATCGACCACAGGAGCCATGTTGTCCCCACTAATGCGCTTGCCTTTGCTGCGTCTGTGGATTGAACAAGTTTTTTTGTGATGAAGTCTTAGAGCACCGTTTTTTATAGAACCTGATTTGTATATTAAAGGGGCACTGTTATGGGGGTTTTGCTGTTTTCTGACCTAAACTTTACAAAAATCCTACTTAATGACCTTTATGCATGCCAAAAATAACGTGTACATTCCTTAAAATATTAGAGACATTTTAAGCCATGGCCGTTCAAGATAACACGCGAGAATTTGAAATATTTAGGCTAAATGTTTCAAAAAGCAATTCATGTCCATCCTTGCAATCCGTAACAGAAGAATGCTACCTAGAAAGGAGTTTAAATTAATTCATCAGTGAAAAAGTACAAATGAACACTCTCTTGTAATCATGAAGAGCTTCTGAGCAGAGAACATTATGCAACCGACCTTTGCATGACCATTTCCCACAGATTTCCTAGGTAGGAATAAAGACGAGCGCTATTTCTCCTCACGCAATTATTGGGGCAACGGAAAAAGAGATTTGTCTGTTGAAGAGCATATGACAGTAGAAAATACGACATCATCAACTCTGTTTTTTTAGAGAGGCTCGCAGCAGGTTTTTGGGTTTGCGGTGTACCTGTTGAAATCAAAATTTCGTACAGAAGACAAGCTTCGATTTCCTCGACACTTCACGATCTTTTCGACGCATGACCAAACGTTACTTTCTTGTCGATTTGGACGCAACAGCTGTTACCGTAGCAATAATAACGCAAGACCGCTAAGTCATTTTTAAAAACCTCAATTATTTCAAAAGGCTCATTTTGTTCATTATTTATTGTTCTTCACACTTTTTAAGTTATATGAAACTTTTAAACCAATTTTTTTCTCTCCTCAAAGAAAAACATTTTCAATTCACATTGGTTGTCCCAGGTGACTGCGATTGTACGATTTAAGTCACAAAGCTCGTAATGCATAACTTCAAACTTAAATATCTTGGAACCACGGTAAAATAGGACGTTCAACGTGAATTAGAAATGTTTTTCTATCTTGGTAATTCTTTGAACAAAGACGAAATGGTCTAAAATTACATATTTCTTCGAATAATGCGCTAATGACCAAAACAAGCCTTTAGAAATTTACTTGCAATTTATTTGAGAACGCTCTTACAGACTTTTTTTTAAATCGAATTCGGCCTACATGTTGTGGGACTTGAGTAGTTAACACTCTCAAAGTTTCGTTGTGAAGTGTCTGACGGGAATTTCGGGATAAGTGAGCTTTTTTAAAATGAATTGGTTTGCGTTACCGTTGCTTTAGTAAAAGCTGTTGCTTGGAGATCGATGAGGAAATAAATTGGTCATACGCCGAAGATATGTTGTAGTCGGTCAAGGAAATCGAAGCCCGGCTGTCTGCCATAAGAAATTCTAATTTGAACAGGTACACCCGGCCCCAAAGTCAAAAGACTACTGCGGGCCTCCTTGCCAGTTTGTTTTCAACTGATTGACAACAAATATAGGAAACAAAATGCAAAAAAATACAACTGAGACTAAGATCTGTGTCTGACATTGAATTTAGAAAGCTTTGCTGAATTACTTGAATTATGTTTAAATAACATACGTTATTCATTGTATATTTGTAATTTAACGATTGGCATTTTTCTTTAACTATACGTTTTTTGTTCGGAAAAGAACGACGACATGAAACATTTTTGGAGAAAGGCAACATCTGAGGTGAGGGTGTTTTAAATCCAAAGGCCTTGAATAGCCAACAGTTGTTATTATTGCCCTAATGAACCGTTAAATTATCAACGATATCTTCATCTGTAAGTAACATTGTGACTTTAAATGTTTCCGATTAAAGTTATTTTAAACACTGCCAGGAATTTAAGCAATTTATCCAAATAATTACCTTTCCCAGTTACTTTTGCACGGTAATCCAAAGGTTTCGCGAGGGCATAATGACGATCACAAGAAATGATAGTCAGATTCGCAAAAGATAAACCAGCAAACGTATACTGAGTCGTTCTAAATATCCAGTACAAACCCAACTGAAGATCGCAAGTCTGGTGGATACGGTAAATCATTACTCGCCACACAACAAAAGCTGGTTGAGCTAGCAATCCTGACAGGCAATCTGTAATGGCAAGACCGCACAGCAGAATATTGCTGGGTCTCTGCAGCGAAGGA
>OX419338.1:10373246-10390746 GCA_948470475.1 Galaxea fascicularis | reverse complement strand
TGCAAAATAAAATTTATTTGTTAAATACAAGGAGATGCCTGAATACATAGAAAATCAAATCTTACCTGTCATCTTGCTAGGTGAGCAGGGTGGTGATCCTCCAAATTTCATACGTTTTGGACTCAGAAGGCCAGTGGGCAGTCCAGTGCCCTGCACTATGACAACAGATCACCAGAGATGAATGTTAACAAAAATATTGGTATTATTATTATTATTATTATTATTATTATTATTATTATTATTATTATTTTAACTTCTTTTTATAATTATTATAAGAGTGGAAACTGCATTTTTCACAAGCAAAGAATATGGAAATTAATCAGAGGTTCTTACTTGTTGTGTCACTGGAGGGTAAAGATGTGGAGCTTGAGGAAGCCATTGCTACAACTGAATAAATAAACAAAAGTAATTAAATAATGTTTTATTTGTCATGGGACAAGCAAATAAATATTGGCTTGTGATCACTAAAATATGATTCTAAAGTACCTGAATGTTCTACCTTAGCTGGTATATTAGTATAAACATGATCAAGGAGGGAATGGTAATCTGTTGTGCACTGAGAAATAATTTGTGTAAACTGTCTTTGTTGTTGAAAGAATTCTTGTAACTTCTTCTTGTTTGATGATTCCTCTAGAAGATTGACATTGAAGTCACCAAGTATTACTACTGGAGTAGTGCTGGAAGATTCTGGTAGTAATACATCCAACAACAGTTTTAGTGTGTTAATTAAGACTTGTAGTGGAACTTTATTTTTTGAACGATATATTGCTATTACGTGTAAATTTGGAATTGGGTGTTTTAGTACTGTAACAGTTATTTCTACATCATTCATGTTAAACCTAGTTGGTGTGGTTAAACATGTAAATGTGTCTTTTACATAAACAGCAGTTCCATAACAAGTTCTAATATTGCTGTTTGGGCAGTAGTCATTCCTGAACAACTTGAAACCATCAATTTGGTAATGGAAAGACGAGTCTAAGGAACAAAGAGAGCTCTCAACACAAATAATTAGATCGGCTTCATGAGCATTAAAGTCAGATGCAACATCCTCATGATGCAAATGGAGAGATCTTACATTGTGAAAAATAATTTTAAAGGTATTTGTCAAGGTTTGCTTATATAATGATGGAATGCAAGGTTCTAATGGTTGTGATCTTAGTCTGTGCATTTCTTCACTGACCTTAAGGGAGACAGAGACTTTCTTTTCATTCAAGTTAAGTATATGTAATCCTGAAATATTACGAGCTCTACTAAGGGCAACATAATGCATGTGATCCCTACTTGTTGAGGGGAGGTCAGCAACTAATTCATTAAGTGTATCACCTTGGCAACGGTGGATAGTCTTTGCTGCAGCTGGTCTTAAAGGAAATTGTCTTCTTAGAACCTGAAGTTGATTTCTGTTGGATATTTTGAATTGTCTTGTTATTTCAAAAATTGGTGTCATGTTTTCTATTTTCTCTCTTAATAGAAATGAATATTCTTTGCGTTGCTTATTGCCTATACTTGTATCTGAGAATGTTACCCAAATAATGCTTGGTCTCTGAGATTCTGCAACTCTATAGTCAATATCTTGCACTACACATTCTGCTCCATTGGTTAGTCCATCACTTACGTCAACATTTATAGTCAAGTCATACTTTGATCCTACTGTAATATTAAGTTTTTTGTACAAGCCCATTGTTTTTGAAGGATCATCAGGGATTTTTTTCTTTACTTCATCTTTTAATTCATCGGATATATCACCAATAACAATGTCTATGGCAATTATCTGAGCTTTTGGACTTTGGGACAAATTGAACACAGCTTCATTGTAGGCATTTACTAATGCATTGCTTGAAAATACATGCGTCAGGGAAGCTGGATAATTTGGTTCACCTTGTTTTGATTTCAGTAGTCTTGATTTAAGTACTGTGATATCATCTTGGGTTTGCTTTCCTTCTCTTAAACGATTTAACAGGTCTGCAAAATGTTTATCCTCCTTTTGGCGCATTATTTCTGTTAGCTCAAAGATGGAAAAATATTCTTTCCATATGTTGGTAGCAAATGCACTGTAAACATCATTACTGCTTTCAAAAATCCACTTGTCAAAAACTGGTTGCAGTTGATATAAATCTCCTACAGCAATTATACTTAAGCCACCAAATGGTCTGTTGGTATCTGTTATTTGTTGGAGTCTCAGATTGAGAAAATTGAACATACCACTTCCTACCATTGAAATTTCATCAATAAATATAACTTGCAATTTTCTCAATTGTGATCTAATGGTATTCAGTCGATCTCTGTCCAATGTGCAGTAACTAAAACCTCTGTTTACTGGTATTTTGAATGCAGAATGCAATGTATTCCCCTTTATGTTAAATGCTGCTTTTCCTGTAGGTGCTGCTTTCAAGACTTTAATGTCGTCAGGATTTTCTCCTGGGATTGTGTTGAGATATCTATCAAGTGCTTGGTATAATGCATTAGTTACTGTACTTTTCCCAACTCCGGCTCCACCACTTAAAAATAATCTCAAAGGTTCATCTTTGGTCTTAATAGAATGCAGTACATGGTAAAAAAATTCTCTTTGTTTTTTATTTAAGGAGCACACAAGTTTCCTGTAATCGCTATCACTTAATCTATTCTGTTGCAGTTCCTCTTCATCATTTGACCTTGGCAAAATTCCAGTATCATTAAAAATGTCACACAGACTATGTTCCTTACTACTACCTGGGTCAAAACAGCCAAATAGTTCACTTGGTTTTGTCTTACAAGCAAAATCTTGGTCATTGATATGTTGGGTGTTTGGAGCAACAGGTTGAGAGTTTTCCTCATTATTTTGATGCTGTATGTCATCAACAGCTGCATCAAGGACATTTGTGTGGTGTTCATAATTCTTCTTGTTCTTATTTACTATATATTCCACTTGCTCGTACCTTTCTTGATACGAAAGGGAACTTCCAAGTAAATCTCTACCTTCATTTCTCCAAGGGTAATACAACATGAGTTGCTCGCGATAATAGTTTTCAGGGTCTTTGTCTTTGTGAAATCTTATAGATCTGACAATTCTAGGTTTTCGACGCTTAACAATTTTAAATCCACCTCTCATTTGATATTCAACTGATGCCTCTAAATGTTCATCAGTGCTGTGAGGATCATCATCAGTGTTTTCATGAAAATCATTTTCAGGAAGATATCCATCATGAAGATTTGAAATATCAAAAGAACTATCTTTATCTCTGATGCAGTTGAAGCAAGCAATAAAATCTGCAAGACAAATATCACTTAACTGTTTAGGTCTTCTTCCATAGCGTTTCAGAACATTATCTGATTCTACATCAGTAGATTTGTCAGGTAGTTCTTTAATTTTCTCATGGCTTTTCAGCAGAAATGTCCTTTCATCTGGGTTGGAAGTATTAATAAATTGAAATTCTCTAGATGATCTTCTCAAAGGCATTTGTAAAACTAGATAAACTGCTTCTTGGGCACTTATTTCAGCAGCATTCAAGAATGCATTTCCTATGTGCCGTACTCTGTTTACAATATCTTTGTTACCTGAATTTGCTTCTTTGCTTGCTTTGTCTAACAATTTACTAATACCCCTTTGGCCTTTGGTTATATAAGACAAAATGTAAACAGCACATGCGTAGGGATCTAGTACAAATTGTACATCCATGTTTGCTTGCCATGCTCTTAACAAGTTAGTATTATAATTATTTACCCTTATTTCTGATGGTGATCTTTTAAGTAATAGTGTTGGACGTTTCAAGGAATACTTTATAGCTGTAATGTAATCAGACTCTGATAATTCTAGTTTTTCAAGATATTGATGGAATGTTATATCTTCTCCATATTTCATATCATCAAGTAGTTCCTTAACTTTGGTATAATTATCTTTAATTATCTTAAGCTCACTCTCTTCATGTATGAATTCATCAAGAGGATGAAGGATAACAGTTTCTTTCATTGGAGGCAAAGGAAAGTTGAATCGGCAAACATTGTGCCCTAGTTTCTTGCAAGTTTTAGCATGCCTATGCACTTGTAAATTGACTAAATCTTTCATTTCATCAGACTGACTGTTTATACATGTTACATACTTGTCCACAAAATGCACAACAGTTTCATCAGGTGCCTTTCCATAGGCTGGTGCTCCTTTAACCCAAAATAAAGCATGAATGTGAGGAGAACCTCTTTGTTGAAATTCAACTCTGTAAAAATAATCTGCTATCTCTCCCAAAGGCATTGCAGTGCTTTTCAAGACATCTTTTATGAACAACTGGACCATGTGTTCAAAGTTTCTGGCACAAGTAACAGGATCTTTTTGAATAAGGTCTGACTTCTCTTGCCAAGACATGTTTGCAATCTCATTATCACTATAACTTCTTTGATTTACAACCTTGCCCAATATCTTCAAAAGGTGAGACCACCTTGTTTCAGCTGCAGAAAATGAGCAGAACCAAGTTGGATTACCTAGTTGACGTATCATTGCAAACAAATCTTTTTTACACTTTTCAAAGTATGGAGGTGAACCTCTTAAATTTCTTAAAACTCTATAGCCCTCATCTAGATTTATAAGTTTAGAAAGATAGTCATCAGATTTAAGTTCCCCAGCTGTGTACATTTTTCCCTTTGTCTTACATTTTCTTAATGATATTCTTGCTGTATCCTGAATTTGCTTTATTTGCAATTTTTTCAGTTTGTAAAATATATTTGGAACAGACTCTGCCACTCTCCTGTCTTTGCTTCTCAATTCCCATTTACATATAGTGCTATAGGAGACAGGCACTTCTCTTTCTTTGGAAGAAGCTCTTTGTTTTCCACAAAAAATAGTGGGAAATGACAAATATTCAGACTCTGTGTCCATGAATATTCCAAGAGGTCTATTCCCTTCTCCTGGTGCAAAGCTTATTATTTTGTCAACAGCATTAATCATTTCTTGGGGTTGTAGCAAAGTGTCCAATGAACCTGAGAAACGTTCTTCAACTTCACACCAGTTATCATTGTCATCAACAGAGTCATTACTATTGTCACTTTCAAGGCTGTCTCCATTAACATTTACATCACTAGGACTGTTTTTTGACAAAATCTCTTGGGTTTCACTACGAGTTTCTTGAGACTCATCAGAAGAACACTCTGTGTTTGCTTTAGGATCTCTCAAAAATTCATGCCATTCATCAGTATTTTCAGAACATATATTGTTAATCCAACCCTCTTGTACTTTAATCCCTTCTTTTTTAAATAATTCACTTGTTTGCACAAGGTATCTGATTGCTTCTAGCACTCTGTGAGGTCGAATGTGTTGAAATTGATAGTGATGTTTATACCTAAGGCGTCGCTTCAGTTTTATTGGAATTGTCTGTGAATCGTTGAGAGATCGAGGTAAAGTGTTAACAGTTGAGCCTACATCAGCTGGTACATTAACGACACCACCATGAATAGACAACTGACCACCCCTTGGTAACTCACGTATTTGCATAAATGGAATTCTGGGGGAAATTAATCTTTCTTCAAGAGATGTAAGATTCAAGCAGGCAGGTTTATTAGGAAATTCCATTTTATTTGCTTTTGAACAAGGAGGGATTTTTCCACACCTGAGATACGAATCGCATGTGAAGCAAATCCAATGTTTGTCATGTGTGACCTTATGATCAATTAAATTGCACTTAGACAATATATTTTGGTTAGATGATTTATAATTATGAACATTAAATTTCTTAAGAGATGTTTTGTACCATATTTGCTCACAGCAGACACATAAATATTCTGGACCAGCTCTGATTTTGCAATGAAAAGATTCAATTATTTTGTTAATATCGCCTACAGGACGAAAAGAACCATTGACTTCCATACATTGCTTCTTTGGCTCAACAGGAAGAACATTCTGGCATGATTTTCTTTTCAATTCATTTCCCATTTTAGCTGATCTGTTCTGTTCTCTGGATTTTCTTTGATAAATTCTGTTATTCTCTCTGGTCTTTTCAATATTACTCATTCTGTGAGATCTTCTTATTTGATTGTCATGACTTTTTAATTTCTCATTTGATCTTCTTTTCCTCATATAGTCTCGAATATAGGTTTTTCTTTCTGTATTTTTCAAGCATTTGTCATTAGTTTTGTCTACATTTATACACTGGACTTGGCTTTTTGTAATAGTATCTGTTTCATAAGTGCTTTTCCTGTTGACAGAAGATGAACTTCTTACATTGTTCATATCATCAGAAATTGGAACAGTAGAAACATAATGCGTTTCACCTAGGTGACCAATGGTAAGAGTCAGTGGTGGATTACCTTGATTATTCAGTGGTCTGACAATAGTCACTGGAGAAAAGGTCTCATTTGATTCAATTATCTGTATTATCAGATTCATAGCATCAGCAACTGCTTGTATAATTAAGTGATCAGCCCAGGTACCCTGGGACAACATGTCATTAAGATAGGATGCCCACGAAATGTCTGTATTACTTTCAATAAACCTTTCTGGGTTGTTCATTAAAAAGACGACACCATTACGGCGCACAATCATATGATTGTCAGGTGATCCATATAACTTTGTTGAGATAACTCGAAAAAAGCAATCTCCTTCACCTCCACAGTCTAAGTATCTCAATCCATTTTGAGCTAACCTGACTTGTAGTGTTTCAAGTGGAGATTTCCTGGTGTTTTCAATTTCTTTTGGTCCAGGGTTGGGCTCAATATCTCCAGACATGATTAACATTTCCCTAGATGAAGAAAACCTCTCAGTGTGTCCTACTTTGCACAAAAGGGGACTTGATGGGTAAAATAGGCCAGACTTGCCAAAGACTTTCAATTTAGTTGTTCTTTCTATAGGTATTTGTTGTTTCATAATTTTTTTTCTTACACAAGCATCATCCAGATTGGATAATCTTTTTTTCTTTTTTCTTTTTGTAAAACTAGTGGTGCTTCTCTTTTTGCAAGAAACGAAATAATGTGTGTGTTTGAAGGAATTTTTTTTGGTTTTGAATGTATGCCTGGCATATTTTAAGTCGCCACCCATTTTGCTTTTTCGTGTCCACTCGTGGATTCTGGACGATTTAGGGAATTCCTTAGCTATATGTTTACGAATAATTCGTCTTGTTTTTCTTGACTTGTTTAATAAACGATTAATTCTCCTAACAGGTAATCTGCTTGGTTCACGGTCAAACGTGCGACAATGGATTCGATACCTACATGACCTAGCTTTACCCGTGATAAACTTGTCGTATCGAGATCGACTGTCTGTTGCTGGCGCTTTGTCAACTTTGGGGCTCCTAAGTTTGCATTGACATGGCGATTCAACCACGTGCGCATGTATATCAATCCTCGAAGTTTGTATCTGCTGATATCTCTTGACCAAATGGTACAAAAGTAATATAGTAATCAAAACAAATGCCACGGTGTTGCAAAAAACTGCAAAGTATGCGAACATAACGACAAATAATGCAACCGAGTACGAGTGTTTAGATAACAAAGCAATTTGTCGCGTACAATAAAGCGATGTGTGCTCCTTGTATTTACTTCGCTTCTCACCTTAGAAGAGATGTAGATTTCTCCCGTTTTCTCCTGGTAACCTGTAGTGATAAAATGTGTACCAGGAATCATTAACTTGGATTTCTGCTTTGGTTTTAGTGTTTGCTTTAATGGATTGTGGACCAAGTCTTTTGACCCAACGGTTGTTGGCTGTGTCTTACAAACCAGTGATTTCGGATTGAGTCTTTCAATCCAAGGACAAAAAGTAGTATCCAAAAAAATGATGACACAGTAAAAGACAATAAATGATGAACAACTCACCTCTACTCCGTAAATCAATCGAACACCAAAGCGTCTTCAGAATTCTCGAAAACACTGTACGCGTGATCAACCACATGTGCTGATTCTGCCGAAGACACGTACCGAACACCGAGATATCACGTGACATATTGAACGGCTTTCATTGGTAGCCGAATAAGAGCATTCTTACTTAGTAACGACAATTTAACGAATGCATCAAAGGCCCTGCCGAACTGGAGACGCTCGGAAATCGATTACAAATTTTCCATTGTTTACGCCTGACATCTTGATTCCCCCCGATAGCTCTCTCCACGAGCTAAAAATGAGGCAGACGAGACGAGATCTATCAGAAACGTTAGAGGAGACATTTACCATTCTGCAAAACTCAAGCGGAAGAAACTGCTTAGTTGGACCACTAGAATGGCAATCACAGAGCAAAGTGAAGTAAATTAAACCAAAACGAGCAAGAATTCGGCTCTCAATTGAAGCAGACCGCTCTAGTCAAAAGCGCAACAATGACTTAACTGCTTCTCTGATCTCACCATTGCGAATCAAATAAATGACCGGATTTATGGAAGAGTTTATATACACAAAACATGCAGACCAAGCATACATGACTTCAAAATGTTGCTGAAGAGCCTTTTCATTAATATTCACAATTAACGCGGGAGCCAAGGTTAGCAGTAGCGCGGCCATTATAAGGAACATGTCGACTGCGGCTTTTTTCTCCCGTCTGAATAGTATGGATAAATTCTGCCCGGAAATGGCATTGTGCACTTGATTGTTATGACGACGAATGGCAACCAAGATTCCAATGTGATTCACAATCGGCACAATGAAGAAAACAACGCCGAAGCCAGTGCTAAGATAAAAGTTGATGTTCCCCTGTAAAAACAAGATGCTTAAGGTCGACCACAGAAGCCATGTTGTCCCTAATACTGCACTTGCCTTTGCTGCGTCTGTGGATTGGAACAAGTCTTCTTTTATGACTGATTAAGTCTTTAAGCCGCGTTTTTTAGAACTTAGAATTTATATATTAAAATAATAACGTTAAATAATTTTACAGGGTTTCCACTTCAGTTATGGCCAGTGTTAAACAAAAAAAGGTATTATTAAAGGTTTAAAATATAAAATGTTAACTAGAGGGTTTAAATTAACTGAAATTGTTTTATTCTTAAATAGGTATCTAACAAATTGTAAAAGGCAAAAAACAGTACAAATACTGTTGTTGAAAAGAATATACAAATGACCGCTCCCTTGCATAGCGCCCATTGTAACTACTGAGCAAAGAAAATTGTGCAACCGAACTTCAATCACAACAATTCAGCAGACAAAGTTGAAAAGCTTTCGAGTTGGCTGCCGGTTCCCGTGTTCGCAAATGCAGCTAGGCGACATTGAGCCATTGAAGCGTTTATTAGTACAAACAGCCAGACCAGTCCATTTGTACAGAGAATTCCACTATTAACTGGTCAGAATTGTCGAGCCAGACCAGTTTTGTTATATCGCGGCTTTTGTTCGGTTTGTTACGTCATACGTTGAATTACATGTATGCGCTTGAGCAGTAAAGAAGTACAGTTGTTGTGTCTCCATAAGGTTCGTTATTTACTCCTAATTTCGTGTTCGGAATTCCTCAGTTATAACAAGTTTATTTCTACATAGTGTGCATAGCATTGATCGGTTTTTAACGAAAATTCTCGAAAGAAGTCCTTTTTTTTTCCAAAATGACCGGTCCGGCTGACCAGTTCTGACTTTTGGTAAGTCGCCCTTAGACTTAAACAAATGGTATGTATGTGATTGAGGGAATCTGAGATAAAGGCAGATGTAATGTGATAGAAAAGCCGTTTATTGAGCGATAATTCACATTTAACTCGAACATGTGAATATAGGAAAAATACGGCAAAGACACATAACTGAAGCTGAGATCTGCCGGTGTCTGACACTGAACTTCAATAAGTCATAGTTAATCTAGGGACTAGTTATGAAACCCTGGAAATTTCAAAAGCAAGAACAGTGCAGTCGCAATAGATGTTGAATCGTCCGTGATCCTGCACAATCTTTTGTTTTTGGTTCGCGACTGAGTTAGTTGCGAATAAATATGTCGAAACTTTTGATTGGTTATCCTGCCAAAAAAGTGTTTTTGTCGGGTTTTGTGCTGGATCAAGACCAAAAAAGCGATCAAAAATGAAATGAAACAAAGAGAAGTGTCGACTTCATAACCATCTACATATATTAACTATGAATAAGCTTTGCTAATAATTACTTGAAGTACGGATCACTGTTTTCTGAGG
Organism: Galaxea fascicularis; assembly: GCA_948470475.1. Taxonomy (NCBI): domain Eukaryota; kingdom Metazoa; phylum Cnidaria; class Anthozoa; order Scleractinia; family Euphylliidae; genus Galaxea; species Galaxea fascicularis. The sequence continues at coordinate 10,380,715 of OX419338.1, read as the reverse complement.
CGGTGAGCCTCTTACCCGGGACAACTTTTCTCCATATAAACGAGGCCTGACTTTAACTTTTCTTTCTGATTGAATTTATAGTGGCACTGGAATTAAAGCAGTATAGGCAATTACCTTTCCCAGTCACTTTTGCACGGTAATCCAAAGGTTTGGCAAGGGCATAATGACGATCACAGGACATGACAGTAAGATTTGCAAAGGATAAACCAGCAACCGTATATTGTGTCGCGTTATACATCCAGAACAGTTCCAATTGAAGATCGCAAGTCTGATGGATACGGTAAATCATTACTCGCCACGCAACAAATGCTGGTTGAGCTAGCAATCCTGACAAGCAATCTGCAATGGCAAGACCACACAGCAGAATATTGCTGGGTCTCTGCAGCGAAGGAGTTTTGCCAACAGCAACAACGACTGCCAGATTACCAAGAAAGGCCCAGACACAGAAAGGCACATTAATGGCAACCAAAACGGCATTAGATATAAAGGTAGACGTGTCGTTACTGGGGATCTGTAGCCAAGACGGGAGACCACAATTTGTGCTCGTCTGATTCTCTGCCGCTGGCATTGCTGGATACGACGAAATAAAAAGGAATAAACAAAGTAAACTTCAAATAACCACTACAAATTATTTCTTTCTATAATAGGGCAAAAAGGCCTACGAGTTTTGTTTAAAGTTAATTTGTCTTATTTACACTAGATCAGTAGAAGCCAAAACTCTAAACATCGTACCTTCAAACGTATTTTCTGTAAACACAGGTGACGAAGTCTAATTCAACTTCTCCTCCGAGTACAACTTCTGAAGTACGTAAATGAAATCGGCAAATTTATAAGTATGAATAGAAATTTAAAAGATTGTTGTCATGTTAATTAAATGGAGTGCTCACATCTTTTAAGCCTTTGAGTTTTAAATTTGTTTAGCAACTAAGGATTTCTGAGCACCTTATGAATATAAGTATCTTGACTATCCACCTTTCCGCGTTTGATTGAACCGTATTTCATGAGAACTTAATTGAAAGGCCTGTCATCTTTTTTTGGTTGGTTTTGTTTCTTAGTCACGTAGAGAGGATCGTCAAAACGAAGACCGCGAAAAAGCTACGCCGTAACGTGCAACTGAGACCGAAATAGAGTACTTTGACAACATCGACATAGACATTCCAAAGTTACTGTTGCCCTTTGCGATACTTTCGTCTGTTAACCGTCTGCATTTATCAAATTGGAAAGATCATTTGTTTGGGAAGATTTTCCCAAGATTTGAGGGGGAAATATAGGGGTACCGTTACGGCAGAAAAAATACTTCGGTGGTTTCAAGATAGGGTATACATGACACCTGAATTTCTGGATCAAAAAGCATTGCTGAACCCAGCGCGTCTGTGGTTTAGTCTGTGGATGGTACTTTTTTAGACTGTGAGCATGCTCAGTTTAGCAGTGAATTCTAATCAACTTAAGTCCTTTTCTTCCGTCTTTTTTGAGGGAGCAGTAACGTGAAAACTTGCCAGATCGGATCAGTCCTGTTACGAAAGGTACACTTAACAGAAGCAGAAATTCGGCAGTAAGTGCTATAACTCAAACGGACTATTTTCAACTTTATAGTACACTCAACAAAATTACTCAATTCTGATTGGTCGAGAACAGTACAATTAATCTCAAATAGTACTCCGTAGGAGTACCCATTAAGTTTCCATGACAACGGCGCGTAAATTCGTAATTTTGTTGAATGTACTATAAATAAAAAATCGCACGACCTTCTTGTACAATTCGGGATTAATAGATACTAGTGATTTTGAAAGTTCTCAAATTGCACTCGCCTAAAGGTTAGTGCAATTTTGAGAACTTTCAAAATCACTCGTACCTATTAATCCCGAATTGTACTCGAGGTCGTGCGATTTCTTATACTAATACAAATTAAAATATATTTAGCCAAGCTTAAAAGCGGAGCTCGACATGCAGTTCTTTCTTTATTTGCCGATTTACAGAAATGCTCATCATATGACCCTTCTGGAAGAGATAATCTAATATCAATGCCAAGACTGTGATCATAATTTTAAATCGGTTAAGTCCCGTGAGGCAATTGAGGGTAGTCCTGAAAAGGAAGTGTATTTACCGGGATCCACAATCGGGAATATGATCACTTCACTTACACTGCTGCTCACGAGAATAAGGAGTAATCATATTTGCTTCACATTTCCTTGTGCATGGAAACAATTATACACATGGCCTCCTTGAAGCTTGCAATATTTGCTTTTAAATTCTTGTGGAAATGGTTTATTACAACCAAGGACAAACATGCCTAGAATGAAAGTTAACATTCTTGTGCTTAGAATCAGTGTTTGCCAGAGTCTACCCTTGCTGTGTGCTCAGTTTGAATATCCATAGAGAAGACAGTGATTTCAGGTGAGTTGCATATGACAATGATAAATTCCGACGTGAACACCATTAAAGTCTTTTTCATAAGTCATATTAGCCAGTCCGCACCGGAAAAGTCTGGGCAAATGATATCCCCTCAGGGTAAAGCTGGTTTAGAGTCTTCTCTTAAACAACAACATTTTCTCCTTCCTTGTTTGTTGGTTCTAAAGCAGTCCACTGACACGACGAAGCATTGCTGAAACGTCTGCAGAGGTTGTCTGGCTAAGGTGAAGAACACGTGGTCTTGGCATGTCCACGAAAAACTGCAAATCCATCAAACACGATGTCGAGGCGAGGTTTCTTTGAAATAGCTCACTTCTCTGCAGAAAAAGAACAAGTGAAAATAGTCTGAGCCGCTACGAATCCAATTCACAATATAGGCATGTTTGATTGTAAAACTTCCCAGAGGTAATTCCTCAAACAACGAGATCTAAAAGCACAGTTTGACCATGAGGCTTATAGACTACATACATGTACTTTCTCTTTTATTAAGTAAAAGTGTACTAGTTGTATTACAGTGTACTACTTTGTCCAATGTCAACACAAGTATGAACTTTCATGCCTTAATTTATGAACAAATTTGTCATCTCAAAGTTGAAATACTGTATTTCTGTGAAAGCTGGAAGATTCAAGGAAATTTGAGTATATCCTTGAAGGCCAAACAAGTGCTGTACCTTCTGTAACCTCTGACACACAGCTGTGTTACGAGTCTTCATGGCTTCCTGCATTTCGCGCTGCAAAAATGACATTATCAGTTAGTTTCATTAGAAGCTGGCAACCGGTGAAATCCGCCGCCTACTAGGTTTTCAGTCAAATGATTAAAAAGTGTTCATCAGGGCCAAGTTGCTCAAAGCATGGTTAGCACTCACCATATATAGGTTGTCACGGTATTTAACCCCTGTTAGTGCTAACCATGCTTCGAGCAACTCAGCTCAGGTTGTCACCTACTTTGGTTAGCTCAGACTGCTATTCCAAAAAATACTGAAACCCCTGATCCTTGATTTTTTAATATGATTTAAGTATCTGTGTTGAAGAAGAAAGGGTGATGCAAATATACAGTGTGTAGGATGACACCATTAAATTCCACCTACCCAAAATTCATCCACAGGATATTCCAACAACTCAGTAAGAACCTGAAAAAGATTATTATAAATTCCTCATTAGAACACCAACTGTAAATATACCAAGTCTGTGGGGGGACAAGTCACATCACTTCTTCCTGTAGAGGGTGACAGAAATACAGGAATATGAAAGAACACTATTACAAGTCAACATCTTCCAGCAATGAACTTAATATGCTTTTGGTTTTTAGAATGTAGAAGATCATTGCAGTCGTGAAGACACCTTGAGCAGTTGAGAGATGAAAACCTGCTTGTAAAAAAAGCCAGGCCTCTATAATGCTATAGCAGTGGTTTGCAAAGTGGGAGCTAGTTATTAACGATTTGCAACAAACGTTTGGCACAATTGTGAAATTATAGTAAGTGAACATCAAACAGCTCAATGCCAAACAAGAACCAAGGACAGTCAATCATCATAATATAATTTCATGAATATGAAATTAAATTTGATAGTGAGAGACCCTAGATTATCAATATCATGAGCAATAGCACAAGAAAAGGCAGCTTTGCAACTGCACGTTTTGCAAATTTCCAATAACTGCTCACAATGTCTTCACTCCAAAAATATAGAAGTTCATATTAACACTGACAGTGCATTTTTCACCTTTTCACTCAGGTCAGCATCCACAGTACCTGTCCCATCATTCAATTTCACTATTACATTCCAGTTTGGTGATGATGGGTTAGAACGGGACACAATGGTAGCAATGTATGCCTGTGAAAATACGAATATCATTAAAAGCAGTCAAACACTGGGAAAGCAAGAGTCAATGAAAACATAAAATTGTCAAAGTTGCTCACAAGCTGCAAGCAGTCCACATCACCAGATCTTAATCCAACTTCAGGAGTAAAACATGACAAGGGTAGCATTCCTCACACACCCCACCCCCCAGAGGGGGGGATGACAGTCTACAGCAGAGTTACTTCCAGCAGTTAGGGACCAACACCTGTTCCTACACCTGATAAAGTGTGAACAAAGTTCCTTGTCCAACAAAACAACATGAATCCAAACTGCTGACCAATCAGTGTGCCATGACAATATCATTTTCAATCCATTGTTTAGATAGCCTAACATACTGTAGCTGTCTCTCCCATAATAATAATAATGATGATGATGATATACTTGCTGAAAGTGTGCACAACTTAGGTATGCCTATGCTTTTATTAAGAGTCGATTTTTTTTGTAATAAAGGTTTTCTTCATATTTAATGATAATGATGATAAATACTTAATTGACCACTCCTCATGAGGGGCTTGTCAGGGACAATGAACACAACAGAGTTAAGAATCCCAACAGGCGGAAGGTAGACCAGTTGGCTAATTTGGTACAGGAGCATCCAAGGAGTTGAACCTGGCACTACCCAGAACACCAGTAAGTGGTCAGAGCAGGACTTGAACATGGGACCTCCAGATCTCAAGTCTGATGCCCTAATTACTTGCCCACCCTGCTGCTCTTGATAAGAGCTGGTTCTCTGATCAAACACCTGAAAAAGATGGCTCCCTGACCACGCATGACTGCTGACCCTTTAAAAATCATCCTTCATCAAAAATCATCCTGGACTCAAAAAGTGATGTGAAAAAATGCAAACCTTGACTCTGACAATGTATTCTTGACTGACTGAGAGATGTTTCAGAATGTCTGACAGGTACATAAATGGAGCCGCATTGCAATCCAGGCTGGTAACTGTTGATGGCAAGAATGAACAAGGGTACAATCTTGATTGAGAATGACTACCTGCTTCAAACCTTCAGACTTTTGATTATGCATCATCACCTAATGTAACAACCTTGAACTGCAAGCCTTTTCTACAGAATGGTAAAAGAAAGGAAATAGAAAGAGCCACTTGTACAAAATGTTTACTTGCATGGAATTAATTTTTACTTGTTACCTATTGATTCATAGAATTGATAGTTAAGAACCTGGCTAGGTTAACTTGCACAAGGCACTACAACATTGGAAATGTTTTTCTTTGAGCTTTTATGTAGTATTTGTTGACTGGAAGCACAGAAAATTGTTTTTGACTGAGTAGATGTTTGATTTGATGCTTTTCGTACAGGCAGAAGAACACTTACATTTATACATGTAGTAGTGAAATTGTTACCTTTAGAGCTGTATTCTGTTTCAATCAAACCATTACTCATCTGCAACATGGAATCTACCTTTGGAATAGTTAGTCTTGTGGCATTTGCGAACAATTCTCCTTGAATTTGGATGTTACTATTATTTGATACAGAGGAGCTTGTCTTCCAAGAAGAATCATGAAATTCTGTAGTATTTGTTGTTGTTGCTGTTGCTGATGTTTTTGCTTTCTTTGATTGATGGATTGCTCGTGACCTGTCTTTGTTACAAATTCTCTGATGAAGGGGTTTTACTTCAATGCCTTCTTCATCTTCTGGTGGGGGTCCATTTGTGATGAAATCATCCTCAAAAACATCATCACCTTCATAATCACCACATAACACTCCAAAGCTATCCATTTCAATTGTTTCTGTTTCACAAGTAGTTTTTCTTTTAGTTGCTGCAGTTTTGCTTCTATCTTGCATTCCCTGCTCTAGTTGATCAATCTGTTCCATATCAAAATCTTCTTCATTTCCAAAATAGTCTTCATCTGCCATAGCAGCAATTAAGTCATCATCATCATCAAAAAGTTCTTCATTGCTCGTTATTTCAGCTTGAAAATCTCGACAGGCATTGGTAGTTACAATCCCTTTAACTTTTGTTCTCTCACTTGAGCAATGTTGTTTAAATTGTCCTCCATATTCAGGAAACTTCCCTTTATTGCTACCAAGAACCACAGTGGCCATTTTTGCCAAGTTTGCTTGTGGTATTTCAACAGGTCTTTGATTATTATAGATGGCTGTGTTATTTTGAATGCTACATTGGTCCACATTGTACTCCTCATGGGGGACAGCCTCTGTTTTAATAATACCAGGTCTCTCAGGTGGATCTTGCCCTCTAATCAAAAGATATTAACAAAAAAATAATGACACTGCAACATAAAGCAAACAATAAGGAATTCAAAAATGAAATTTCCTTTGCAGGGAGTCATCAACAATGAGGACTTTGTGGAACCCAATCAGAGAGACATGAGAAATCAGGCCTCAAGTTTCCTATGATCTACTAATGACTAAAATCAAAACACTGTTTTCTCCAAAGGCCAATTTACATGGAACAATAATTGTCGTGCCTGTCTTGACATATAAATGACACAACAGCACAAAGTCATGTTGTGTCAAAGCTCCTACAACATCTTTACAGCAGACACACACAGCCTAAAATTTGTTTTAGGATTTCAAAAGTCACAGCAAAATGATGTAAGCAAGTTGCTTATGACAAGTTGTAGGTAAAATCATACCATGTAAATCTGCCTTAAAAAAACTGACAACATACATGGCCTGGTGTAGGACATTCCAGGAAGAGTTTTCTTCCAGCATCTGCACACTCCCACCTAAGACTTTCACATTACTGGGTGTCAGTAGCAATGCTCCCAGTCGGCAAGTTGTGGGGCCAATCACTTGGATCTATTAAAACAATACAAAAATGGTTATAACACAGGGCAAGAAGCAGGACTGCATCCCAGCCCAATAATTATTTCTTGTTGGTACCACTAGGTTTTGCATTTGCATTGTCCAGAAAACACAACCATAACAGATTATTATTAAGGGAAAAAAGCGCACCCGTACTGAAAGAAGTGTACAACTAAGTGAAAGAGAACAAACACAATCTGATAGGTTAACTGCAAGATAACAATGCTAAGCAGAGACAACTACAATCTGGGCCAACACTTCCTGGAACACTTTAATATTAAAATCACATGCACAAAATAAATCTGCATAACACAGTTCATTTATCCTACAATGAGTTTCAATAGGTTTCTCTTTTCCGAGCCTTCATACTTCAAATACATATAAAGTATCTGGTTCCAGGTACTGTACATGTATATG
>OX419338.1:10328246-10368246 GCA_948470475.1 Galaxea fascicularis | reverse complement strand
CTGTCAACTCATGACATGATTACTGTTTGGATGCTCTATTACTGAGCTACAAGGGACTTATGGGAGCTCAGGTCATTATAAAACAGTCTAGATTCATGTGGCCAGCATCCTTCACACTACACAGGAATATGACTGTCTTGTTCATGACAATGGAATGATGTTACAGTGATGTGTTGAGCAACCTGGCCTTTGAATTGAAGCAACGCTGGTGTTGACTTTGCATGTTTTGATACAAACCTGCCTGTCTTTGTCTAGTTAAGATAGACTAGTTAGTATAAGAACAACATGATTTACACAAGAAAAACAGTCTGTATCAAAACAAGGTCACTGCCAGCCTTGCTTGTACTCAAAGGTCAGGTCCCTGAGCATGCAATTGTAAAATGGACTTTTCTTTCTCCAAACATGCATACAGCTGTATGATGGTATTGAATAATTCACCTCTTTCAAAACTAGATTGGAAATTTCTTGTGACTATTCCAAGTGATACCTCAAGTATATTTTTTAGATGAAAGCCTCATTTTGTGGGACACTTGATACTCAGGGAGGTTAGATAGTCCTTCTCAATCTACTATAAATCAAATTCTTAGAACCTTGAGGAAGATGAAGAGTTTCAACAAGCTTTAAAGACCAGTCATGGACAGAGACCTGGTGTGGTGAGTACAGCAAATTACGAAAATAAAGTACCAATATGGAAAATTGCACATGTACAGGACTTGTATTAAGTGATTCAAAAGTATGTAGAAACCAGGGTATAAGTTAAACCAATGAACCAAATTTTTGTACTGGTGATAAGAGTAAAAAATAATAAAGTAATATATAATAATAATAATAATAAAGTCTATAATACTAACATGTCATGGTGCACAGGACAATCATCAACAAAATTACCATACAGGCAACAATGACTGGACATAATGCCTGGGTTGTAAAGTTTTGTAACACTAGAGACTACTGTTTTTATTATTATTATTATTATTATTATTATTATTATTATTGTTATTAATGCATGAAAATCTACTTTGCCTATATGCATGTAGCATGTTTTCTTTAACCAAAAACAAAAAATAGTGACCCACCATATACAAACTGCACTTCGAGAACCTCAGAGTTATAATTCATTTAAGGGTTTTCCTCTCTTGGGTTCCTGCTGTTTACAACTAAAGGATTACAGTGTAATGGAAACATCTTAAATCTCAATGATTCTGTTGTTTTTCCACTCCCAATGTTTTGAAAAGATACCCCTTGTTCCCTAACTTATGTGTATGTAACTGAACCATTTTCCTGTCCAGTGTATATTAAATTATATACCGGGGAAAAATGTTTTACTTTGTTCTTTATGTTGTGCATAAGTTGATTAGGGATTTCTTTATTACAGAAAACTGGTATGAAGATATCAACTTCAGCAGGGGTAGGATATGTTGTTTCATTGTCTCAGCTGTGGTTTTACAAGTCAGAGTAACCATGAATTGTACTTGTAGTTGTTATAAAATGTAAGCTTATGTTTGGAGTAGAGCCTATGATTAAATCACAGATATTTCATGGCAATGTCTCTGAGACAAAGGAAAATGAAAATTAAACTGGTTTGGAAATTTTTCAACGAAAGTAAAATTTAAACCACAACACATGCACTACATGTATGCATACATGTAGATCTATTCAATTTTGATTTAGTAACTTACGGTAAATTCAAACTTTGCTTTGACAGCAAGACTTTCATTTTATTATTTTTTTTTGGGGTGGGGGGTGGGGGACTTTCTTACCCTTATAAAAAAAATTAAATCTCTATGATAGCTTTGTCAAAAAAATGAGACTGTAAGTTTACTTATCTTGCATTTGACTTAAATTTGCAAAACCTACCAACCTGTGATGCATTTAACCATTTTTGTCATGTAAGCCATCCTATCCCTGGCATGAATAGGACCCCACTGTATATAATAATTTCACATTTTATACTTATACATAATTATTATGAAATTTGTAAGATTTTGCTTTACTGAGTAATTGTTGTGCTATCTGTGTTTAGCGTGGAAAAGTACCAGGATCCTCTTTGGGCCGACCTACAACAGGGATTGCAGTAAGTTTACTATACTTGGTTTACGTGTATTGTCATCTGTAAATGCCATTGTTTTGCACCGTTATTGATCAAAACATATACGGCCCAGGTGGAAATCTTATCAAGACCTTAGTAAGATTCTAATCAAGCTTCTTATTAAGATCCTATCCTACTTCTTGAAAAGGATTCTTATAAGAACCTTACAAGATCTTAGTAAGATTCTTATCAAGTTTCATATTAAGATCTTATCTTACTTCTGAAATAAGATTCCTACATGTACAAGATTCTTGTAAGAATAATCTTACTTAAGATCTTAGTAAAATTCTTATCAAGTTTCTTATTAAGATCTTATCTTACTTCTTAAAGAAGATTCTTACAAGAACCTTACAAGATCTTGTAAGATAATTTCTTGCAAGATTCTTGTAGGAATCTTAAGATCTTAGTAAGATTCTTATTAAGTTTCTTATTAAGAATCTTATCTTGACTCATAAGTAAGGTTCTTACAAGATTGTTGTAAGACTTTGTAAGGTTTGTATAAGAATATGACTTAAGATCTTACAATTTAAGGGCATTATCTTACATGAATCTTACAAGAATCTTGTAAGATTGTTAGCTCTTGATTTTATAAGAATCTTAAAAGGTTTCTTCAATATTAGATATTCTTACCAGATTTTCAACCAAACTTTCACCAGAATGTTGAAGACTATTTTTACAAAGATTGACTATCAAGACTTATTTTTGAGTATTTAGACAGGATCTCACAAGAAGTGGTGAACCACAAAAGACCAAGCATTCATAAAGAAAGTTAAACTCATCACCAATAGATGAGTGTGGAGAAGGTGCCTGTAAGGTCTGTGGGAGAGCCGCAAGCATGCGCGAAGGGTAACTATGACAACCCTGTGAGCGGCAACCACCCAGGCACTGTCACACTGAATTCACAGTGGAATAATGAATACTTACCAATGCTTACCAATGCGGACGGGAGCAACGCTTTTTTCTGCCACTGAACACGCGGCACAACACGAGCAAAATGGTTGACATCAACAGGGGAGCTGTAAATTTACTGATGCCCTTCAAAACCCTGGGGGCCGCCCCACCTAACTCAAGGGAGTAGACCGCTGGCCAGCATTGTCTTGAGTTTAACCTTGCCTAAATTACATTTAGCCCCATTTAATTTTTACACTGGAATAAATGCAGAAATAAACACAACCAAAAAAACATTTGACAGGTTATTTGATTCTGAAACTAATTTAATGTAAAAGATAAACATGCAATACACTTGTATGTGGTAAAATGCTATAAAAACAGGATAAATGCTGACTTGTTTCTGTGGCTAGTACAGTGTAAGTGATTATCATAATAAATTGTAATAATTCGTACAAGAACAAGGAAACAATTATTGTTTCCTTGTTCATGTATGAAATATCCGTCGCGTCTTCAGACCCTACACATGTAATGAACTTCAACATTTACCTCAGATTACTTAGAATTGATTTTCTCAATAAATGTTTTGTAACCAGTAAAATCTCTATGTCCCAAACTACATGTAAGTAATTTGTGCTGAACTTTCTTTTGATCTCTCTTAACCTGGAGTGATGCCATATAACCCATGAAATATACTATTAGACAGCAATTCTTTGTCTTATGAAGATCTTCAAATGGTAATGGAATTAGATTTTGTTATAAAAGCTGACTAAGAAATAATTTCCTGGTACTAAGATCTTATTGATATCTTACAAGAATTTTAACAACTGCTTCGCAAAGTGGGGGTTGGGTGTCTGAGACATCCAGAAGCTTTCACTATTGGCAGCCAGCTCCTAGATGGAGAACGCTCCCATGGCTGGCAAATCCAGGCAACCCAGCCATGAGCCCCCACGTGGAAGGAGAAAACAGGCACCCATTACACTGATAAAACAGTGGAAAGAAAGGGAGGGACAGGGGAAGGGAGACAGCCTCCAAGGAGTCCCCACGCTCAGCAGAAACACTAATGCTCAGAAACGCTGACTAAAAATGCCAACAAACCGCTGCAATGCCCAAGGAGCAATAACACGAGGAATCCTGGCGCGTGCGCATATCTAACAAACTGCTGACCACGCTGGTAAAACTTGTGCTCCTGGTTGTTAACTCCGTTAAATTGCATTTAACTGCATTTAAAATGAAGATCTGAGATAGGTTCTGTTGAGATCTACTTCAAGATCTTACCAAGATCTTAAAATGCTTAGAATTGGATAGATATATACTAAGATCTTATTAATATCTTACAAGAATCTTGAAATGCTTATCACTGGATAAATTTGTTTTAAGATTTGACTAAGACCATGTACAGCCTGTACTAAGATCTTATTAAGATGTGATATCTTAAACAAGATCTTACTAAGACCTTATTGTTAATTGCAATCTTACAAGATTTTTTCAAGATCTTGTAAGATCTTACCAGGTCTTAATAAAATTTCCACCTGGGTTGCTCCTTCATTGAGAAGCTGACAAGCTTTCCACAAACAGACGCATATTGCTTTTTGGCCTTGAAACCCAAATCTCTCCAAATTTGATCTGCTGTGGCATACAGATTGGCAGTGAGACTGTCAGAAATGAAGTTCTGCACTTATTTCTTGACTAATAAAGGCCTGGATTCAGCAAGTTAGCATATGACTTGATTAAAATTAAACTATGCATCAGATCCAGTTTGTTTCCATTTCTTGATTTTGTGGCAATAATCAAAGGGTTTGTCATGATATTAGTGCCTTCAAATCTCAAAAAGTGCGGAGCTTGACTTCTTGCACCATGCAGATATACCAGTCAGTATTCTAAAATAGAGTCTGAGATTTTCGAGTATCAGGCCAAAAAGTGGTATATGCTCTTGACAGAAAGTGTATAGATTAAAAGCATACTTACAGAGCATAAAACCACCAACCAGTTTGTTCAGTTGGTAGAGCACTGGACTTGCATGTGGGAGGTTGCAGCTGGGTCTTTAACTATGTGTCACTGATGAGAAAGTTCTGCCTCTTGTAATGACATCTGCAAATGGTTAGTCCTAGTCTTCTCAGATAAGGACATTAAACCTTAGGTCCCTTCTCACAACCCTTGTTTGTGATAACTTAATGGGATCTCAACCCACCCTCTAATTGCAAAGGGTAGGGACATAGTTTTTGCTCAATATAGGGTTTACCTCATTGGGTCTTTCCCCCTTGGACAGAATTGTCCAAGGAAAATTGCTATGAAAGCACAAGTTGCTCATTTTGGACTGCATTGATAAAAACCAGATTCCATTATATTTGTAACTTTTGCAAGTTTTATTAGTTATTAATTCTACCCTCAGGGTCCTAATTCAGTGCTGGTAGTTGGCTTAAAAACTGGCTACTTCAAATTCTGAGCAGCCTACTTTCATGGAATGATACGTCTCTATGTAGTGAAGAGAAATAAAAACTCAAAATTATCAGCTGTCTCCTGAATGCATGATTTATAGCCATCTACAGTGTACTCCCTAAATTACTGAAAACCATGTACCTCAGAGGAGCACATGTACAATGATCTCATAAACAATCCATGTTTTTGTCATGAATCGTTTGCTTTACCTTTATAGCAATCCTTTTTCCTCGCCCAAAATGGAATCTTGAGATGCGCCATTTGTCATTTCATTCATTTTTTAGTGTCTTGTCAAGGAAGGGTCTTTTGATATTGTGCAACAACAACCTTAACCCTATCAACAGTCACCCAAAGTAGTTTTGGGTTGCAGACGGTGAATACCTAAAGCATCGTGTTTATATACCTTTTACCTTGTGACCTGCAGGAATAGAGCATGGCTAATAGTTGTTTTCAAAATAGGCTCCATGCTAGTTGTCATAATGACAGGTATCCAATTATGTAAATTTATGCTACATGCATAATGATCATATATCTAGCTGTAATTTATATAATATTGTATATCCACTTTCACTTCCTTATTTCATGTGTGAAGAAAATGTCTATGTCCCTTCGATGTAAGATTTTCTGCTTGGGATATCCCTCATCCCTCAGGAAATTCCATGTACATCCTCATAATTATGTTTGATGTTTCAAATTTTAGCTTTGGGTTCCACTCCTCATCAGAGTTTCTAACAACTTCATGTAAGGGTTGGGAGATATATGGATAGGTTTTGAAACCATACATGTATTTAAAAGACATTTTAGTTGATCTTTGTATGTTGATTGAAGATTTTAGCCTCATGCTTTAATTTATTTTTTCTGACCTCTTCTCCTTTAAGTTACCAAAATTACTAATTGAAAACCTTTCGTGCACTGGCAGGGGTTGAACCTTTTTTGGGGGAGAATCACATGCATGCAAGAAATTTTATATGTGCCAATTGGACATGTGGAGAAGTGCATGTATTGCTCTCTCATTTTGAAGTTGATTTTTGTTTTTAGCTGGGGATATTTTATAACATAACACACAGCTATTACAATAATAGCTGTGTGTACAATTTTATACTGACACAATATGTGAATAAACATTAGTTACCACAGGTGATGTTTTTAGCAGTTATGGCATTGTCAACATCTGTCTTTGAGAACAGTTGAATATTGATTCATCGGCAACCATCTGTTGCCAAATATACGATGCACTTTAATCTCAAACATTTATTCCTTTAGATAATTTAATATTTTGTAAGAGTTTTCTAACTACGATATGCTACGCATGAGATTTCTACAAAACGTTGTTATAGATGTTGTGATCATCCTCCTTAGTTAATAATAATTATCGATATTCAGTGGGCATACATTGTCAAGAGCAAAATGTTAGTTGCCTTAGTGTCACATGCTTAAGTGACTATCATTACTCACAGCAAACCATTGTGTCTTCACTATGTCTGAGTCCATCCAGGTAATGTATGTTTTGCTGTTGTATCACAAGTTTTCCATTTTCAACAGAACTTTTGTTACCTTTTAGGATACAGGGACAGCTCGACCCATGACTGCAGTCCGTGCAGTGGGTTATACATCATCAGAAAGTAAGTACATGTAGAATATAATCAATATATGCGTTTGTGTTGCAGTAAACAATGCATGCTGTTCCTCCAACCGGATTGGTTTGATTATATAAAACATAACTTACGTTGTATCTGTGTATTGTAAAATAATGATTTAGAAACCCTTACCACTTTTAGTAATACTTTCCTTGAAGTTCCTTATGGCAGTAATTTTATCAGATCCTTGTTTTGTTGAATCCAGCTACTTCAAATTATGTAACTATTAATGAATATGGATAGTTCAAGATTTGTTGCACTCAGGAACCTGTAGGTTATTTGTAAGGGAGTGAAGATGAACTTTTTTATGAGTGTTTATTCAGGGACTAGTAAATTAACTGTGGATTTGTGACACCAGTGCAAGCTGTTTTGGTGTTAGCATTGATGATACACCAGTAGCTTATAACGTTGTATTTGGTTGACTCTCAAACAGGATCACCTTTGAGTGGTGGCAACCAGTTTGATCCCTTTAACCAGGCACGTTTACCAGCCCCTCCCCTGGAAGGGAAGGGCGAGGAAAGGTATTGAATTACATGTATTACAAGCAAGAGTGAATGATGCTTTTCTTTGTCACAACAATCACTTTCCTTCATTTGTGTGCTGTTGTGTTAATGCTATCCAGAAGTACATATACTATAGTAAACATGAAATTTATATTTATTTAGTGAATTGTTCAAACCCATACCAAGTGTTAAAACCAGAAAGTTTCCTTTGATTGTTTACTTTAAAAGAGGCCAAGGACGTGAAAACACAATACTTGTTTTTAATTTATTATCAACATGATGCAAAACATTTGCATGCATGAATAACATTAAAAAACAAAACAGTTAAATGATAACAGCAAAGAAACAACTTACAACAATTTCCGGCTCCATTAAGAGTACTCTCCATATATTTAATACTCTTGTTGTGAAAATGATTCTCTGAAAATTGCAAGATGGTTATGGTTTCACCATCTTTGCTGTTAAAACTTGGCCTTCCTAGAGTGACCTCTGCTAGATGCAGGAAAACCAATTTCTTTTCTAAACTTATGTTAAAAAATAAAGTGTGTGTTTAAAAACTGGGAAAATTGTATAGAGTCATCTATATCATGCCTTTAAAAAAAGTGCAGCCAATCTGAGAGTGCAGGACAGCCATTGTATTAAAATGTTAATGACATGTAATGTAATGTAATGTATTTAAGCTCGATAGCATGAGGAGTGGTTGCCCAATCTCCCAAGCCAGGGGCTCATGTATTAAACATTCGAACATTCTGGATCGAATTGGAATTCAGCAGTGTTGGTTTTTGAGGAGAGGGGAAAACTGTAGTACATGGACCCAGAGAAAAACCTCTTGGAGCAGAGAAGAGAACCAACAACAAACTCGACCCACATATGACGTCGAGCCATGTGGGTTCCTCGAATTAGTTGGTTTTCTATCAACCTTCCCATCATGCAGTGGATTAATAGTACAGGGTACATGTACAGTGTAGGTATCTTCTGTGGCATGGTTTAATATAGTTAACCCATTGACTACCAGCCGTTTTTACATTTTCGGAGTGATTTTCCACCTACAAACGATCCATAGCATTTCTTAACTCTTTATTTGAAACTACCATGGAAAGTGGTGCTGTCCTAAGGCACTGGAGGCTCAAGGTTTCTGAAAATGTCATGATTCTGACATAGCTATTTTTCATCCTTGGAGCTACAAGAATAGCCAAAGTTCAGTTTGCTTGCGTTTTTGCTAAGTTTACATGCAGCCATTGTAAATGATTTAAAAGTATTCAAGTGTAATTATATATACCTGTATGTTTGCTTCATCAACAGCCCAGAAGAGAAAGTCAAGCAAATGGAAAAGAAAGTCAATGAATTGATAGAGGAAAGCTGTTTTGCTAATGACAGAGGCGAATATCCATTGGTAAGAGTAATGTCTGTATTTAGAGGTTATCATGGTCTGATATGGGAGACCTACACCATCTCAAACTGTGGGTTTGATATTCTTTAAGCGACCATATAAACAGTATTACCAAACCTAAAAAACAATGGGAACTATATCGTATATACAGGCTTTTAGCCAGACATTGAAAACTGGTCATATAGAAGGTATGTTTTCCTGATATAATTTCCTCTAAAAGTGGGTGTCCACAGTACACCAGGACACCCTTTTGACTAAACCTTGAAGCTATCAAACTCTGGACTACAAAACTAAAAAAATAGGTAGCTGCTACAGGGCTGTATTCTGAGTAATTTTAACCATTTATTCTCAAATCAGGCTCTTGAGAAGGCCAAAGAGGCAGGTCGCAAAGAACGGGCATTGTGTCGACAAAGAGAGCAGACTTCCCTTGGAGAGCAGATAAATCTTGACTTGACTTACTCTGTAAGTACCTGGTTTTACTTTGACTCAGTTTAAGGACGATGCCTACTAAATACGAAGATATTTTTCCATGGGTTATGACTATGCCAAAAAGTATATATTGGTAAGGGGTATTGAAAATAAAAAAGAAAACTGGAGGTAACCATGCATTTTTTTCAGAGATAATTAAGTCTAAAGCTTTCAAAAATAGACTTTTTTGTTTGAAAAAAAAAGAAAAGAAGATATATTACTTTAAACATTTCCATAGAATTTCCGTTAACTGAAACTTTGAAATAAATAACAGTTGGCAGTATTAAAACTGTATTTTGTGTAGTTTTTACAGCAAAATCGTTGCAATTGAACCCTTATTGGGCCTGACAGTTCTCTTTTTTTTTTTTTTGAGGGAAAAAAGTGGAAAAATATTCTGCGAACCATGAAAAAATCACTATGTGTTGAATAGGCTTACCACTTCCGTGTTATCAGATGAAAAGTGGGAGTCACCATGCATTTTTTAAAATTATATTAATTATATTGTTTTCAACTTTTATGGCATTGTTTTTGGAGGTTCAATACAATTTTTGCACTATCCCCTCTCTAGGAAGTAAAATATTTGCGGCTCTCTTTTCTGCCCATTGTTCAAAGAACTGACTAACCTCATTCAGTTGATTAGTCTGCTGGATAGTGACTTGGGTGCTGTATAAGATTTTCTGATGTATTAATTACTGTACCCAGATCCCAGATCAATGCTAAAACAGTGTGCCTTTAATTCATCCATTATTCATTGCTGAAATTATCTTGCAAGAACTCTTTCTTATCTATGTTTTGTTTCTGATTTTCTTTAATTTAAGGTGTTGTTCAACCTGGCCAATCAGTACCATGTTAACAAAATGTATGCCGAGGCTCTAAACACGTACCAGGTCATTGTCAAAAACAAGATGTTCAGCAATGCAGGTGAAGATAAGTTTTGTCTTTTTCGCTTAACCCGTTAACTACCGTGCCGGCCAAAACCGGCCGCAAAAGACTCCCATGCTTCAAAACGTTGCAACTTTCTCAATCACGTGAATATTGCCTCAACTGTCAGTTGTGAGCACAAAATGGGAAGCCCTTTAAATTTGGATATCCAATGAATGCAAGAAACGTAGCACTTTTCACCAAATATGACCTTTTGAGTTTGGACAAGAATGAAAATGACCATTTTTAGTGTCAAACAGAAACAAGGAAAATGCCCCTTTTTACTGTTATGTTTTTTAAAGAAATCATTGTCAAAAAACCAAACTTTGACCATCATAGTAAAATTCAGTCCTTGTTCTAGCTTAGAAATGACTTTTTTTGTTCATATTCTTTTCCCAAGCACAGATACAGCCTTTTGTTGTAGCGCATTCCAGCCTTCCCGCTATTTTCAACATCTTGACCGCATTGCATGCTGGGAAATAACGAGAATTTTTGACAGCACCCATCCCTTCCATTTTTTTCACATATAAACTAAGTCTACAGCCACTCCGACCTACCGCCCAAAATTTGTGTTTGTGGGGATTTTCAGTGTTTGCAAATTCCAAAATATGCGGCGGTAGGTCGAGAAATTCATCCAGAGTCGAGTCCCAAAGGTACTAAGTGTCTGTCTATGAGCCAAATTCCCAGTTCGTGGAGTAACAAGCCAAATTTGATAACAAAGTACATCACCTAGCTTACTCGCTTCTTTGAGGAAGTGGACTCGTATTAGCTACCGTCACGCTTAATGATGCTCATCAGGCAGCCACTAAAGATGAAAAATGGCTGTAAACTTAGCAAAATTCGCAAACAAACCAAACTTGGGCCGTTCTTGAGTTCCACAATTGAAAAATAGCTGTGTCACAATGACGTTTTCAGAAACCTTGAGCCTTCAGTACTTTAGGGCAGCACCACTTTCCGTGGTAGTTTCAAATAGAAAGTTATGAAATGCCATGGATCGTTTTTAGTGGAAAATCACTCTGAAAACGTAAAAACGGCTGGTAGTCAATGGGTTAAGAGCCAGTTGAAAAATTCTGCGTTTATTTATTCCAGGTGTTTTTTTTTTGTACAATGGACAGTGGAAACCTCACAGTTTGTGATAAACACAAAGATGCAGTAACAAATCAATCTATTTGTAAAATACCAGATTAGGTTATACATGGAAGTTTGCAAATTGTTTGAGTCCAATGCCATTCTCGTGAGAGAAAAGAAAGGAACAAGATTTCACACTTATTGAATCATTCTTTAGACTGACCAAGCACAGTACAGACAAACCTACTCTCAATGTCTTTTTTCTTAAGAATCAGATTTTATACAGTCACTAATTCGCCAGAACAAGTTGTTGTGCCTTGTTACCAGTTACAGGACATCTTAATATTATTAATTTTATGAACTACATAAATTTTCCCTAGATGTTCTAGAATAATTCACACCTCTTTCAGGGCGACTGAGAGTAAATATGGGAAATATCTATTACGAGCAGAAGAAATATCCTCAGGCGGTAAAGCAGTACAGAATGGCCTTGGATCAAGTTCCGAACACACACAAAGACATGAGGTGTGGTACTTATTTCTTATCGCAAGTTACAGCTGTAAATCCCACAGGTTGAGAGGCAGACATGTTGGCATTTGTAAGCTAAAAGATGGATTAAGTCTCTAATTTGTTGTGAAAGACATTGTGTTTTTTTTGTTTTAATGTAGTTATTATAGATAATTATTAACAGCAGGGCTGTGCCCTTATTGTTGTGGTTTTCAAGATCTTTATTTATTTCAATCTTCTTTCATCCCTGACACACTCTGTCTAGTAAGTTTTGGATGTTGTGAATCTTTGTTTAAGCAATAAAAGCTACAATTTGAGGTGCTTTTTTCCCACAGGATAAAAATCATGCAAAACATAGGAGTGTCATTTGTCAAGATGGCACAGTTCAGTGATGCCATTACATCATTTGAACACATCATGGCTGAGAAAGCAAGCTTCCAAACTGGTATGTCAAGAAGATAGAGGGGAGAGCTCTCATTTATTTTGGTGTCCTTCTGGTATGATGGTGCACAGGGATGTCAGATTAGTGTGTGTTCTCCTTCATTGAACACAATAGTTATGCAATAATTAGCTCAGATGTTGCCTGATGCTCTATTTATTTTCACAACTGTAAGTTAAGCCACAGCTACAATTATAGCAATTTTTTGCCTGTGATGGTGATGAGATTTTTCTTTGAGTTGTTGCATTGCCAGCACACCGTGAAAATCTATTTAGCCACCCTTGTGCAAGTGCTGCGATGGTGACAGCTAAAACATCACAGAAAAAAGTGGTGAGAAATTTCTCTAAGTTGAACTTTTCCCAACAAATTCACAGATGTTGTCACTCATGTAACCACCATGCACCAGCGACACAACAAATTTCCAGAAAGAATAATTGCATCACCATCGCAAGCAAAAAATCGTTCATATAACCACAGCTCAAGATTTCCAGTGGTGCATGCAGTAAAGTTGCCTCTTGATAACTTTAAAAGAGTTAAATAACTCAACAACCAGTTCTATTGCTGATCCCTTTTTTATCCTTCAGGATTTAACTTACTTCTGTGCTACTATGCTTTGCATGACAAAGACAAAATGAAGAAGACATTTCAAAAGTTGTTATCAGTCAGCCTTGGCTTTGATGATGAGGACAAGTACACTTTAACAGGGGTAATTAACCAAGACCCAATAATTAGCCAGTATTAAATGCTGTGGGATTATATTGTTACTTTCATGTTGAATGTGAGATTCCTATACAGAGTGAACTTGGTTCTCTGGTGAGCCAAACAGGAACAAGGGGTGATTTTGATTAGACTTAATTACTCGAGAAGTTCAAGGGAGCTAATGAGAGTGCAAGTGAATCAGAGGACAAGTCAGAGAGAAACTTAATGAAAAATAAATTGAGTACTTAATCAAAGCTAATCATCAGTTTACAGTTGATGCAAAAAATATGGCTGTGCATTTCAAATTGCATTCAAGTTCTCATTAGCCTTTGGTTGGTACATTTAATCATCAATGGTCTGGTATACAGACTTGAGATCAAAAAGTTACAAGCTAGGCCACACTCAACATGCAGTTAACAGTGCCTAACAATGGTTTACATCAAAAAATTCAGAATGGAACAACTTGTCTAACAATACAACACAGATTTAATTTAGTGTCAAATAATAATTATGTAATAATTAGGTTTTAAGTACTAATAATTCTCCAAACAACAATACATATAATAATGACACTTTGTTTTTTAATTGACCAAATGTTCCGTATTTTATTTTTTCTTTTATTTAAACAGGATGATCCCCAGCAGGCACTTATTCTAGAAGTCATTAGGAATGATAAACTGCGACAAATTGAACGACAAAAGTAAGTAACTTAATACGTAAAAGTTATTTCTGAATCAATCTCTCTTTAGTTGTCATTGACTGATCCTGGCAGTTGTGAATGCAATTATATGCCTTTGTGTAAAGAAGCACAGAAAAAAAATCAGGTCTTCAATGGGGTTTGAACCCGTGACCTCACGTGTCTGTGTATTAAGAAATTTATAGTTTAAGGGTTTGCTCTCATTGCAGTTGGAGCAATGACTTGTTATTTACTTGTCAAATGCATTTAGCTCTTCTTTATTACTTGAACCAACCATACAATCACTGGATGCACAAGCAAAGACAGCTTGTTCAGTCATTTGGATGCCCCATGAAAACAGTATGTATAGCCATAATAATTCATGTCTACCTGTTTTCCCTCTTTACTTGTAGGAAATCTCAAGCTGATAAATGCATCATGAATGCTGCCAAACTGATATCTCCAGCAATTGAGAGTAGTTTTGCTGCAGGGTTTGACTGGTCAGTAACAAAACATTGAATAACTATCACACCCTTGCTTTCTTTTTCAATTCCAAAATAATTTTTACCTGTTGGGCTTAACTGTGCTTTCCTAAAACGTGGTACAGGTTAGGGTTAGGGTTAGTGTTAGGTCATATGTAACTTAATTAGTTGTCCAGGTCTTGTACTAGTTAGCTGATCACACATAAACTGGTTCTCTCTTTCTTTGTTAGGTGTATAGAGTGCGTAAAGTCGTCACCTTACTTGGAACTGGCCAACGAACTTGAGATAACAAAGGCCATTACATATCTTAAAGAGAAGGACCTCGCTAAGGTGAATAGAAGTGTCTGTTGTGTTCATTTGACCTGTTCAAGCCCACAACATTTTGATTTTAGAACCACTAAGAAAATTAATGCTCCATATGATGACTGTGTGCGGTTTATGGATAAATGGGTCCTGAAAAAGCTCCATGAACCCATTTGAAACACTGTTGTTTATGACTGCAAGCAGTCTCTTTCTTATCCTAAGTTCTGAAGCTTTACACATAATGTTACTGTCACATTGTACACATGATCTGGGGGGAAAAGTGTGGAAGCTCACAGTCCACTTATATCTCCACAAAATAAGATTTGTGTACTGTTGTGCTGATCTCCACATAGGCACTTTTTTATTGTCCAGGAAATTCATTGTCAATTGGCCATGACCAACCTTTCACAATCAACCAAGGAATGGAATGGTCATCTGATGAAACACTTTCAGACTGTGTAAATTGTTAGATCAGATAGAATGTACCTGTACACAGACCTCAACTTAAATATTTCTGTTTTTAAAAAGGATGTTCTCTTCTTCTTGATATATTTCTTCATGTTGTTTAAATATGAAGGAATTGGAATTTTACCAGTCAGTAACCGTTTCCATCAGTCAAGTGGGGTAACTAAGATCAATTATTGTCCTCCCTTTCCACAGGCCATTGAAACTCTTAAAGGTTTTGAGAAAAAGGACTCTAAAGTCCAGTCTACTGCAGCAACTAATTTGTCATTTCTGTACTATCTGGTAAGTCTTAAATAGAATACTCTTTGTTCCATATTTTTATATTTGAAAGGGAAACATTTGTGGTCAGAGGGATTTTCTAAAATATAAACATTAATATTTATTTTACTTTCACAGGAAAATGATGTGACGCAAGCTGACAAGTATGCAGAACTGGCAATGACAGCAGATCGTTACAACCCTGCTGGTGGGTACTACTAAAGCAAATTTTCTACACATAAGGCTTTTAATAACATTCATGTATAATAATATTATAGTAACTTTATGGGCTCAATGCATTGACTTTTAGGTTGTTTGGTTTCCTATCAAGCTGTGACGAAATTTGGGGAAATAATGGTGCCAGCTAAAGTTATTTGAATGAACTCGCTTGTAGATGATTATGAATTATGACAGAAATTAGAGTAATCTGAGGGATAAAGAAATTAAAATAAAATCGTTATAATATGTTTTTTTTATAAGGTTTCTCCCTTGTTGCCCCGTACATTTCTGCAATTAATGAGCTGTGCAAGTTCTTTCAAATACCGTTTTTGGTTGCTCTCATTAACTGAGCTAACCAAGTGACTGGTTTTAAAAAACGTGAGGCTAAATTAGACTGTGAGTAGTCTCAGTTTCACTCTAAAATCTGAAGAACAAACACAATTTGCAAATGGCGAAGCTGTGTGCTGCTAGTTTCATGGGTGCCAGTGAGGCCACAAAACTAGCATATTGCATATCGCGTATTGCACTCTCGTTCATTCCACAGATTTTAGAGCAAAAGGGAGACTGCTTGCAGTATAAGGCTAAATAGGATTATACAGAGGGTCAGGACAGTGGCAAATAAAAAAACTTTCTTTATGTGAGGATGGTTGAGTTTTGTATTTGAAGCTGAGGCACAGTAAAGTAACTATTTAATTATGATTGTTAAATGTGACAGATGTCACTGACCTGCACAAATTTAAATTTATTTCAGCTCTGGTCAACAAAGGCAACTGTTTGTTTGCTAGTGGAGACTATGAGAAGGCAAGAGAGTATTACCAGGAGGCTTACAGTGTGGAAGCATCTTGCACAGAGGCCTTGTTCAATTTAGGTCTGTTTCCATAAATTATTGCACTTCTAATTACTGTAAACTGGGATCATATCATTTTCATAAGACCATCATTTCTAAAGAATGATGTTTCAGCTTTTCATGACTGGCCTACATGCAGTTTTGATATACAACTGTTGTCATTCAACATTTGCCAGATCTTTTGATCATTTTCAAACATGTTTCAAGATTATTTCTGATCACATTATTTTTGTTCAGTATGTGCAACAATGTTTTAGCTTCAATTTATTTGAAGCAACTTGTGTTGCAGGCTTATCATCAGCATACTCCATACAACAAAGTTGTACTACCTGACTCTGTGGTGTCAGGAAGTATTCATACCTAACCTTTTGAATGGGACAGGAAACGCCTAGCAGGGCAGCAGTGGTCTGTTGGTGTTTTCAAATTAAAGTGTGAAATTATGTTCAGAAAATTGGGGATAAACCTAAAACCCTTTATATCTCTTA
Organism: Galaxea fascicularis; assembly: GCA_948470475.1. NCBI lineage: Eukaryota > Metazoa > Cnidaria > Anthozoa > Scleractinia > Euphylliidae > Galaxea > Galaxea fascicularis. The sequence goes on along the minus strand of OX419338.1, from coordinate 10,351,463 downwards.
CGAACCAAGTTTGAGGTCCGTACTGTAAGTTACAGACCAAGTTTTTTCCTGTTTGCTTTTGGCCCAAGTGCGAAGCGCACAGGCCATAAATCAATGGGAAAAAACAAGGATCCGTAACTTAAAGTACGGACCAAGAAAACGAGGTTAGTAAGATATTTATTATATCTCTGAGGTTAATCGGGTGCATGGGAAAGAAAACTTTCAAATTTAGTGGGCCGTACAGTAAAGTACGGCCCTCAAAATTGACCAATCACAATGCGCGTACTAACTGAGAGAGATAATAAAGTGGCTTATTACCAGTAAAGATAATTTGGTGGATGAACACAGTGATGAGAGAATAGATATGTTAAGTTTTTAACTTCATGTAAAGGTAATAGACCTTTTTACCGATATGGCGGCCATCTTGAATTCTATTGTTTTGACTGAGAAATTATGGGCTGCCGAGGGGGCAATCGCTGGAAAATTTATCGTATACACAGCTTTCAGGATAAATTTTTACTGCTTGTCTCTCATATTCCATAACAAATATTACAAGCGTTAAAGTCTTTCTGTCATGGTATTTGGCAGTGGTTTCTATGGTTAGCGAAAAATTATTGTTAAAAGTTATCACGCCACAGTATTCTTTATAATTATTTCTCATCTGTTCCCTGGGTATCCCATAATTTCCTCGGAATTCAAGATGGCCGCCGTATCGGTAAAAACATGGTAGAAGAAAACATTCAGACTAGTGTGTGGAGCAGGAAAATAATATTAATTTTCTAGTTTTATATTTTATGAGTTCTACTTTGCATATTTTTATATCTATTCACATACAGGTCTTGTGCATAAGAAGTTAAATCGGCTAGAGGATGCTTTGGACTGTTTCCACAAGCTTCAGACAATCCTTAGGAATCACCCCCAAGTTCTTTATCAGATTGCAAACTTGTATCCCTTCTTGTGTAATCTCCATGTATGGTTACATTGCATTATTAATTTTTTAATAGATGACAGCCATTCAAACATGGTTTCCCATACATCTGTATTGTACATCAGGTTATTAAGTAAAACTGAAGATGCTGATCTGCTGGTTCACTGTTTGTTGTACATTTAGGGTAGTTCAGAAAGGCCCCTCCTTTCTTGTTGTGTTCAAGTGATGATGAATGTTCTCTCTTACTTCACATCAATGGCAATACAGTGTTCTAATTTGTCTTTTCCTTGACTATGGCTCATAGATATGAAATGTTAGAAGATAAAAATCAAGCTATAGAATGGTAAGACCAGGCGATGAAAGTATACACCAACATCTTCATTTCTTCGGAACTTAAGAACTTACGAATGCGACTTATGTTATGTAAATCATAAAAAGCTGCCCTACAGGGTTTGCTGATGTGTGTCAACATGCAAAGTTTAGAATCAAACCAAGAACCAAGGTTCCTGACAGCTGACTTAGTGATCACCTCCGAGTGTCCAATACTGATACTACTCATTTCAGTTTTATCATAATTTAACTAATAATTAGTTAATTATTAACTCTTAGTAGCCAGAAAAATATCAACTTTTCCTTTTGTCATCAGCATGAAAGGAAATTAATCCTATTTACTTTTGTTGTTTCAAAGGTATATGCAGCTTGTTTCTGTAGTACCTACAGACCCATCAGTGCTGGCAAAACTTGGTGAACTCTATGATAGTGATCAGGACAAATCACAGGCTTTCCAATATCACTTTGAGGTGAGAACTATCACCTGTTCATTCTAATTATGTCCAATGCACCAAATTGAGAAGCAGCCTAGACAATTTTATGGATTATCAGTGGCAACATTTCCAGCAGTTTTTTACAGGGTCTTGTATGTACATTAATTAGATTTGTGCAAATACTACTTACTAGACTCTAAGCCAATGTGTAATTAATTTGTTCTCTTAGTGCCAGCAGTTTTCCTATGATAGCCTGTTAGTCGGCAAATATGTGACCTTCTTAGTATGAAAAATTGGTAAATTAAAGACAAAAAAACACCGGAGGGAAGAAATTTGCTTGCTCACTCTAATTTAGCCCTGACTGTTCTGTTTTGCTCTTAGTCTTACAGATATTTTCCATCAAATATTGAGATCATCTCATGGCTTGGAGCTTATTACATTGACTCCCAGTTCTGTGAAAAAGCAATACATTATTTTGAAAAAGCAGCTGTGATACAGTAAGTCTATTAATTATGTTACCAACTGTAACAATAAGCAACTGCTGTTTTTGGTTGAGACGATAGCCATTATTTTACTGAGAGTAACCACAGATATCTATATCATCTTTTTCAGGCCAAATGAAGTCAAGTGGCAGCTTATGATAGCAAGTTGCTATAGAAGAAGTGGTATGTATTGCAAATTGTATCATTAAGATAATATCATATCAACACGTCCATATCCCTTCCGAAGTCTTCCGAACCCTCAAGCCATGAAATTCAACTTCATCTTTGCCTCAATCTTTCCGTTCAAAATCTTGGAATGGCTTACAGTAGCAAATAATAATAATTATTATCTGCAGAATCTATAATAATAATCTATATTTATTCATTCATTTCTTTGTTTAGGTAATTATCAGCAAGCACTGGAAACATACAAGACAATACACACAAAGTTCCCTGACAATGTAGAATGTAAGTATTGTATTATTTTTTTTTCCTTTGGAATATAGTAAGCACCCCTACACAAAGCCAGAGGGAAAGAAAACATGAAGTTAATTTTGAACTTATTTTATTTACCTCAAGGTCTGAAATTCTTGGTGAGAATTTGCACAGATCTTGGACTGAAGGATGTTCAAGATTATGCTCAGAAACTGAAGAAGGCTGAAAAAGCAAGAGAGCTGAAACAACAGGTAACATCAATGATATTGAAGTACTTACTGCATTGGGACAGCAAGGAACACACAGAAATAAAAACACTTACTGGGGTGGATCCAGCACCATATGTAACAGAAAATGGCAGACAGCAGGCAATGAAAAAAAAAAATACAAAAAAGGGTGGTTTAGGTTGAGAAAAACTGTCAGAGTTGAAGGCTTTCAAGACCTTTCTTGTTTGCACATAAAACCTAACTCGTTGATTTTGGGTGTGCATTGTCTTTATCTCAAATAAGTATGTCAGCCGAATACTGGTAAGATGTGCTTGCAATATTCATGTTTAAACAGTGATCACTTGACTTGTTTCCATACCAGCGAGCCAGCAGCGGATCAAGGAAAGGAAGTGGAAGAACAGGAAGTGCTAACATGCCAGGATCTGCTGGATCACGAAACAGCAGTTCAGGAAGTGGTAAGTTTGATATTGAAGTTCTTGAATGAGCAGCTGTGGGAGACCTCAAAATATTAAAAGATAGTCAGAAGTTGACTTTTCTGGTTTGGCCATGTTTCCAGGTTGGATAGCAGTAGACCAGTAAATGCACAGCTGTTCATTCAACTAAAAATGGGACATAACCTGTTGGTTGCCCTAAACTAAGATATAAAGACACTTGTGATAGCACTTTCAAATGTGGTGGTACGGTGTCATTGATCACCAGAAAAAAGTTGCAAACAACTGGCCGAAATGGAGAAGGCTAGTACATAGCACATGTGAATATGAATGTGAAAAACACATTCATTTGAAGAATATAACAGAAGAAGAGAACAAAGAGGGGCGAGAAAGAGCTAGGTGTACACTCAAATGTTGATTATCCGGACAAAAAAAAGTCTTGATAATGGACAGTTCGGATGATGGAAAATATGAATATTAATGAAGTCACATGTTACTTGCTTACCACACTCAGATAACTAATCAGGCATGTAATGTTACTTAGCAACAAAGAAACTAAAGGTATAACTAGTGACAAACAAGCTGAAGTTACAGTTTGAAAACACAATTTGCAGTGCCGCAAATACTTTTCACGTTCAAAAGTAGGACAAACTGGTGGAAGAACAATTTCAGTAAGGGTTCTGTGGGTGATTTCGGCTACTAATCATGTTAAATATTCATCTAAAAAAAGGGGACTGGAGAGAAACTCCAGATAATTGAAATGTCTGGATAATCGGGATCCAGTCAATCAACGTTTAACTGTATTATTGATGGCCTGTGGGTAGGACTTTTGACTTACATTCAGTTGTTCTCAGTAGGGTATGTTTTCCTTATGATTTCTGGTGTATTTGACCAGTTGGACTTGGCCTGCTTGTTGGCAATTTTCCAAATGTCAGATCCCTACCCTGAGCAATTTGATGTTCACTCCCTTTTGCTTTGACATGCTTGCTCTTCAATCTAGGTAGGCATTAATGTCTTTCACAGTACAAAAATGCCTTAAGTTTTAAACTCTGGAGGGAAATGTAACTTGGATAATACTGACAGTATAATACTTCTCAATAGTCCATTTTACAGTTGTTTCTTCAGTGACCTGGCCTTTGAGAAGCAGCGAGGCTGGGGTGACCTTGTTTTGATACAGACCTCACTCCTTTTCCTATGTAAATCATGTTGTTGCTATGCAAACTAGTCTACATTTGCATGAGAAAGACAGAGGTTTGTATGAAAACAAGGTCACCTCAGGCCTCGCTTCAACTCAAAGGCCAGGTCACTGAAGAAACAACTGTAAAATTTGCTATTGTAGCAAAAATTTTAATTGGTAACAAGCTGATATTTTGATTCATTCTATGGCATGGTTAAGGATCAGAACGAGTGGACAGTAGTGGAGAGAGACGAAATGCAAATCGTTCAGCTGGACGCACCAAACCTTCCATGGCAGATACTGATGACACTTTTAGTTTTAGTGGGGCAAAGGAAGTTGGTGAGTTTTAGTTCTGATGGCTTCTACTTTGAGAAACCTACATTGACCTACTTGTACCCAGCAGTGAGTTATAGCAGAATGAATTTTTTATAATCATACATACATTGTGTAATGTGCCTGTTGGTCCACCGTCAGTTAGCCACAATATTGTTGTTGATGAAATGAGTCAAATGTACCAATGTAAATGCCCTCACACTCCTTGCTGATCTCTATATATTTTGTATGGAAATGTTTAGGAGAATTTGTTCAAACATTGACCCAATTGATTTTCTTTGTCCTTCCTTGGTGATCATTTCCTTGACTGTATAATTACGTGGACAACTAAGGAGTACTGTTGAGAGAATTTGGATTTATCTTGAAGGGTTAAACTGGAAAGTTGAAGAGGTTAATTTAGTGCCGCTAGCACGGATATCATTCATGCAAACTTGGTTTTAATGATGTTTGAATTTTCTAATCCATTTATAGATGCCACATATGCAGACCCTCTGGGAGAAGCCCCTGCAAGACCGAAGACTGCTGGAAGGCAGAGACCACAGGTTGAAGATGAATTTGCTGATGAAGAAATTGGAGATGACCTTCTGCCAGAATGAGGAAAAAATACAATGTTCTTTTAAACTTGGTGAATATTTTGCTTGGTCCCTGCAAGACCAAAGACTGCTGGCAGGCAGAGACCACAACAAGTTGAAGATGAATTTGCTGATGAAGAAATTGGAGATGGATCTCTGCAAGAATGAGGAAAAAATACAATGTTCTTTTAAACTTGGGGAATATTTTGCTTGGTCCCTGCAAGACCAAAGACTGCTGGCAGGCAGAGACCACAACAAGTTGAAGATGAATTTGCTGACGAAGAAAATTGGAGATGACCTTCTGCCAGAATGAGGGAAAAAATACAATGTTCTTTTAAACTTTGTGAATATTTTGCTTGGTCCCCTCAGGGAGCCACAACCACAAAGTTAAATGCACTTTCTTACAACTGGTAGTAGTAGTCATTTTAGTCTCCTTTGCAGATGCTCTTTTGGTTTGTCATGCAATCTTTCCTCCCTTCGTTGGGGAGGAAAGATTGCATGACTAGCCAAAAGAGCATCTGTGAAGGAGACTATAGTCATTCGTGTTACCCTTTTATCCCCAGTATCAACATGTATAATCTCTTTACACATCTCACTTGTTTCATGTTTCATGTATGGAGAATTTGTATAAAAGTTAATTAAAGTGATCCTGGGGATCATATGCTTGATGAACTAGTGATATGGGAAGGAGATGTTAGATGGTGTTTAGCATTGGGACATAAGAGGCCAAGTGGAACTGCTACTGAATGCTAGAGTGACTATTCTGATCTGTGACTATAAGGGCCATTGCTGTGGAAATTGTTAAGTTTGTTCTTTGAAAGTTGTGAGAAAGTGTATATTTTCTGTTACGTGAACAGCCTGCAGGGTTCTCAGTAGATTTTTAAGTGGGAGGTGATCACTGATAAAGTAGGGTGCTCTTCAGCAAAGCCAGAAGTTACAAAACAAAGAAAGGAAAAGTGACCATAGTGAACATTATTTTGAACATTATTTATGCTGGACTGAAATCCGGGACATTAATTTTTTTAAAAGAAATAAAAATCTTTGTTTCTCGCACATTGTTGAGTGATACAAGCACTTAGGAATTTTTAAGAACACTTGAGAAAAGGGAGTACTTACCATTCTCCAGGTATTTGTTTTGTGCTCTTAAACACTCCTGCGTGCTTACCAGGGATATAACTCAACAATGCACTTGGCAAATTTTTATTACTAACTACTTAATAACCGAGAGTGAGGTCGTTACGGGAAAATCTCAAACTGAGGCCTTGCCGTATTGACCGAGCGATAGCGAGGTCAATACAGCTAGGCCGAGGTTTGAGATTTTCCCATAACGACCGAACGTTCGAGGTTATTAAGTTGTTTATTATATGGCTAACATAACGGTTCTAAGGGCAAAAAAAAAATTAGTTCAAGCACGCTTCACGGTAATCTATTCATTAATTTTTATCCAAACTCAGGTCAAACGTTTCACTAACAGTTTTCCTGCTCGTGTTTTCAGTTGTTTGCTCTAGAGGCGCCGATTTTCAATGTAAATAAAACAAATGTGGCCTTTGGATGACTTTTTGTTGTTTTTGTTCCTAATTTGCATCATCCGTAATCGGCCCGTGGGCATTACGGGAGAATAATGCCCTGGCGCTTCGCTTCGCTTAGCCAATCAGAGCGCGCGTTATATCGTATACAAACACTAGCCATATAATAATGTACTATAACTGGTTTAAAAGAAATAAAAAAAATCTTTGTTTCTCGTGTATTATTGAGTGATACAAGCAATTAGGAATTTTTAAGAACACTCAAGAAAACTGAGAAGTACTCACTGTTCTCCAGGTATTTCTTTTGTGCTCTTAAAAATTCCTGCATGCTTACCGGGGATACAACTCAACAATGCACTTGGCAAATTTTTATTACTTTACTATAACTTAACTGGTTTTTACAAGAATGCAGAAGCATGCTAACACATGTTACACTGACATGTTCTCTTGCACCCAAACTTACTCTAATTTAGAAATTTGTAGCAATAAGTCAAACCAGTAGAACCTTGTAAAAAGGAAAGAAAATGCAGTGCAGACTAAAGGCTGTTATACTTTATTTGAATCAGAACAAAGAAATAGGTCAGGTAGTCTAGTACAGCCTACTAGCATCTCAAACATGACAAACTTTCAGTCTATCAGTAACTAAATTCATCTTGGTATTGAACAAAATAATCATGACTTTTTGGTCATTTCAGTTAAAGAACCAATCAAAGAAAATCAATTTTGTATGACGTCCCTTGAGTATCCTTGAGAAGTGAACAAAACAGAACAATTGCCATTTTTGGTTGAAAAAAACAACTAGACAACCCATGTTGAAGTTTACTGATCAAGGGTTTGAATGGCACACATTCTCTGGCAAATTCAATTTTGATCAATACAAATCTCATGCAATGATCATCTTCAACAGTTAGACTTACCCGGGAATTAACCAGAAACAAATTATTAACCTTTCAACTTTATGTACTAATTGACAAAGAAAAATACAAAATGGTCACTTCCCGCAAATAGCATTGGCTAGTCGAGGTGAGAAGCGACAGGAGAAAATAGGTTTACGTTACAGCCTGTCAAATTTGAACAAAGTATGAAGAAAATAATTGAAAAGTAGCAATTACAGTATTAACATAACAAATGGAAAAGTAATAGAGGTATAATAATTCGCTTGTAGAATACATGAAATGACATTACAGAGTAAGTGCAAAAAAAGGGAATAAAAATAGTAATAGTAAATAATTAGGTAACCACAATCATTGCAACTTTAACACAACAAAATAACTGCAGAATTAACCGTCATTGTGGAAATGTTGATGTAAGTTTCTGAATTCTGGAAGGTGATTCAATGGAAATATCCTCAAAATTACATTCCCAGTGAAACAAAATGGCGAATTATTAATGTTTGAGTTGATATACCATGTGTAATAATAGGTCATAGATAATAATGGCACTGGTTTGCAATGGATTAATCATGAAAGGTGATTGATTCTGCCTTCAGCCATGAAACTACACTGACGGAATTTTTCATTACCAACCCTTTAAGCCCTGATATTAGCATACATCTCATTGTTCTCAGGGGTTTCAAAAAGAAAAAGTAGCAGGAGGATATTCAGAGGTACCCGGAGGACTATTGCGCCGTGACAGCAGCACAGTGCCGCAGAGTCAAGGTTTATGCCAAAGTATCCGGCACAAATACTTAACGTAGCCGGTGACTTGCGTCAGGCGCCAGCTTAAATTGAAAACCCTGTGTTCTACATACAGTTGCTATGGATCTAATTGAGAGAATTAATTTTGTTTTATCACTGAGACATTCTTCTTTGATGCTCATTTCCTTTATTCTCATGACCCGTGTGCATGGCCTTGCATTGATATCCTAGCGAGAAATTACATGCTGGTTACTTGAAGGCTTAAACAGTTTGGGAGTTCTATCCGGGACTCTAAAAAGAGAATTTATGTGCTGCAGAATTATTTCTGTCCACCTCCTTTAGCTGCATCCATAATGATTACTCCATTATTGCAATGAGAAATCTTGCTCTCAAAAATCCTTCCAGAGATTATAATCAGCAAGCACACACAGCACTGATACTCTTTTTGCTGTTTAGTCTTGAAGAAACAGTACAAGACCAAGAACACCTAGCTTCAATACAGACATCCTTTTTCCAAACAAAAGTAAACTAAGGGATGCCCAAACAGGAGCTTGGTATGAGGGGATGTGGTTCATATAATCAGGTCATCTGGAGGGTACTAGAATCCAGGTCTCGGCTTTTTCTGTCCTACTTCCTGTTATTCTTTCAACCTGATTCTTTTGATGACCTATTCTCTCTTTCCACTTTTTCTTCCTTTTCAGTTTGTCCTTCACATCTCCTTTATACTAGAATCCTGGTCTGTTGTTTTTCTTTCCTTTGCTTGACTTTTTCCCTTTCTTAGCTTCAATTCTTTCCTTGATATGTTTCTGTCTCAGTTTCTGCTTTTCATCAGCCTGTTTCTTTTGATGATCCATTCTCTCTTTCCACTGTTTCCTACTCTTTATTTTTTCCTTTTCTCTTTTCTTCATAGCTTTCTTTAACAGTTTAGGATCATCATGTTGCTTAACTCCTTCAGCTTTCTCTATAGCATGACTCCAAGAATGCTTCTCCTTAAATTCCCTAGCTTTTTCTATATCCTCGCTCTGAAGTGTTTCAAGCTTTTTCTTGTGAGCTTCTGCTTTAGCAAGCAGTTTCGGGTAGTTTTTTACTTTTGTTCCTGGTCTCGGTTCTTTCTTAATTTCCATGAAATCGAATTTACTAAAAACAACATCACCACTATCATTAAGTATTTTCTTACTCGATAAAGAATCGTCCTTCACAAAGGCCTTATCTTTCTTAGGTGCACCTACTAGTTTCTGTTTTAAAAGCTTTTCTTTGACGTCACTTTTCGATTTCTTCTGATGTGGGTGACGATTTTCTGTCTTTCTTGTGACCGCTTTTCGTTTCCTCTGAAAGTCTTGTATTCTTGAATGGAGGCGAGATTTCAAGTCCGCCAGATCACCACTCTGAACCTTTTCAACGCTAAAGCGAGGTTTAGCTACTTCACTGTCATTATTTTGCTCAACTGAAATACTGGGAAATTTATTTTCTTCAGCTTCTTTTTGTATTTCGTGAACTGTTTTATGTTGACTTGGATCAAGCCTCGCACGTTTTGCCTTCTTCGAAGCCTCTTTGATGCTCTGTTTAGAAGGTTTCCTCTGACGATTTTTGTAAAACTTGTTTTCTTGTTCTTCTTCATCAACAGCAAGGTAATATTTCACAGGAATCAAATCAATCAAGGAGCTGAAATACGCTGAATGCTCCAAAAGACGCTTCTCCAGCTCATTTCGCTGTTCGTCCGCCATCTTACTTACAACATGTGCTGGAGGCTGGAGCCTCGCACCGATGACGCTAGACGATTGGTCATCGACTCAGCGAACACTCTTGGCCATGTGACCTGACCAAGCGACTTTCAACATGGCGGACGCTGGGTTTTTTAGGGTGAGCGAAAAATGAGCTTGTGTTTTAGCGTTATTTTGTAATTATGGTATTCCTTTGATTTTGTTTTCTCTGGTATCAACATGCGTTCTTTCCCTATAGGGCACAAGCGCGGAACAGGACAACCGGTTTCTTGATAAGCAGAAGAAGTTGTTGAAATCCATGCGGTTTGATGATGTTCTCAACAATAAGGTAAAGGTTGATTCATTTGCAGCTGCGGCTCATTCTTAAGTTGGATGAGTAGTTATATTCATAGTGTTTGAACATTTAAGGAAGGGTTTACATCGATATAGCAAATTTTAGTTGTTAAAATGCACGCGAGGATAATGCGTTTCGTAATTATATTATCACTATTAGATCAACGCAAAAAAATTACACATAAGACTTCCTCTTGAAATTTAGTTATGGTTGATAATAAGTAGTTTAGTTATAGTTGATAGTAATTTCCCCAAGCAGTAGTTAGAAAATTCGAACTATTGGAAACTGGCTGGGGTGCACACAAAAACTTCAAATTTTTCCCAAAAAATGCAACCTTTGTCGGAGAAAACTGAGCTGACTTGGCTCAGCTTATCCTGTTCCCTGTCTGTGGTACCTGGTGTCCAGCTTGAACATGATCCTAAAAGTTCCTCAAAGAAAGCAAGGACTTAAGGCCTGCTTGTGGGGCAAGATAAAAGAAACTTGGACTGGTCAACTGGTGATTTGGGTTCTGCTTTAAGTGCTTTTAACTCTAGCCTGTATAGCAAGTGTTTCCGTGGGGTTGGGGAGCAAAGAAAGACCAAGGAACAGGATTTTACTCGCGCAAAATTGGGACGAGAGCCAAAATAAGAAAGAGGGGGTGGGGGAGGGGAAGGAAGGAAATGCTTGCAGACAAACCCCTGGATTTTGAAAACCTCTGTTCGCCAGCGAATGGAGCTCATGATTGGATAGACCGGTAAAACGTGTTGTCGATCACAGGTTGGCAGAAGAATGGGAAGATTGTTTACATAAAATTTCTTGCCGAACGAGGATTTAGTCGTGAGTTTCAACAGTACGGTGGAAATCCTGTAGTACAATGCCGACGCTTTAGGATTTCGAAGCATGCACATTATTGCACATTATTGCAGAGGAAAATGCGACACTATTTACAGCTGTTCCTTTCATTTTAACATCACTTTCTTGAATGCCACATTTGCCAAGAACGAGGTAATAAACCATGGGACAAAGGTCCACGGGACATAAATTTCGCACCTCGTCCAAGAATACTGTGCTGGAAAACCCAGTAGTGATTTCATCTGACATAACAACATCATGATTTTAGGTTCTCTGACATTTAATTAGAAGCATTTTGACAGCACTTAGAACTTTTGGGTTAGCTGCGGCATACCAGTTTTTGTCACATACAATATTTGCCAAACATTTAGTCTTCTCGAAGCGGGGAACTATTATGTATACTCATCAAGATTGTCGCTATTTTCCTTCTCAGATGTTTGAAGCCTCTCCTGCCCAAATTCCCAAAACTTTCCGTTGTTTGTCTTGTCACAGGCAATAGCACACGCACCGATTTCTTCCCTCCTAGACGACCCTAGACGCTCTTACTTTGATGAGTCACTGTGGCTTTGCCGCTCACAATCGCAGCTTCGTCACGAAAATAAAAAAAAACCTCTAGCACCTAGGGTAACCTTGTATGATTCTTAGACGAATAAATACAGTGATCCAAGATTTCAAATCTTGTGAGCACAAGGATTACAAACGCAACTTGAATGCTTGTCACATTTTGGATCATTTTAAAACCACAATTACAACCTCAACCTCAATTCCAACTTCCTGGCAGTCCTTCCTGTAAGACGGATTGAAAAGATTCTCTGTAGAAATATAGCTTGATTATAAATTACCAAATTAACTATGAAATTGCAAGATACGGTTTGTTTTGGTTCAAAGTTCACTTCCATTACGGAAGGGCGAAGATCTTATTGGTTAATTTATGACAGCTGATGACAGCATGAAATCACACAGGCATGAAAGGCCAAGTAGGCGGTTTTCAAAATCCAGGGGTTTGTCTGCAAGCGTTTCCTTCCTTTCCCTTTCCCTCCCCCTCCCCCTTCCACGTCTTTTTTCGCGCAGTAATTCTTTGCTCCCAAACCCCACGCAAACGCTTGCGACGCAGGCTATCCTAACCCCAAAATACTTTTTTGCATCTGTTCAAAACACATTGAGCCTTTTTGAGCCTTTTTAAACCAAATCTGGACTATATATAGGCTATAAAAGTTACAAGTCATTTGTCCCTTGACTGAGCTAGTAAGGGGCATGGATCTATTCCTTACATAATGTCACAAACTGCTTTGCTTGCGTTTTTACGAAGACTTAATGCAATGCAAATCAGTTTGTGACGTCAAGTGAGGAACACAACCATGCACCTTTCAAGTTTGGTCATGGGACAGGTGATGGCTAGATTTTGCAACTTTTACAGCATATAAAACTCAATATTTGGTTGAAATAGGTGCAAAGCAGCACAATGTTTTGGACATATTTTCGAGGTGCAAAGATTTATTTAAACGCAAAAATATTTTGGATTAGGTGCAGTTTAATTGTTGTTTTTATAAATTAGTTTTAGGAACAATACCAATGCTGGGAAGATAACACTTTAAACCTTAATATCAGCGTGTATATTCTCCACACATTTTCTGTGGTGATCGTAATGAGAAATTGCTAATCAATCCAGTCCTTTATTCCTTGTTAAGTATTGATAGCATTTTCTGTTGTTTGGCGGCAATATGTTTTCCCCACAGGGGAACAGTTGTATTTTAATACAGAGAATGTATCAAACGATGGAAAGTAGGTTTATGAAAGGCTTCTTTTTTTTTGTATTAAAACATTTCAACCAGTCACAACAATTGTAGGCCAGGGTCTGACAAATATTTTTAAATATGTTATAAGGTGTATAGCAGCCAGGCCGTGAGAGGTTTACGTGGCAAATTACTGGGTATGAAACTCACAAACAGATGTAAAATGGTGATTGAAAAGTAAAAATAAAAGTGATACGTATTTATTGCATTTCGAAAGGCTTCGATGGGAATTACTCAAGGTAAACGTTTAATACTTGGATATCTAAAGTTTATTGGGCCAAAATGCTCGCAACTCAAACGCTACGGCCCGGCGGGCTTTTTCTAGAAATAAAACACTTGCCCGGTATTCTGTTCAACTTGTCCCAGGCGTCCAGGCCTAATATTTGTCGGACCCTGTAGACAAAGACAATAAAAGCTTCCAATTTTCCAATGTTGCCCACATGGGATTACTGTGGTATTTAGACTCAGAAGAGATTTTGTTGAAAGGAAGATAGTTGATAAATTTTATTTCAGATGAATATAATGTACAGCTACCTGAAGTTTTAGCAGATTTTGCTAATTGAACCAATCAGAAGTATGATATAACAATAGCAAAGTTGCACAAAAGTTACATGTAGCACCTATTTTCATTCCTTGCCATGTGGTGCTATCCTTCTTATATGGACCGTTACTTTATCACTTCCTTTTCTCACAACCTTTATATTTGATTGAGCTCTGTTGCTATTAAGGAGAAATTGAGCAATGGCCACTCTAAGGGGTAACAAGGTCAAAGTGAATTAAATCATGATTATGAAAAGTATAGTAAATTACAAGAATATGGGTGATTTCGAGGTGCGTACAGTTGTTATAAGAAATCTGGTATTTCTTCTCAATTTTTCTTCAATTCATCAGTAAAAGATTGCACACATGCTGCAATGAGACCTACTTGTTTACTAATTGAGTGTGCTTTGATTGTGCTTCAGGTGGACATGGAGAAGGTGAATATGGATGTAATCAAGCCATGGATAACAAAGAAGCTGATTGAAATACTAGGATTTGAAGATGATGTGGTTATGCAGTATGTCTTTAATATGCTGGAATCTGAAAAGGTAAATAAATTTGCCTTTGATGAGGCATGTCCTCTCTGACTCTGAACCAAGTGATTGATTTACTGAAATGGCTGATGTATAGAAGTTAAGGGAACATTTTTGTAGAAATTGTTTGTTTGTAGCTTGCTGAGTTGCCACTTGCATGTTATTTTTTACCTAGTCTCCTGATCCCAGATCAATGCAGATAAACATTACCGGTTTCCTGCAAGCGAAGAATGCAAGGGAATTTATGAAAGAGTTGTGGACACTGCTTATAAGTGCTCAAGAAAATATTGGAGGCATTCCTTCATCGTTGTTGGAGAAGAAGAAAGAGGAAATCAAGCAACGAAAGGTTAGTATTTGTGACCTAATAATCTCTAAAGGAAGCTGCCTAAAAGTAAGATTTATCCTTTTTGTTGGGAGTTGAGGTGCAACTACAGTGTATTGTGTCACCATTGGATCCAAATGGAGACATGTGGTCATGTCTATATATACACATCTTAGGAGGTATTAGTATACCTCAAATGATGACTTTACATCATCACCATTTCAGCAAAACCCCTAACAAGCCATGTTTTCTAAAAGCTTAAAAATGAAGGTTACTAAAATATACTAACATAGAGAATAAAGGTAAATGTATTGAGAATGTCTGTAGCTGGTGTTTTCCAACAGTACATCTTCCACAATATCCAGTTCCTTTCTAGTCAATAGTGATCCAGATAGAAAGATGAACAATCGTGCCAAATTCTTCATACCTTTGTCTCAAACACCATGTTCAAATTTTATCTTTTGTGTTCTTGCAAAAGTTGTGAGCATTTTATGAAAGAAAGTTTTGTTTTTTTAATTGCTAAGTTTGTCTGCATACAGAAAATAAAGAAGAACAGACATCAAAACTCAGCTACCACAAGAAAACATAGTGTGTGCCTTTCTTGGGTGGAGTAAAGTACTTGGCTTTGATTGGCTACACTTGATTGATCTTCTTTCCCTGTAAAAACACTAGTTTTAACAATAGGTATGGCCAGATTCAGTTTTGCTCTCCTCCCCCCCCCCCCCCCCCCTTAAAAAGTAACATCCAGCAGTTAAACTAGCTACACCAAGCTTCTTCATAACCTGTCTTTCTGGTCTGTAATTTGGTAGCTGGAACAGGAACGTATTCAAGCAAACTTACAGAAATACCAAGGAGATCAACAGCAAACAGAGCCAGACAGTACAGCCACAGATGACAATGATACCAATGAAAATGGAGCGAGTGCTGCATCACATGACATAAGTGAAGAAATTAAAAAAGCACAAGAAAAGGCACAGTCACTGGCAGGAAAAGAAGTGAGTATTGTGTTTGTTGGTGGTGCAATAATAAGTATTTCAATAATAAGTGTTTGTTAAATGCTTTGCTAATAATTTTTCCTTGCCAACGCCATTTGTCCACTTTGAATTCCCCAATGCCTACAACAAGGGAGGGGAGGTTGTGGTTGGGTGGCTTCACTTGGCCAATTTTCTGAGCCTCCAAGTTATTTTAATAGCCTTGCTACCAGCCTGCAATATGTACATGTATCGTACATGATGTGCTTGTAATGCTTGAGCATGAGCCACAAGACTCCCTAGAACTTGTATTTGAATTACAGTATGTGTGTAACGATTTGATGCCTTTAAATGGCTTCAATATTTCATTTGTTTTAATTTGCAAGAATACAACATGCAGTGGGTGTAATTTAGCAGTCTATGCTGGATCATAGAACACAGTCATACAGTGCAAAAGAATAATAATTGTTATAAATTTAGTGTTCTTCACTTCAGCCCCTGCATTCCATCATGCTCTCTGCCCTGTTTGTGCTTTTAGAGTAGATTTTTTGCATGCTTGAAGAAAACCTAAATGACTTCTGTAGTTAACTTTCTTGTGGCACAACTTGGTTCTTTTTGGGAATTCAAACCCATAACCTTTGCTTAGCTACTGTTGAGTTTATAGTTCAACAAGCCAAGTTGCAGAGTGTGTTTGCTTGAAACCTTTTTATTTAACTTTGTAAACTTTGGAAAAAGACTAGTGATCATAGAGAAAAGTCACTTGAAAGATAATCAAGACAACAAACTCCTGCATGAAAAGTGCATGTTAGATTGTACTCTCCAAGAAGAAAGATCAATCTGCTGGCTAAACAGTTGAAGCAAATTCGTGGCCTCTTTTTTCCTTATTGAGGAAAAATACATTGTTTAGTGTTGTAAGGTAAGCATGCATTGTTCCAGTTATGGTTTAGAAGATGAATTCTGTTTTATATACATGTATAATGTTTGGTTGTTTTTTTATATTGAGCAGTTTTCAGTGATTTGAGTATCAAAAGTAAATTGTGTTTGCTTTGGTTAAATTGCATTTATCTGCTCTGTGATTGGCCAGCAACCAATAAAATGCAAAAGCAAAACCAATCACCAATTGCATGCATGCATTTTCCTGTACACTGGTTACATGTCATTGCTTGGAATTCTGATTGGCTTATTGCATTGTTTTAGTCTATTGTAATTGGCTGAAGTAATATTATTGCTTTGGTTTTGGCTTTTCGACACTCACTTGAAAACTGCAGCTATAACTTTGTTTACATCATTGTTTGTTGTGCTCTCAAGCTGAAGTTTAATTGCTGAACTCAGTGCCATAAAAGTTCATTCCTGCCCTCACAAAAAGTAACATAAAAAGTTAAGGTGCCATGGTTATTGAAACGATTCTAATTTTGTGCTCTGGTAGTAGGTTTTTTCAGTCTTGCTAAAGCCCTTTATTGTTTCATGTGGATATAAAATGTTTGTGCTAATTGAATGACTGAATCTAGTATATAAAAGTTGTTGCAATTTATTGAGGGGTGTTTTTGTAGTTACAGGTTCTTTTGACCCATTTTAAACCACCCACTGATGTGTAAAATATCAAACACTTGGACCTCCCTTCACTTGTTTGGCTGTTTCAAAAACAAGAGCTTTCTTCAACAAAAAACAATAATGAGGCTTCCTATGCTAAACAAGAGAAAAACATTCATGCTCAAGAAATTTAAGTTGAATAGTGGCTGCTTCTTCAAGTGAGCACACATACGATTTTATCCAAACAGGTGAATGCTAGAACTACATTTATTTACTGTACCTTACACTGCATGATAAACACTGGCACAGAAGAGAATAGCTCAATGGCTTTTTTTGAATGCTTAATGCTTTAAACCCTAAGATCAAAATTAAAATTCTCATTTGCTGCCCTACACATTTCCTATTGAAGTAGTGGTGAGAAGTTGTTAAGATACAAAGCCGAATAAATTCATCTTGTGAGAACTTGTTCTTAATTCTCATGACGACTCTGTATTACAAGGCACCAACATTTACAAGGAGAAATTTGGGTTTAAAAGGTTGATGCAGCAAATTTAACAGGAAATGCAACAAATTTTATAACACACTTTATTAATTTATTTACACATTTCATTACTGAGCAGCTTTGATTTGAGTAATTATTTCCACTCTTGAGAATTTGATCCCAACTCAAAAACTGCAACCATTCTGAGAGTGTAATCAGCAACACCACAAAAGCATAATGTTGAAAAGGCTCATGAAAAATTCATTGTTGAGGATTTTATGCACAGACCTACAGTGCAAAGAACAAGGAACATTTCAGAATGTAGTAAAACATTTCTTTGGAAAGTGAAGTTTCATGACTTTTCACTTTAAAAATTAACAATTCAAAGGCAATTTAGCATTGTCATCACAGTGGTTTATGTTGTGGACTCACAAGGCACAGCTGAGTGAGTCCACAACAAATTTTGACCACTGTGATGACGATTATATCATCATCAACAACAGTACAGACAACACTAAACCACATTCGATTTATTTTTTTACCACAACATTAATGACAAAGGAAATGTTTATTTCAGAGTGTGACAAGTTGACGCGACCAGCATTGACTAGACTCTCGTCAACACGGCATATAGTCCATTTTACAGTTGTGTTGAGTGACCTGGCCTTTGAGTAGAAGCAAGGCTGGGGGTCACCTTGTTTTAATACAAACAGTTGTCTTTCTGATGTAACAACTACATGATTTACACGAGAAAAGCTTTGAGATTTGTATCAGTACAAAGTCAACTCTGGCCTCATTTCTACTCAAAGGCCAGTTCACTGAACGCACAACTGTAAAAATTAATGGACTAAGATTACCAGCAACTGTGGGAAAATTAATGATCTAGGTTTTTAGTCTTCTGTTTATTTTGTTATATAAATTGTTTTGTTTAAACTTTTTAGAGCACTCCTAAGACAGGATCGAAGAAGTCAAGACGAAACTCTAGTCATTCAGACAGTGATTTCAGTGATGATGAGGGAGAGTCTAGAAAAAAGAAAGAATTACGCAAAAGTGGGGAGGAAAAGGATGAGAAAAAGGAATCCCCATCCTCAGGAAGAGTGAAAAGGGAAAAAGATGTGGAAGAGATCAAATCTGGGAGCAAGTTCCTGCAGCCAAAATGGAGGTCCCGCCTGTTGTCATCAGCTGCAAAGCCAGCTAGCAGAGATAAAGACGGATGGGATGCTGAGCATAATCAAAACGTTTCACTGACTAATAACCCAGATATAAATGTCGTGTTGGTAGGAGATTCCATCATCAAAGGTCTCAGACGATATCCCAGGATTTGGAGGAAGTACTTTGCCCCCCTCAAGTCACTGAACTTTGGCATTGGTGGAGACAGAACACAACATGTTTTGTGGCGACTTCAAAATGGAGAAATGGAGTGTGATCCGAAAGTGGTTGTGGTGCTATGTGGCACAAACAATATTGACAAAAACAGCCCCAGTGAAATCACTCAAGGAATACTGGCTATTGTTGATTACATTCGCAAGAA
Source organism: Galaxea fascicularis (assembly GCA_948470475.1). Lineage (NCBI taxonomy): Eukaryota > Metazoa > Cnidaria > Anthozoa > Scleractinia > Euphylliidae > Galaxea > Galaxea fascicularis. The sequence goes on along the minus strand of OX419338.1, from coordinate 10,332,385 downwards.
AAAGCCAAATGCTAGCATCATAGTGTGTGGCATTCTCCCTAGGGATTTATTCCCCACCATACGGCGTGAGAATATCGACGAGGTCAATGACGAACTGTTTGAGTACATAAGTTACTCTGAAGAGCTTCGTGACGAGAATGTGTATTTCTTGGCTCCAGGTAAAGGTTGGACCACGAGAGGAGGTCAGCTAGATGAATCACTGTACTTCACAGACCACCTGCACTTAGTGGAGGAAGGAGATGAGAAGCTTGCAAAATCAATTTCTCGTTTAGCGAAGGAGCTGCTAAAAGAAGAGGAGAATGAGGACAACCCTGTCCCTCATAAGAAGCTTATCAAGGTACTTATCAAAATCTTCAGTTGTCTCATCCATGTATCCTGACAGCTGAACATGTCAGCTGAAGCAGACAGAAATGCACACTCTTGCTATTCTAGTTCAAGCAATGGATGCTACCTCCATTGTATTTCATTCATTAACTTGTTGTCCCTCTTGCTGTGTACTTCCTTTTCATGCTTGTTGGTGCTTTGCATATTTCATTGTTCTCTTTTGTACAACTTGTACCCTGCAAGGAATCTTTCATCTCTCAATCTTTACCTTTTTGATTTTTAACAATTTAATATCAACTGTCCAATTTTTTCACTTTGGAAGTGTAATGTCATATAGCTGAAATAAGATTGGTGTGATAATCATGCTGTATACCACTCTTTTCGTATTGTTAATACTTAAATGTGCATGCAATGCCTAAGGAGAGCTTTGAGGAAATTGTGTTTTTGTAGTTTTACAATCATAGACCAGCTCTTTTGACAATGGTGGAAGGAGACTTATCAAAAATAGTATGCAGCTGTGAGGTTTTTGGAAAAGAAAAAGTTAATTTTGGTGGACAGCTCTCAATGAACTTTCTTTCAATGTTTCTCTTCAATAGTTTTCAGGAAATAGAACTTTCAATAGCATTAATACTGCCTGCAAACACAATTTTTTGTCTTTACTCTATTGTCGCTGTGGCAACAGTATGTACTATGCTATCACTTGTGTAAGTTAAACTTGTACGTTAGGTAAGAATCAGAAAGTCTTTGGAAATCTGATCAATCAGTGACTTTGTCTCAACACCTCAGAAATGCGATTATGTATTCAATGGCCAGAGAAGGGAATGTTTCAACCTCACAGTTTGGTTGTAAGATGGCTTACAAAGAAGTCAATGTTTTCCCTTGGCCAGAGTTGTGATATACAGTAATACCACAAACACGAACAAGTCTATTGATAGCATTCTCCATATTCCAGCAAATGAGCCCCAAAATCTGCACGAATTTGTTCCTCAAAAAAAATATATAATTAAATAAATAAGAATAGCATTAAGGATACAGGTATGATGGTAATTACAGTTAGCACTAAACAGTTTCAAACGCAAATGGGTTCCTCTTATTTTCATATCCTTGGATTTGACAACAAATAACAGTCAGGGCTGTGCTCTAGCGGTGCCCGGTCGCCCCTGGCAACTTCTGCATTGTGACGACCAGGAAATAATAGTTTTTGCACCAAACTTATATGCTGGGCACCCCGGATTTCAAGGTCTTAGAGATTTTGGGCGTCCAACTACTTTTCTTAGAGCTCAACTGACTGAAACCCCAGGTAGACAACATTGGATTGTATTGACAGCTTAGGTCTGCATGACTCTTGCCTGCCAGTCATTGCTGTTACCATGCGGTTTTGCCCAATGTGACCCTCCACTTCCTTAAGAACTTACCAGTGTTTCACATGTCATGTGAATGAGGAAAAGTTTGAGTAGTAGCCATATACAGTCATTGGCTGCCTATTTTGTCTTAAGAAATACAACATCCAGAAGCCTCAAGGCTGTAGAACAAACTCTATGACGCAGTGAAGACTGTGAAACTGAAATACTGTTGGTACCTATATGGCACCTTCACCAAGTTACATTGAACATGCAAGGCAGGGCTTGAAATTGCAACTGATATGGTCACCAGTGCGATTTAAACTTTTCCTGGTGAGTAAAAATTCTGGGTTAGTCGCCACTTAAGTTACTTTATTTCTCTGAGAAACTGAAAAAATTGAAGACTACGTCTTTGCCTTTGGCGACTACTTTTTCTTTGCTAGTTGTCAAAAGGCAACTTAGGATTTTTTTAAATTTCGATCCTTACAAGGTTGTGATCTTGTTGTAAGATCCAACAAACATACTTTTTTCCATTGAAGTTTCCCTTCTGCTTGCCATAAAGTAGATTAAAGTGTGCTCATCACAGAACTCGCTGCAGGGAGTACCTGTACACACTTGTATTGCACTCCATGTAATCTGCTGAACCTTGCTGCTCTTAGCTGTTTGTTATTCGTCTCTTTATATTTCGGTCATTGCCATACTGCCATTAATTGGCTGAAGACAGTTCCCAGCTGCTCGTTTTTTTCTTCTTCTTCTTCCCTTTCTTCACATTCAAATCAAAAATATAGAAGAAAATGAGTAATAGAATGATACAAAACCTAAGTACACAATAAAGATTCTCTTTATTGTTGATGTGTTGTAATTCAGCTTTTGATGTCTGAGAAATGGCAGCAAAAGTGGGAAAAATTATGTAATTGAGATGTATAAGGTTGACATTCCAGGCTGCTGAAAGTTATGCATGCATGGATGAGGGTTTCAGCTCATGTTTACATCTCAGTGGGTTCATGTTCTTTTTAGGGGAGCAGGGTTGGCGCAGTGGTGAGAGCACTCGCCTTCCACAATATGGCCCGGGTTTGATTCCCGGACTTGGCGGCATATGTGGGCTGAGTTTGTTGGTTCTCTACTCTGCTCCTAGAGGTTTTTCTCCAGGTAGTCCGGTTTTCCCCTCTCATCAGAAACCAATATTTGATTTGATTTGTAATTAGATTGCTGGACGCCAGTTGATACCAGCTGATTGCTCTTTCCAGGATAAATAAAGTTTATTATTATTATTATTATTATTATTATTAGATGTTTATTGCTTTGTGGATTCACTTACCATGCACACATGCTCACATTTAGATTATAGCTGTATTATGGAAGGGTTTTGATAATTGTGTTGCAAATTTGTCATTTTCTTTTCCATTGTTTTTTTGCAGCAAAAGGAGATTGAGGAAACAGAGAAGGCTAAAAAGGGTAGGTGCCTTTTAAAACACATTTGTCAAAGCAATTTACCTCTTGCATCTTGATTCTGATCGACTTGCAGGAACGTTATTTAATTAAAGTCACCATGCTTAAAAGTCTGTGCAAAGTTCAGAATAATTTATGGCAAAAAATTAACTTGCGTAAATTCAAGAGCTCAGGGTTCAGTATGATTGTTTCTGACAACGCTTAACAGTCGTAATGGATTCGGTTTGTTACTTTCAGGTCCTCAAAGTTTGTTAATTTTATTTTTATTCCTTATTCTAAGAAGCAAATCTGACGTTTTATTGGAGAAAAAAAAACGAAATTTTATGACAAAAATGTTTGATTCTTTGGTGTATCCCTGAAACTTGGAAATCATGGCAGGGCTCGAATGAACAGTAACGGGCAGGCACGGGACACGACCCGTTTTTGGCCGGTCAAATTTGAACAATCTTAACGCTTGCAGTAGGGACCCCAGGTTGCATGAATGATGCTTTTCGGGAACATGAATAATGTCACTCGTGATAATCAAATAGCTCAAAATCAGTTTCTCTCTATAAGCGCAAATGACAGGCACCATGTCCGGCAATCCAAGGATTTGTCCGGTCAATACCCAGTTCTGACTGGACATTGTCCGTCGACCGGTCGTTATTTCGAGCCCTGCATGACAAACAAATACACTTGAAGCGCTACTTGCAAACACCTCACGTAAGTATGCGGACACCACAGGGTCCGAAATTGCGCCTTCCTGGTCGCCAATGCGACTGAAAATTTTGCACTGGCGACCAGAATTTGACAACTGGTCGCCAGTAGGCGACCAGCTATTTCGCTGCGAAAGACAAAATTTACGTTAACTTTGATTTCCAGAAACAGCAATTGCCAATAAAATTTAGATCTTCTAGCCAACAGCTAACTTTTATCTTGACTCCGCTTCTGCAATAAAATGGAAAGGGGTTTCCTGTATAATTGCCGCAGTCGTACAACTTACGATCGTAGCGAGTCCGCCGCCATTTTTCAGCGGTTTCCCATTAC
>OX419338.1:10318246-10323246 GCA_948470475.1 Galaxea fascicularis | reverse complement strand
CTCTATTCACTGCTAAAACCTTTTCATGGTTAATCGGCGGCAATAACAGCTTTCTGGAATATTCGTTGCAGGTCTCGCTCTCGTTCGCCGCGCCGGAAGGCACGCCGTTCCCCATCCCCTCACAGAAGGTCACGCTCCGAGTCAGCTTTGTCACACTCACGGTCACGCTCTGTCAGCTTCAGTTCACGTTCGTCACGCTCTCGGTCAGGATCGCCTCCAAAAGAGAAAACAGAGAAAGGAAAAGACAAGGAAAAAGTTCAAGAGAAAGAGAAGGACGCGGACAAGGAAATAAACAAAGAAAAAGAGAAATCAGCTAGTCCCGAGAAGGGTAAGGAAGCGACCTCTCCAGTTCCTCCACCGACGCACCATCGGTCAACTTACAAGAAACAGGAGCATCAGCAGTCTCCGGTCAAACAACCTTCGCCGTCTTCATCATCGCGCTCTCCGTCACCCCAGCCTGCTCCGGTCAAGGAAGAAAAGCAAGAGAAAGTGGAAAAAGAGTCATCGCCGCCATTACCCAAATCCAAGAAAACAACAAGTCGCCGCTACCGGAAGCATTCACCATCGCCATCTTCCTCAGAAGAGGAGTGGTCACCTGAGAGAAAGAAGAAAGCAGACCCTTCGAAAGACCGCAGAAAAGAAAGAGACCGAAGTGAATCTCCTCGGGACAGAAGGAGAAAACGAAGGGATTCCTCACCGTCCCCTCGAAGAAAACCGCGTGATTCCTCGCCCTCCCCTAGAAGGAAGAGAAGGGACGACTCACGCTCTCCTCCCCCCAGACGAAAACGAAGAGAGCCATCGCGGTCACCGTCACCTGTCCGAAGGCGTTATCAAGAAAAACGCTCTCCTCCTCCCCCGAGGCGGCGAAAAAAGTCAGATTATTCCCCTTCACCTCCCCCCAGGGAAAGACGACGGCGCTCGGAACCATCTCCTCAACGCAGCAGAGAGCGGCGAAAGGAGAGAACGTCGCCGTCTCCTCCGCCTCGAAGACGGCATCGGTCAAGCTCGTCTCCTGCCGTTACTCGCCGGGTAGAATCGTCACCACCGATGGGTCGTCGTCGTATGGAGAGATCGCGGTCGAAGGATAAAGTACCAAAAGAGCGTCGCCGATCACCAGAACTTGAAAAATTACCTGGAAGGAGGAGGAAGCAGTCTGAGCGATCACGATCTCGGTCGTCGTCTGCTTCGCCTGAGCCCCCTCAGAAGCCACAGGCTGACACTGACGCTGTTAAGAAGTCAAAGGCACGTCAAGCAAGACGGTCGACGTCTTCGTCCGCATCCACTGAGCCTCCACCCGCCAAAAAGAGATCACGCGAAACGCGAGAATCTCCGAAAAGAAGCCCTGCAAGGGAGGTGACAAAGGGGAAGGGAGAGGGGAGAAGACGGTCACGGTCTGTTTCTCCTGCAGTAGACACACGCGAACGGAAACGAGTGGAACGTAAATCAGCCTCCGTGTCACCTGATAGGTAAGATTTCAGTCGACCCGGCCTAAAGGCCTAGGCTAGGCTCGACCTAAAGGCCTGTGCAAACTCTAGCAACATGGAGCCCAACATGTTGAGTGCAGTTGATGTTGGTAGATCAAGTTTTCATGAATTCCACGTTTACGATATGCTGTGTTGCCCGCTTAAAACCTTGGACGAAAGTAATTTGATGGGCATATCCAGTCTTCATCTTCCTTGAAGAAACTAAAGTTAATTCAAAGGAAACGCTAATTTTTGTCAATTGACAGACTGTTCCTCAGACCTTACATCAAACGTGCTTCACAGCAGGCTTTGATAAGTTGTCTTATGTGTTTTCTGTCTGGTTGTCACTTTCTTTTTACAGGCCTAAAAGCCGAAAATCCGCGCAAGCTTCCTCAGATTCACCCGTTCGTAAAACGAAGTCCCGTACAAAACAATCCGCCTCAGCCTCACCCCCACCCCCGAAAGTAGCCAGGTCACGTGGCTCAAAACGTTCGCCATCGGTCACCCCCGAACCCGAAAGTAAAGCACGATCCCGCCCTACAAAACAATCGCCGCAACCGTCTGCTTCACCTGAAACTCGTCAACAGTCCCACGCGGCCAAGAGAAGCTCTTCGGCATCGCCACCACGTGAGCGGAACAAGCGAAAGGCTGCATCCAAGAGATCTTCAAGCGAAGAGAAGTCTCCAGAGCCCCCGGCTCGAAAGGCCCGCCGGAGCCCATCTGTGCAAGAAGCGGAGGTGCTTAAGAAGTCTCCAAGTAAATCTCCACCAGCTAAGGTAATTGTCGAACTAATATGGATATTTTATTTGTTTTTAGAACATTGTCTGGTACACTTGCAAGTGGTACCGGAGTCCTTTGTCTCGGAAGTGCACTACAAAGCAAAGCGGATAACTTTCGGTGACTCCCTCTTTTTCACGGTATCTTCACCGGGAAGACGGTTATCTGTGTCATATTAACGAGTGCGTGTTGTGTGACGCTTCTTGTCATTGTGTCTGATAAGGTCTGTTCTTAAAATAGTCCCTTGGCATAAATGGCGATGTACATCCTAAGTCTCACATTCATGTGAAAAATCCTTTGTCTAGAAACAGTATGATGCTAAGGATGTACAAAGTATTGTTATTCAAATTTAGCCGCCAGTTTGCAAAGGGTCTATGTCAGGTCACCCAACTGGTATCAAGTTTGCATTCAGACTTTATTTATTTAATATTATAAATTCCTGAAGGAAATACCGTGTTAAAATAAAGATTTTATTTTTACCTTAACTTTGTCAGTGGGATACTTCCGACAGTGAATACCCCCACACCCCACCCCACCCCTCCCACCCCTTCATTAGTCACACTGCTATTTTAAAACTGAAGGTTTATGGAAGCACGCAGTGGCCAACTTTTCGTTCTGTGAGGTCGAGTATTCAATGGTTATACCACATGCACAAGACTTCGATTTCGTTAGATAGCTCCGAAAATCTTCAAATGCAATGGGAAAAGGGAACTTCACTTTATTTATTCCTTGCATTCACTTGCCACATTCATGACTGGAAACAATATAAATCGCCCATTGAACCTGCACTCTTAAAACTTACCTCCTAACTTCACCCAGTGAATTATCTGTTAATCTAATGGAGTAACCCATGAAATTATTATGAAAAGTGATTATTACACTAGTGATGGTGATAGTGGTGGTGGTGATGATGATTAGTAGTAGCAGTAGCAGCAGCAGCAGCAGCAGCAGCAGCAGTAGTAGTAGTAGTAGTAGTAGTAGTAGTAGTAGTATCATCATCATCATCATCATCATCATCAGATGAAAGATTAGGGCTTTCCCCGGCGGAATAATTTGCAGTCAAGGCTCTACCCGGGTCCTCAGTCTGTCAACACCTTTCCTGGGATATGTGCCGACATTACCTGTGCAGTGTGGCGTTGATACTAATTCAGACTTATTTTAACCCAGCAGGAAAGCTCTGGCGAGGAACAGGAGAAAGCTGAAGAAAAGGAATCCAACAGAGAAAAGAAGAAGAAACATAAAAAACACAAGAAACATGGCGCCTCAAAACACAAACACAAGCGCTCAAAACACAAGAAGCGCAAAGAAAAGGACAAGTCGCCGGCGGTAAGTGTTGTTTTTATCCTTTCAGTTAGCTCCAGTTTCTTGTTTCCAGGGTAAGCGACTCGGGAGCCTCTCAAGAAAATCAAATCTAGTAGAACTCGGCCGTCTCGAATCCCCCGCCTGCAAGAATCCTAGTTGGTTAAAAGACCTTCGATTTTTTTTCCCGTTGGAGTTAAGAAATTCTGTATTTATGTCATCTACGAAGATACCGTAAAATTCCGAAAATAAGCCCCGGGGCTTATATTTTTCAAAGGCCCTTTTGGAGGGGCTTATATACGGAGGGAAATTTGTGTTTTAAAATCGGCTAGGCTTATACTTGGAAGGAAATTTATGTCAGTAATTTGCGCAGTTTTTACTGAAACTCGCGTGCTGTCTCCTGCATGACCCGGACGTAGATCTTTTTTAAAAACTCAGCCAACCAAACTTTAAAACACAACCGCAAATTACTTTATTGAAAACGCAACAGACTCAGTTCAAAGGTGAGGTAATGTCAACAATAACTGTTCACACAAAAAACAAAAATGAATCTTAAGAAAAAGTCCAGACTTGTCGCCAACAGTTTGGAATCTAATGGCTGCCGAAAACATCCAAGCAAAGAGTGAAGCATGAACTTCGGAAACATCAATAAACTGTGAACTTTATTGACTTTTGGTATACGTAGTAATTCTTTGGTATATAAATAAAGTTTTGTTCCTGTAGCGTTTTTGCTTTGTTTAATTTTGCATTTGAGGGCAATTTCCAAGTATAAGCCCCCAGGGGCTTATATTTGGAGGGGCTATTTAACGGAGGGGTTTTTGTGTTTCAAGTTTGGGGGGCTTATATTTGGAGGGGCTTATTTTCGGGATTTTACGGTACTAATGACAGCCAATCTGGCAGATTGGCTGTCATTAGCATCTTTATCATTAGTCCGACTTTTACTTGGCACCAGTTTTCAAATCCATTTTGTTTACCGAGGTTGAAGACGTATTTGGTATTTTTTCTCTCCATCAATTTTGCCATCTGTAAGTATGTAATGAAATGATGTGTTAGCTTCTTTTTTTTCCGTTTTAGACACATTGTACACGTAAATGTCCTATGTAACCCTTTAAAAAAATTTTAAAAAATTATGCCATTTGAAATGTACGCGCATAATTACGCCTCCTGTTTTGTATTAAATTACCTTTTGTTCCTTGAGGCGCATACGATAATTACACGCAGCTGGAATCAAATGCGCCTTGAAAGCACATTTATATTGTGCGTAACGTCTTCCTGCTGCTGACACAATTCGAAGTCTTTTTTTTTTCCACATTGAAAATAGACTGGTCTCACAAAAGTGCTAGATGAACACGATCGTGTTCGTGTTTTAATCGCTCTCTCCTGAAAGAATAATTAGGGTGTTAATTTGCAATTACGAGGTTCTGTTGGTTGGCTTGAATGTCAGGCATCAGATGACACGTT
>OX419338.1:10288246-10313246 GCA_948470475.1 Galaxea fascicularis | reverse complement strand
ATGTTAAAGCAAAGAAAGAGAAAGAAAAACTTGTCACCATACACTCACGTTCTCGAGAAAACCCCAAATTTGGTCATTTAACGTTGTTGTTTCGCAGAGGACGGCAAAGAAATGTACCAAAATGTTTTTTCTTTCTCTTTATTTGCTTTAACATCGTTCATAGTAATTTAGGCCCTGGCCAGCTCGCCAGCATTTTTCATGTTAAACAAATTGGAATAATCGCGAAAGAGTTACACAAACGAGAAGTTGTATTTTGAAATGACGTTTTCGTTGCCGTCGCCGTCGTAGAATCTTAAACTCCCTTTTCTCTCAAGGAGATCCGGAGATAGTTTCCCACCGCTGCGAAAATTTGTCTGTTTCTTGTTTATCTGTCAAACTGCTATTGTTCACGAAAACTGATACTTTCTTTTATCAATTAACACTTCATTTGCTTGACGCTAATCCCATTATGGTAGGAATTCTATTTTCCCTTGTTTCTCGAAATCAAAATTCAGGCGAGATGTGCATGCATTTTGAACTCCAAGTCGGCAGCACCTGGATCAATTTGGCTGAAATTTGGTCAAATTGTTGTCAGATAGCTCACCTACAAAACCGTGTCTGCGAATTTTAATTTGTCTTTTCATTTTAAAGTTATAGCCTATTTTCCACTGGCGGTGGCAATAATTTCTCATCCCCAAATATATTTGGTTGTAAAAATAAAACGAGCGCGCTTTCGAGAAATCTGAGACACGGTTTTTTAGGCAAACGTGTGAAGAAATGAAAGCCGTGTTAATCATTTTCTTCCGTTTGTTTTTGGTGAGCGTGGAACTTAATGAATGAAAACACTTAGTTTTACAAAAACCTCCTCCTTTTGTAAGCGCATTAAAGTTTTTTACCTTTTAAAGGGAATTACCTGTAGGCATGACTACTCAGCTTTCAGAAAATATGCGGTTTATGGGGGTTTGTGTTCAAACAAAGAGCGCTAGAACGATCCGCGCGCAGACGACCCCGTTGGGTTGGCTGATTTTGTTTTCTTTTCTTCCTGTGTAGAAATCATTTTGGTCAGTGGTTTTACCACTGTTTCCCCGCTGTGGAATGTGAGCCCGCCATGAGCCTGAAGCACAGCGGACAGCGGTTAATACCAAAACCGCGGGTTTTTTTAATTTCTTGCGGGTGAAAAATATATTTCTGTTGTACAACACTACAGAGGATAACACGTGTAAATTCCTATATTCCACCTAGGAATTCGCTCTCTTTCGAGTCATTGCTGCTATCTTGTTTTCGAAAGGCATCCGCTGTACTGTGCAGGCTCAAATGTCCCGAATTTCTGGCGATGAGGATTTTGCCAGCGAAAATGTATTTTTAAAAGTCATTTGTATTTGTACCTAGATTGTTTTCATAAAGCATAACGAACAGGTTCAGGCTTAAGACTTCGTAGAACGCCCCCCCCCCCCCCCCTCCCAATTAAAATTATGCAAATTAGTGCGAATTAGAAGCCACATGACAAGAGTATAATTCCAGCACCTTCTTTAATGGCCATATTTTCTGTTGAATGAATGGTAAAAACAGTGGCAAATGGTGAAAATCCTCTTTGTAGCGGCGTGACAACGGTTCAAAGTCGGCCAAAAAATCCCATACATTTAGTGTTTTTTTTTTAGCCGCGTACCATTACCTCCACCCCCCACCCCTCCATCTCCCGAAACAAGATGGCGTCAGAAAGTGTGAAAAGATCTGTTGAGCTGTACCCCCAAAAAAGTATATTTGATGAACGGGGTTGGTAGAGAAGTGCCTGCTCAGTGTGGGACGGGTTCAACAGTCTCTCCTGGCAGACTTGCCAGCTCTTCTTTTTCCCAGACGTTTCCAGGTGTGAAACTTTGCAACAAATTCACCCTTTCGTAATTTAAAATCATAGTAAAAGACTAGAATAAGCGGATGGCAGTTTTAGAAAAAGCATTTCGGGCCCGAAATGTTTACGAGACGTTCAAGAAACGGATCCCTGGACTTGAGTAAATCCCAGTAAAAAATAATTGTGGAGCTCAGCTTTTAGGCTGGCTAAATATATATCTTAATTTAGTTCTTGAACGCTCCCTTCTCTGACGTTTTCAATTGCAACGAGTTGGAAAGATGGTGAAAGAGATTACATAACGAGGAGTTATGTTTTGAAATAACGTTACAAGGCTATATTAGAGTGGTTTTCAACTGAGGTTCGTAAAACCAAACTCAAAGAAATAGGACATTTGCAAGATGCCATTTGACTTCAGTTTGTTTTTCCTTTCTAATTCAAATTTTGTTATCCCAACAGGGTAAAAATAACAATAGCTCTAATTAGCACGAGAAAAGCAAAACCTGAAGGATTCTGGTAGTTGTAGTCAAATGGCGTCATCATACAAATGTCCTATTACTCTGACCAATCACAATAGACGCAGGCAGCTCAGTGAACCAATCAAGCGCGGGAAAATTCGTGCGTGTAACGATTGGTTATGGTTTTGTTTCTCATTGGCTTGGAAAGTGGCGCGAGTTTTGTCAACCAATCACAGATTAAAGAACATCAAAACCAAAGCAAACGCGAATTACTTTCAACACTCAGTCGAAAATCGCGCTAAAATTTATCCAAAACTATCAGGTTGGATCTGTAAATCCTGCCTGAGTTCATATTTAACAATTGGATTATGAGCTCGAGGTTTCTATCGCGCATAGAAATCGAGAGCGAATAATTTTGTTGTTTTAGTATAAATATACTAGTCGTTCAAAACGAAACAGGTAAATTATCTAAATTCTCCCCGCAGACACTTTGAAAACGCGAAGAAACGGCCGCCATTTTGTTGACAAACGCTACTCACTATCTATCACAGAATAGTGAGTCGCATAGCCAATCAGAGACCGGCATTCGTGATAGAACGCTTATAGATGTATACTAAATTGAAATTTGACCAGTGCGATACCTCACTGTTCCAAATTTCAGTTTGTGACTATAGTTTATGATCCTTTGTTAAATTGACAAAAGGAACTTAATATGACTGAAATTAAGAAGAAACGTTTTCAGTCGCACAGTTTTTAATTTTGAAAATATTCCACGCGCACGTAGCTTTTAACCTTATTGGCATTTGCTGTGTATGTAACAGAAATAACTTCTCTGTACAGTTTGTGCCTAGCCCATCTTAAAAACGCATAAACCGAAGTTCACTTACATGTACGAAAAATCCCCGCGGAGAAACTGCTTCACGGCCAAAAAAACTCGTTAATTAAATTTTTGATATATTGTTTACGAACTCTCTCTATACTTAATTCACCTCAACATAGTACCATTGTCGCAGTGTGACGCATTTTCTTGTACATGAAACAATGGTATTTGTTAGTAATTTTGCTCATTGTCCGTAGTGTTGACCAAAAGGAATACATTAGGTGGCTATTATTAAGGTCCAGTGAGTTAAATGAATGCAGTATTTTAACACGTCGCTTCTTACAGGATTTTGTTGAAGCCCTTTCTGGCATTGTGACAGTTAATATATATTCTAACACTTCGACAATTTGTCCTGTTAGGATGTTCTTCAAAATTTAGAAGTGTCATGGGAGCCCGTCTATTCAAATTTTTTAATAACCTCGAACTTTCACTTCATGAGCAGGTTTCATTTTTATTAGAATTTCTGCTATTATACAATGCGTTTTGAGACCGAAGTCGTTACTCTTTTTTATTGGTCTTGCGAACAGGTTATAGGATTTTGTATACTGGTTTTAAAGCGCGTTTGTTTTGATTTTGAGCATAACTATATAAACGGTAAAAGTTACTCCTGAAAACAAAAAAGTTTAATTTAAGACGAAATCCTGATAAATTTATTCAGTATGTCGGCTTTTTTTTTTTGTTATTGACACTTAACAGCCTGCTCGCTGTTTTTTTCTTTCGTTTTAAACACTTTTGTTGTTGACCAGATGTTCGCCATATCGTATAAAATATGGAATAATTTGTTACTGTTACTCTTTTTTTCTTTTCAGCAGCAATCGGAAAGTATGGAAGAAGACGACACGGAAACTCTAGAGAGGAAACTCCGGGAGAAGGCTTTGCAGTCTATGCAGAGACATAAATCCCCCGAAGCACCACCCGAACAAGATGACGATTGATTGAAGACAACGCTAACAACTGAGCTATCTAAGGCGACGTTGAGTTCAAAACCAGAATTCTGTCGAAAGAAAGTCTGCGCCTTACCTCTCTGTGTTCACTCTGACTCAGGGCCAGCATGCATTGTATAGTGTAGTAATTTTAATTGTGAGTCTGCAAAGTTATCTTGCATCTTTCTCGTAAACTGGTTTTAGAGTCGTGACTCGTCCCCAGGCTACCCTCTTGTTTGAATAGAAAAAGAGCTCACTGGTTAAAAGTTTGATTCCCAAAAGAAGGCTGACGAGCGAGCTCAAATTCCACCGCTATACTGGGTTTCTGTTTAGGATTCAACAGTGTCAGACTGGATTGATTCTGACTTAATCTTTCAAGTGCCCTTAGTGTGAATAGTCCTACATAATCAGTATGAAATTATGGTCATGTTGGTGTTACTTTGAGTGTCACGCAAAACCTCCTCGTGACCATCCGCGGATTGCACTACTTTAGAACGCGTTTTTCTTTCTTATCGCAGCTCAGTGAAACACTGGCTGCAAAAGATGTATTAGTTTGCACAAGGTGCTAGACGGACGTTGCTTATGATTCCAGAAGCTTTGAGTATTTCCAGCAGGAATTCTAGTATTTTATCACTGTGTGTAGTCACCGTTTTTTATAGTTCAAGAGAAAGTGTAATAAAGCAATTTTAACCAGCACCGGGTGTTGCGTGATGTTATGACCACTATAGCCAGTCTATTTCTCCGGTGTTTTTCAGGGTAAACAGGGGTATACAAAAGTTTCCATGGTTATTCAGCGATATAAAGGCTATTTTATTGAAATTCTAAATACACTATAGTAAGGGTTACATAACGGACATTTACCACCCCATTACCCGTTCCGCTGGATAAGGATAGTGAAGGCTCTAGGGACGAAATTGCCACTGAAGTCTCTTCTATTACAGTTTCGCATGACACCATTCGGGATTGGTTAATGTGGACAGTCCACATTCAGTGTCCGCTCTCTGATTCTGTATAAGGAAGTTGGAAGTTGGTTCCCAGAGAAAAGGCGATAGTGGAATGAAATCGAATTTCGTATTAACTGAATTGAAAGGGCAAACCATCAGCCCTATTCAGCAGGGGTGATCAGAGGGCGATTCGTCTGCGTATTTCTTAAGGATAAATTGTCACGATGTCTAAAGGAGCAACGGTCATCCTCTGAGTAAGCTACATAAGGTTGCATTGAGTGCGTTGGCTAAAACCGTAACAGGTAGTAATCTATTTTCTAGTGACATGAAATTTAATTTCTTTAAATGAATCTCAATGTTTGGTCTTATTGCTCAAGTTTCCAACTGAAAACATTGATAGTCTAATTCGCTTGGGCTCGTCACGCAACCCACTCCCTTCCCCGCCAACGGCTGCTAACCTGACTGTAGCCAATCACAGAGTGGATCGTATAATTCTGAGTGAGTCACGCCAAGACTTGTGTTCCGTTTTGTTCTGTTTTTTCTTCATCGTAGTCATATGTTTTTTTTAAAATCCGAATCCACTTAGGGGGCGCTATAGGCCCCATTCAGACTAAGTGACCGTTCCGCAGCACCGTTCCCGGGCACTAAAAAGGACGCTGTCCAGGCACCTCAGTGCCCTGGACCGAGGATGTTCACACTCGTGCAGATGGCTTAGTGCCCAGTTTATCTTTTTTGAGTACTCCGCAATATTGCCGCCATTTTTGTGACTGCATCGTAGGGAAACAAGGGAAAAAACGCGGTAACACATGAAAACGTGTTTAGACAAGTTCCCATGCTGGGGAACGGTGCCCGAGTACTACCCTGGGAGGTAGTGCCCATGCCCGGGCACGGTGCTCGGATATGTGCGCGGGTACCAACGAAAAGCTATGTTCAGACTAGTACCCGTTCCGGAAAACCGGGCACAGGCACCTAGTCTGAACGGGGCCATACCATAGAGTCAGGTTTTCGACATCCGCACGGAAGATCATATTTCAATTTAAAATGGCTTCCGTGTCTATCACGAGCTCTTGTCATTCCTTGAAGGGGCACTGTCACGGGTAGTCTCCGAACAAGGAAAGATTGCGTGACGAGCCAAAAGGTGGTGTGCGCAGGAGGCTGTCATGGGGGATTTACTGACTTCCGGCCCGTACTTCACAGAAATGCTACTTAATGACATTTACTCATGCCGAAACATTCCTTGAAATGTAGAAGAAAGATATGAATCGTTTTTTTGCCAGAAAGGTCATACATAGTACATTTTAGGCCATGGCTTCGAGATTTGATAAAATTAGGATAATTTTTCCAAATGCAATTTATTTCCACCCTTGCCATCCGTAACCGCAGAGGAAGGCAGTATTTAGTCTCAGTACAGTAACACAGTCCAGAGTAAATAAACTGCTTCATTATTTTTGGGTCTTTCACCTCCACTACGCTGTACACAATATGACCAATAACCGTTAGGTTTATTTTGGCGATTACGGCCGAGCACAAGGAAACTGTTATACTACAACTATAACCTCTTATTGCATCCAAGAATGCGGTATATCATGCATAAAGCGGGGCTGAGCAAAAGTTTACAGCGATATAACTTTCAGACAGAGGCCAGAAAAAAATTAGTCTCCTTCGCAGCCGTTTTTAGGCTCGTCACGCGAGCGTTGCGTGACGAGCCTAAAAACGGCTGCGAAGGAGACTAGAAAAAAATCTGCCGGAAGAAAATCCTCTGGAGAAAAAACTCGGCAGGAAATCTGGGTAGGAACCATCTCTCAAGCTCAAAGTAGCTCATCCTACGAGGCTTTACACTTCATCCCCACTCGCGTCAACTAACACATAACATGTAAGACAAAGAAGAAAGACAGACTTAAAGATATAACGGTAAGCCAAACGAAGTGTGGGCCTAGAGTGACTTCCCACGTGACATTCACCTCATTACTAGCCCTCCCTTCTTTCCATGCTGCACTTCAACTCAACTAGTCACAATCCGTACTGCTCATATGCCGCAAAAATATTTTATTTCAAGCTCGGCAACCACCAGAAATTTCATTTTTCTTGGTTTTTTACCATCTTACATCTTACTTTGAGCGTACGGAAACTGTTAGCATGACGGTGCTCCTTTGATATGCCTGAGGACGAAAAACTGTAGCCGCACTGTACCAGTGGACAGAAAAGAAAAGGTTTAAGCAGAAACCGAGTTTTCCACCGTATTTATATTACGTTTTAAAGTGCTTCTGAGTCGAATGAATCCATTATACCTTCTGATTCTTTACAGTTCTTAAATCATCTGCCAATTTTTTCAACCACAGGACTGACCAACTTATTCTGTTATTCCGTGGACCGGTATTCGTCATTCTCCACGCGGTGAAGTACAATCGTGTCAACCGAGAAGTGGCGTACTTCACAGGATCAATGAGAAGTTATTTTCGATATTTTCGATGGTTATTTTTAATATTGGCATTCCGTGCCAATATCGTTGACAGAGAATTCCGCGCAATCAGAGTTATCCCATCCATTATCATTATTGACAAGAACGTCTTTGACGTGACAAATAAGAAATCAAGACATAATTTTCTATTTGGTATTGATGAGAAAAAAGGTGGAATTACCTAGTATGGCTAAGAAGTTACAAAATGATTTCATCTTACGACCGATCAGGTAGAACTGATATTCATTTTAACCCCGGACTTTAACTCACAACCTGGCTCTTGAGACTTATGTTAAGACCTTAGCTTTCAATACAAAGTTTTAAATTCCATCCTTGATACCAACACTAAACTTCGCAAAATAGGTTTAATTCATTGCTAATGATCATGATAATTATAAGTGTACGTTTTGCAAATCTGAGACAGAAACACTGTATCATTTGCTGTATAACTGCCCTCACACTCAAACCTTTTGGGCTAAATTTGAACTGTTCTGGCATTGATGTCATTTTTCTATTAGGAAAGGAAAAAAAATAAACTTACTCTACAAGATGTTGTGGTCGGTATTTTGACACGCTCATGCCCCTGTTTCTTAATTATCTTCTCCTTATTGCAAAGCTTCACATCGGAACCAAGTCTATTCAAATATTAGTATCACCAACTAGTGGACTAATGCAAATCCTGCATTTTGATTGGCTACGCTACTAGAGGACTATTAATAGTCCTCGAGTAGCAATCGATCGTGACGCCTCTTTCGTTTTATTCTCAAATAAATATTTTGTAAACGTGTACATATTCGTACAATTGTTTTTTATTGATGGTTTTCATTCATTTGGTCGCTTGGGATATTCGCAGATTTTGCGCAAAGGAAAAATAAATATTATAAAAAAAGAAATAAAATAAAATAAAAGGAAAAAAAGTAATAATAAGATACTGAGGCGAAAGGCAATAGGACCGCCAATGGCGAAGAAAAGCAGAGTTTTAAAACAGGTCCTGTAGCTTAAAGAAATGGTTGCCTTAGCGATCTCAGTTTGCCGGAAAACTCCTTACTTTTCCAAAAGTGTTTTCCACCGTCAATTAGAAAATAAGTAATTTCCGAAACGAACCTTGTTTATTTAATGCGCACTAGCGCTAACACCTTCGCAGCAGAACTCGCATACTAATCGGTTTTGCTTGCCTCATTAAAATCTAGCCTAGTCACGTATCCTAACACCTTTTGAGTTCTTTGTTCTCAGCTGAGCCATTTACAGCTAAATTTTACTTACCTTTTCAACTTTAAACTAAAATCTGTTTCGACAGAATCCTAGTAAAATTTGATTACTTTCAGCCTAGCGATTTCAATTGTGGTATACGGAATTCAGCCTTCAAGATATTTTAAGCTTAATTTCAATTCTTTTAATTTTCCGACTTTGATCACTTCGAAACACCTACTTTCTACATATGAATGCTATTTACCTTCGTAAAAACCAATTAACTTAATCGCTTAGCTTGAGAGAATTGTTTTAGAGTTGGTTTGGAGTTGGTTTAGAGTTGGCTGTAAGCTTAGACACTCTAGTCGCTCTCTAGTGGGACTAGTCGCAATTGTGCTAACACTCTCGACGAAGCCAGTTACTCAAGAATAAAGCCGTTAACTACCAAATCCTGCGGTGTGCCTGTTGACTAAAATCTGTCCCGTAACAATTTCTTCAACTTGCATTTGCTAACTTTATCATTGCCTTTTCTGGTCGACTAGTTGGGTGATACTAAAACAATTAGACCCTTCGCCCTCGAGGGCCACGGGTCTAATTGTTAATTAATGGATTCAAACGTATATATTTTTTAAGTTTTCTTGCATTTTATACTGTAATTTGTGAAACTGCATTATAGTTGACGTTTGTATTATAGTATAAGAAATCGCACGACCTTCTTGTACAATTCGGGATTAATAGGTATGAGTGATTTTGAAAGTTCTCAAAATTGCACGAACCTTTAGGCGAGTGCAATTTGAGAACTTTCAAAATCACGAGTATCTTTTAATCCCGAATTGTACAAGAAGGTCGTGCGATTTTTTATTTATAGTACATTCAACAAAATTACGAACTTACGCGCCGTTGTCATGGAAACTTAATAGGTACTCCTACGGAGTACTATTTGGCCTTAATTGTACTACTTTCGACCAATCAGAATTGAGTAATTTTGTTGAGTGTAATATAAATAAAAAAATAACCTAAAAAATAAAAATTCGATTTCCCCCGCCCCCTTACTACACCTGGTACGAAGGACTGGATGTGGGAACCGTGGCGGTTGACAGGTGAAGTTGATTATCCTTGGATGAATACCAGGATATAGGAGGGCAATTTGGCGTGTTTTGACTAGTAAATAATGCAACGTCTGCAATATTTTGCCGGTAGGACTTCTAAAATATATATAAAATAGAAATTGACGGGCTTCCATGTCGCCGTTATCAAGAAATTACTCAGTTTCGGGCGTGAAGACGAACATTTCTGACGAGTGAGGATAGCTGTACTTATATGGGTTTTGAAAGGCGCGCAAAGGAGTGTGCAGAAAAATGTGGAAGAGAATGAAAGTGCTGGTACTGAACGTTACTGGAAATGTTGACTTAATGGGCGTTAGGAGGAATTTTTGCATTGGGAAATATGACAAAAATGCGTGTTTTCTGGCGTTGTCAAAAGGTGTTGGCGTCTAAAGCAAGCGTTTTTAGTTTTGTACCAGAGCAAACGGTCATTTTCAGTGGAAATAGGCAGTTGTAGTAAGTTTTTTTGTGTTTAAGTTCAAACAACTAACCATTTGCCAGTAATAACGGTTCATTTCAACTTTCAAATTCTTAAAGCAGTAACAGTGCTTCGTAATTCCTCTATCATCGAGAAAAACAATTATCGTATTAAATTTTTGGAATCTTGGCCCACCATGACGACCCTAATGCAGGCAATAACTTATCTCTACTCCTCGGACAATACAGCACTCTTATTACCAAGAATCGTGTTTATTTTCCCAATTATAATGTCTGGCATTCTTTTTATCAGACTTAAGTATGATTTCAGAGCTAAACAAAGAGTTTCCAGCAGTCTGATTGGTTGAGGCAGTTCCTTGGCTTGTATGACATATTTACTACGTTAGGCGGTGAATACAGAGCAAAACAAAACGGCAGGGCCCCCACTGAAGCACAAGTCCTAAACACCAGAAATAAATGTGTTGATTACCGATTTTTATGCTGTTCAGCTCAGAAAATTATACTATTATTTATTCTAAAACAAGATCAGCTCCAGTTCTCAGCCATCAGTTAAACCACCTCACTGGCTACATACCAATCAGGTGGTAATTATCACCTCTTGTATTCAACTGTTTTGATGCACTTTATCATCAACTTCCATGCTTTAGATCATTTTGTTCAATAAATTAATGTCCATACCAGCTTTGCGACAAGACAGTATTGATATTACTTACATGAAAACTCTCATCTCTCTTTGTTGCTGATCTGAGACTTCCCCGAAGTCATTGAAGCATTGTTAAATATTTGTTGTTAATTAGTGACAGGTTTTTCCCTATATTTCTCATATAACTGATTTTCCTCAGTAGGCTCAGGGATGTACACAAAATTTTTAACAGACAGGAATTAACAGTTCACAGGCGGGTTTATGAGAACCAATACTATGGATTTTTATGACCATAGAACGTTTTTAGCCGGGAAAATAGAGTTCACAGCCAGGTATTTTCCCCGGCTTCCAGCTATTATCTACATCCCTGAGGCTGATTATGTCTGCCAAAGACATCTGCATAGCTGCACTGAAATTAACAAATGGCTTCCATATCTCAGTGTGTGTGTACTCTGATGTGTACTCTGATGACATAAAGATGATGTCAAAACACGTTGAGAACAGTCACTGGCGAGTATCACAACTGATGTTCCTACCACATTTTCACATCCTCCGTGCATCATCAGAATACCCACACACTGAGATATGGAAGCCATTTGTTTCATACATTTTTTTCTTTCTTTGACTCGTGACATCCAACAAGGACCACAATTCAGGGAATAGAATACCCCTCATCTTGTAAAGGACAAAATATTTTTGTGACCAGGAACAGCTTTAGGTTAGAGCAACTTGCTGGTGGAGACTGCTTCTGTAATGCTAAAGGGTGACCAACAAAACCATGGAGGATTTCCACAAATGTCAGCCACAACCCAGCTGATTACAGGTTTGTTTTATCATGGATTCTCATATCGCTGAGACAAGCTTGTCAATTCCTCAAGAATTCCTTTAAAGCTTTCCACTTCTGTTCCAGATTCAAGAAACACATGGTGTTTGCTGATGTCTACTTTTTTTGCCCATTGCACCAATGACAATAACAAACTGGCAATTCCAGAATTTGTCTCTACGCGACTGAGAACACTTGTCTGATTCACTCGTCCATTCTTGGGTCGTGTATATCCCTCCACAATTAATCCATCAACTGTTACCTTAGGCGCAAATATATTTGGAAATGGCGGCCTGACCATGCAAGCTTGATTCACATTCCAACATTGTGGGGAAGTGGAAGGGTGTAAATTTTCCAAGAATGAGCGGACAATTTCTTTGGTGGATGAACAGACTTCAAACAGATTCTCTAGCTGAGAGTGAGTCTGTGTAGAAACGTTTTTCTCAGAATTATGTGCAAGGGACGTAGGGATACCTCTTATGACTGCAGACTGAGAAATAACAGAAGGACTATTTGACACTTCAGGAGTTATTGACTGCAAGAGTCCTGTTCTATTTCTATTTAGTCTAGAACTAAGGAGTGACGATAGCGTAACAGTTTCTTCCAAAGGTAAAGGAAAAGCAGATGACAGGCTGGCTATTTGTCTTCCTCCAAATGCCACACTCTCCACAAAGCTACTCATACTGGAGGCCTGTGATGTGACAAGTCGATAAGGCATGGTTATTGTGTCTATGCACACTCCCAGTATAGAGCTGGTATGATATGAAAGTGAAGGCTGCAAAGAAAATAAAATTAATACCACAGATGATTAGGAAACATGTTTATGTAAAATAGCTGTTACTCAAGAGTACAGCATTCACCTGATTGAATGATGAAATGTTTTAGATGCAGAGTAAAAAGAAAATAAAATTGGCATCCTGGGCTCTACTTTAATGTAAAAACCTGTGAAGCCCAGAATGACATAAAACAAAGACAACAAAAGGTGTGAAACAACAGCATAAAGCAAAAAATAGATCACAAAACAAAGAAAACCTCCTCAGATTTTTACACCGAGGTAAACATCATGTGTGACAGAGACATACACCCTTAATAAGCAACAACATAGCTTTCTGTAAGATGTAAGGATCACTGCTCTAGTGCATGGATGTTATTAATATATATGAGTTTAGTGTTACTCAAAATATTTTTTAAGCTGTTCATAACAATTCCCTAACAAACCTTGTATGTCAGAAGAGGAAACTCCCTGGCTGGTCCTGAGTGTGGCAGTGTCTCGCTGGCAAGTGACAGTGGTATGAATAGGTCACTGCACAGCGATAACTGCCCATAGCTTAACAATGAATTCAGGATTCTGTATGCAGCTTCTTTATTTGTTTTGCTGGGAAACTGAGTTGGTGTAGCTCCAAAAGTAAGAAATGTTTTTGCTGCATATTCATCTTTGAGCTCTTCAAGCAGCTGGCTACTCAATCCTCCAAAACCATCAGAAACATCTGTGAAAATCTAAGAAAAAACAATCATAAGAGGAACTCATAGAGAGAAAACCCTGAGCATTGGCCAACTCTTTCATGATTAATATTTCTAGCTAATTTCCAGGGCACCAGGTGTATTTGACAGGTCACAGTCCACAGGTTGGAGGTAAAAGGTCACTGTTTTATCGATTGGTAACCACGCCAAACAGTTTCACTCCGATCTAAAACAAATTTTGGTTAGTGATGAGGGCTAGGAGATGCTTTTGGGCTAGTTTATTTATCTGTAATGCGGTGACCTGTACTTTGACCTGTAAAATCCAGGGCTATTCTGGAAACACACAGGTCCTTTTACCCACCTACTTTACCTGGAATCCCTGTAAACTGTCACACTCCTCCACGAAGAAATGCAGATTGCTTTCAAACTCATCATAAAAGTGTTCCCCCTTGGCCACCCCCTGCCCATATCCAAACACGTCAAAGGGATTGGTGTTTCCTCCATGAAGAAAATCCTTGATTAACTGAATCGACTTTGGATGCAAAGAAGTTCCCAAAAAATCAGACCATACTGAAATGACTTGATCCAAGTCATAAAATTTCTCTCTTAAAGGCCTTTTATCTTCCTCAGAAAAGCTACTGATTGATGGACGATCAAATATTCCATTGCCAATAACAGCAGTCTGATCACGCGTTCGATTGTCATTAGCAACAGTCTCGAATTCATTGAGTTCTGCTTCTAAGTCCATCTGGAACTCATTTTTAGGCTCTGGTTCACACTCGTGTACAGAAATATCCCCGGACCATTGGGCTTGGTTCGTGTAGGAAGGTGTTCCGTACAAAGTACCGTATTTAGGTAGGTTTCCCAAGCTTCCTTTCAAGTCGAAAATCAACAGCCTCGGCGTGTAAGTTTGCTCGCCACGCAACGTTAAACCCTCCCTGAACAGAACATCATGGTTTACTTCCTGCAGCAAAGAGGAACTTGGATCGTAGCAAAAGCTAGATTCTTGGATGTTCAACCAGTGTGTCCCCACGAAGTTGGAATAATGGCCAAATTGAAGAGTTACAACTTCTCTGGTTAAACTACCCGCCATGTTTGTTATACCACTGTGGTTTTGAACAGCGGAACTGCACATAGAAAAAATTGATGCGCAAGAGTGAGTTTTATCTTGGATGAGCGCTACTGCATTACGGGCTATTAAGTTTGCTTTATTTTTTCCTTTATTTATTTTCGGGGCGTTTTTAACTAGTGCGTTTGTGTTATCTCAATCCTGTGGATCCACCTTAACGCGTTTGGAGGAATGAACAGTATTGGACCTGAGTGTAATGACTTAAAAAAAGAGTACGATGCTTGTTTCAATGTTTGGTATTCGGAAAGTTTCCTGAAAGGAGAGTACAAAAGTGATCCATGTGGTGAGCTCCTGAAGAACTACCGATCATGTGTTCTGGTAAGAAACCAGGGAGGATATTTTTTTTAAATATCTTTGAAACAAAAATGACAACCGTAGAGCTCTATACAGCAGTCAACAACAACCTACAAACAATCCTTATAAATTACTGTTAACTAAGCTTATATATAGACCTTTTTAGCTCGTGGAGAGAGCTATCGGGGGGAATCAAGATGTCAGGCGTAAACAATGGAAAATTTGTAATCGATTTCCGAGCGTCTCCAGTTCGGCAGGGCCTTTGATGCATTCGTTA
Source organism: Galaxea fascicularis (assembly GCA_948470475.1). Classification (NCBI taxonomy): domain Eukaryota; kingdom Metazoa; phylum Cnidaria; class Anthozoa; order Scleractinia; family Euphylliidae; genus Galaxea; species Galaxea fascicularis. The sequence continues at coordinate 10,298,405 of OX419338.1, read as the reverse complement.
AATTGTCGTTAAGAATGCTCTTATTCGGCTACCAATGAAAGCCGTTCAATATGTCACGTGATATCTCGGTGTTCGGTACGTGTCTTCGGCAGAATCAGCACATGTGGTTGATCACGCGTACAGTGTTTTCGAGAATTCTGAAGACGCTTTGGTGTTCGATTGATTTACGGAGTAGAGGTGAGTTGTTCATCATTTATTGTCTTTTACTGTGTCATCATTTTTTTGGATACTACTTTTTGTCCTTGGATTGAAAGACTCAATCCGAAATCACTGGTTTGTAAGACACAGCCAACAACCGTTGGGTCAAAAGACTTGGTCCACAATCCATTAAAGCAAACACTAAAACCAAAGCAGAAATCCAAGTTAATGATTCCTGGTACACATTTTATCACTACAGGTTACCAGGAGAAAACGGGAGAAATCTACATCTCTTCTAAGGTGAGAAGCGAAGTAAATACAAGGAGCACACATCGCTTTATTGTACGCGACAAATTGCTTTGTTATCTAAACACTCGTACTCGGTTGCATTATTTGTCGTTATGTTCGCATACTTTGCAGTTTTTTGCAACACCGTGGCATTTGTTTTGATTACTATATTACTTTTGTACCATTTGGTCAAGAGATATCAGCAGATACAAACTTCGAGGATTGATATACATGCGCACGTGGTTGAATCGCCATGTCAATGCAAACTTAGGAGCCCCAAAGTTGACAAAGCGCCAGCAACAGACAGTCGATCTCGATACGACAAGTTTATCACGGGTAAAGCTAGGTCATGTAGGTATCGAATCCATTGTCGCACGTTTGACCGTGAACCAAGCAGATTACCTGTTAGGAGAATTAATCGTTTATTAAACAAGTCAAGAAAAACAAGACGAATTATTCGTAAACATATAGCTAAGGAATTCCCTAAATCGTCCAGAATCCACGAGTGGACACGAAAAAGCAAAATGGGTGGCGACTTAAAATATGCCAGGCATACATTCAAAACCAAAAAAAATTCCTTCAAACACACACATTATTTCGTTTCTTGCAAAAAGAGAAGCACCACTAGTTTTACAAAAAGAAAAAAGAAAAAAAGATTATCCAATCTGGATGATGCTTGTGTAAGAAAAAAAATTATGAAACAACAAATACCTATAGAAAGAACAACTAAATTGAAAGTCTTTGGCAAGTCTGGCCTATTTTACCCATCAAGTCCCCTTTTGTGCAAAGTAGGACACACTGAGAGGTTTTCTTCATCTAGGGAAATGTTAATCATGTCTGGAGATATTGAGCCCAACCCTGGACCAAAAGAAATTGAAAACACCAGGAAATCTCCACTTGAAACACTACAAGTCAGGTTAGCTCAAAATGGATTGAGATACTTAGACTGTGGAGGTGAAGGAGATTGCTTTTTTCGAGTTATCTCAACAAAGTTATATGGATCACCTGACAATCATATGATTGTGCGCCGTAATGGTGTCGTCTTTTTAATGAACAACCCAGAAAGGTTTATTGAAAGTAATACAGACATTTCGTGGGCATCCTATCTTAATGACATGTTGTCCCAGGGTACCTGGGCTGATCACTTAATTATACAAGCAGTTGCTGATGCTATGAATCTGATAATACAGATAATTGAATCAAATGAGACCTTTTCTCCAGTGACTATTGTCAGACCACTGAATAATCAAGGTAATCCACCACTGACTCTTACCATTGGTCACCTAGGTGAAACGCATTATGTTTCTACTGTTCCAATTTCTGATGATATGAACAATGTAAGAAGTTCATCTTCTGTCAACAGGAAAAGCACTTATGAAACAGATACTATTACAAAAAGCCAAGTCCAGTGTATAAATGTAGACAAAACTAATGACAAATGCTTGAAAAATACAGAAAGAAAAACCTATATTCGAGACTATATGAGGAAAAGAAGATCAAATGAGAAATTAAAAAGTCATGACAATCAAATAAGAAGATCTCACAGAATGAGTAATATTGAAAAGACCAGAGAGAATAACAGAATTTATCAAAGAAAATCCAGAGAACAGAACAGATCAGCTAAAATGGGAAATGAATTGAAAAGAAAATCATGCCAGAATGTTCTTCCTGTTGAGCCAAAGAAGCAATGTATGGAAGTCAATGGTTCTTTTCGTCCTGTAGGCGATATTAACAAAATAATTGAATCTTTTCATTGCAAAATCAGAGCTGGTCCAGAATATTTATGTGTCTGCTGTGAGCAAATATGGTACAAAACATCTCTTAAGAAATTTAATGTTCATAATTATAAATCATCTAACCAAAATATATTGTCTAAGTGCAATTTAATTGATCATAAGGTCACACATGACAAACATTGGATTTGCTTCACATGCGATTCGTATCTCAGGTGTGGAAAAATCCCTCCTTGTTCAAAAGCAAATAAAATGGAATTTCCTAATAAACCTGCCTGCTTGAATCTTACATCTCTTGAAGAAAGATTAATTTCCCCCAGAATTCCATTTATGCAAATACGTGAGTTACCAAGGGGTGGTCAGTTGTCTATTCATGGTGGTGTCGTTAATGTACCAGCTGATGTAGGCTCAACTGTTAACACTTTACCTCGATCTCTCAACGATTCACAGACAATTCCAATAAAACTGAAGCGACGCCTTAGGTATAAACATCACTATCAATTTCAACACATTCGACCTCACAGAGTGCTAGAAGCAATCAGATACCTTGTGCAAACAAGTGAATTATTTAAAAAAGAAGGGATTAAAGTACAAGAGGGTTGGATTAACAATATATGTTCTGAAAATACTGATGAATGGCATGAATTTTTGAGAGATCCTAAAGCAAACACAGAGTGTTCTTCTGATGAGTCTCAAGAAACTCGTAGTGAAACCCAAGAGATTTTGTCAAAAAACAGTCCTAGTGATGTAAATGTTAATGGAGACAGCCTTGAAAGTGACAATAGTAATGACTCTGTTGATGACAATGATAACTGGTGTGAAGTTGAAGAACGTTTCTCAGGTTCATTGGACACTTTGCTACAACCCCAAGAAATGATTAATGCTGTTGACAAAATAATAAGCTTTGCACCAGGAGAAGGGAATAGACCTCTTGGAATATTCATGGACACAGAGTCTGAATATTTGTCATTTCCCACTATTTTTTGTGGAAAACAAAGAGCTTCTTCCAAAGAAAGAGAAGTGCCTGTCTCCTATAGCACTATATGTAAATGGGAATTGAGAAGCAAAGACAGGAGAGTGGCAGAGTCTGTTCCAAATATATTTTACAAACTGAAAAAATTGCAAATAAAGCAAATTCAGGATACAGCAAGAATATCATTAAGAAAATGTAAGACAAAGGGAAAAATGTACACAGCTGGGGAACTTAAATCTGATGACTATCTTTCTAAACTTATAAATCTAGATGAGGGCTATAGAGTTTTAAGAAATTTAAGAGGTTCACCTCCATACTTTGAAAAGTGTAAAAAAGATTTGTTTGCAATGATACGTCAACTAGGTAATCCAACTTGGTTCTGCTCATTTTCTGCAGCTGAAACAAGGTGGTCTCACCTTTTGAAGATATTGGGCAAGGTTGTAAATCAAAGAAGTTATAGTGATAATGAGATTGCAAACATGTCTTGGCAAGAGAAGTCAGACCTTATTCAAAAAGATCCTGTTACTTGTGCCAGAAACTTTGAACACATGGTCCAGTTGTTCATAAAAGATGTCTTGAAAAGCACTGCAATGCCTTTGGGAGAGATAGCAGATTATTTTTACAGAGTTGAATTTCAACAAAGAGGTTCTCCTCACATTCATGCTTTATTTTGGGTTAAAGGAGCACCAGCCTATGGAAAGGCACCTGATGAAACTGTTGTGCATTTTGTGGACAAGTATGTAACATGTATAAACAGTCAGTCTGATGAAATGAAAGATTTAGTCAATTTACAAGTGCATAGGCATGCTAAAACTTGCAAGAAACTAGGGCACAATGTTTGCCGATTCAACTTTCCTTTGCCTCCAATGAAAGAAACTGTTATCCTTCATCCTCTTGATGAATTCATACATGAAGAGAGTGAGCTTAAGATAATTAAAGATAATTATACCAAAGTTAAGGAACTACTTGATGATATGAAATATGGAGAAGATATAACATTCCATCAATATCTTGAAAAACTAGAATTATCAGAGTCTGATTACATTACAGCTATAAAGTATTCCTTGAAACGTCCAACACTATTACTTAAAAGATCACCATCAGAAATAAGGGTAAATAATTATAATACTAACTTGTTAAGAGCATGGCAAGCAAACATGGATGTACAATTTGTACTAGATCCCTACGCATGTGCTGTTTACATTTTGTCTTATATAACCAAAGGCCAAAGGGGTATTAGTAAATTGTTAGACAAAGCAAGCAAAGAAGCAAATTCAGGTAACAAAGATATTGTAAACAGAGTACGGCACATAGGAAATGCATTCTTGAATGCTGCTGAAATAAGTGCCCAAGAAGCAGTTTATCTAGTTTTACAAATGCCTTTGAGAAGATCATCTAGAGAATTTCAATTTATTAATACTTCCAACCCAGATGAAAGGACATTTCTGCTGAAAAGCCATGAGAAAATTAAAGAACTACCTGACAAATCTACTGATGTAGAATCAGATAATGTTCTGAAACGCTATGGAAGAAGACCTAAACAGTTAAGTGATATTTGTCTTGCAGATTTTATTGCTTGCTTCAACTGCATCAGAGATAAAGATAGTTCTTTTGATATTTCAAATCTTCATGATGGATATCTTCCTGAAAATGATTTTCATGAAAACACTGATGATGATCCTCACAGCACTGATGAACATTTAGAGGCATCAGTTGAATATCAAATGAGAGGTGGATTTAAAATTGTTAAGCGTCGAAAACCTAGAATTGTCAGATCTATAAGATTTCACAAAGACAAAGACCCTGAAAACTATTATCGCGAGCAACTCATGTTGTATTACCCTTGGAGAAATGAAGGTAGAGATTTACTTGGAAGTTCCCTTTCGTATCAAGAAAGGTACGAGCAAGTGGAATATATAGTAAATAAGAACAAGAAGAATTATGAACACCACACAAATGTCCTTGATGCAGCTGTTGATGACATACAGCATCAAAATAATGAGGAAAACTCTCAACCTGTTGCTCCAAACACCCAACATATCAATGACCAAGATTTTGCTTGTAAGACAAAACCAAGTGAACTATTTGGCTGTTTTGACCCAGGTAGTAGTAAGGAACATAGTCTGTGTGACATTTTTAATGATACTGGAATTTTGCCAAGGTCAAATGATGAAGAGGAACTGCAACAGAATAGATTAAGTGATAGCGATTACAGGAAACTTGTGTGCTCCTTAAATAAAAAACAAAGAGAATTTTTTTACCATGTACTGCATTCTATTAAGACCAAAGATGAACCTTTGAGATTATTTTTAAGTGGTGGAGCCGGAGTTGGGAAAAGTACAGTAACTAATGCATTATACCAAGCACTTGATAGATATCTCAACACAATCCCAGGAGAAAATCCTGACGACATTAAAGTCTTGAAAGCAGCACCTACAGGAAAAGCAGCATTTAACATAAAGGGGAATACATTGCATTCTGCATTCAAAATACCAGTAAACAGAGGTTTTAGTTACTGCACATTGGACAGAGATCGACTGAATACCATTAGATCACAATTGAGAAAATTGCAAGTTATATTTATTGATGAAATTTCAATGGTAGGAAGTGGTATGTTCAATTTTCTCAATCTGAGACTCCAACAAATAACAGATACCAACAGACCATTTGGTGGCTTAAGTATAATTGCTGTAGGAGATTTATATCAACTGCAACCAGTTTTTGACAAGTGGATTTTTGAAAGCAGTAATGATGTTTACAGTGCATTTGCTACCAACATATGGAAAGAATATTTTTCCATCTTTGAGCTAACAGAAATAATACGCCAAAAGGAGGATAAACATTTTGCAGACCTGTTAAATCGTTTAAGAGAAGGAAAGCAAACCCAAGATGATATCACAGTACTTAAATCAAGACTACTGAAATCAAAACAAGGTGAACCAAATTATCCAGCTTCCCTGACGCATGTATTTTCAAGCAATGCATTAGTAAATGCCTACAATGAAGCTGTGTTCAATTTGTCCCAAAGTCCAAAAGCTCAGATAATTGCCATAGACATTGTTATTGGTGATATATCCGATGAATTAAAAGATGAAGTAAAGAAAAAAATCCCTGATGATCCTTCAAAAACAATGGGCTTGTACAAAAAACTTAATATTACAGTAGGATCAAAGTATGACTTGACTATAAATGTTGACGTAAGTGATGGACTAACCAATGGAGCAGAATGTGTAGTGCAAGATATTGACTATAGAGTTGCAGAATCTCAGAGACCAAGCATTATTTGGGTAACATTCTCAGATACAAGTATAGGCAATAAGCAACGCAAAGAATATTCATTTCTATTAAGAGAGAAAATAGAAAACATGACACCAATTTTTGAAATAACAAGACAATTCAAAATATCCAACAGAAATCAACTTCAGGTTCTAAGAAGACAATTTCCTTTAAGACCAGCTGCAGCAAAGACTATCCACCGTTGCCAAGGTGATACACTTAATGAATTAGTTGCTGACCTCCCCTCAACAAGTAGGGATCACATGCATTATGTTGCCCTTAGTAGAGCTCGTAATATTTCAGGATTACATATACTTAACTTGAATGAAAAGAAAGTCTCTGTCTCCCTTAAGGTCAGTGAAGAAATGCACAGACTAAGATCACAACCATTAGAACCTTGCATTCCATCATTATATAAGCAAACCTTGACAAATACCTTTAAAATTATTTTTCACAATGTAAGATCTCTCCATTTGCATCATGAGGATGTTGCATCTGACTTTAATGCTCAGGAAGCCGATCTAATTATTTGTGTTGAGAGCTCTCTTTGTTCCTTAGACTCGTCTTTCCATTACCAAATTGATGGTTTCAAGTTGTTCAGGAATGACTACTGCCCAAACAGCAATATTAGAACTTGTTATGGAACTGCTGTTTATGTAAAAGACACATTTACATGTTTAACCACACCAACTAGGTTTAACATGAATGATGTAGAAATAACTGTTACAGTACTAAAACACCCAATTCCAAATTTACACGTAATAGCAATATATCGTTCAAAAAATAAAGTTCCACTACAAGTCTTAATTAACACACTAAAACTGTTGTTGGATGTATTACTACCAGAATCTTCCAGCACTACTCCAGTAGTAATACTTGGTGACTTCAATGTCAATCTTCTAGAGGAATCATCAAACAAGAAGAAGTTACAAGAATTCTTTCAACAACAAAGACAGTTTACACAAATTATTTCTCAGTGCACAACAGATTACCATTCCCTCCTTGATCATGTTTATACTAATATACCAGCTAAGGTAGAACATTCAGGTACTTTAGAATCATATTTTAGTGATCACAAGCCAATATTTATTTGCTTGTCCCATGACAAATAAAACATTATTTAATTACTTTTGTTTATTTATTCAGTTGTAGCAATGGCTTCCTCAAGCTCCACATCTTTACCCTCCAGTGACACAACAAGTAAGAACCTCTGATTAATTTCCATATTCTTTGCTTGTGAAAAATGCAGTTTCCACTCTTATAATAATTATAAAAAGAAGTTAAAATAATAATAATAATAATAATAATAATAATAATAATAATAATACCAATATTTTTGTTAACATTCATCTCTGGTGATCTGTTGTCATAGTGCAGGGCACTGGACTGCCCACTGGCCTTCTGAGTCCAAAACGTATGAAATTTGGAGGATCACCACCCTGCTCACCAAGCAAGATGACAGGTAAGATTTGATTTTCTATGTATTCAGGCATCTCCTTGTATTTAACAAATAAATTTTATTTTGCAGTACTCTTAAAATGCACAAATCACATCAAAATGTTGTAACAAAGAAATACAGGGTGTGGATCCTATGACCCACAGCCAGGTACCGTGACCCATGTTCTTTCCACATTTTCAGGTCCTCTGTATGTTATAAAAATACACATGCATTACCAAATCTGATCAGTTTGTCTTATACAATGATTTTAAAATCAAAATATTTTGAGATGAAAACCTTTCTCAATGTAGGTCATAACATCAAACGTACATCTCATATTCTGATCAAACTCCCAGTGGCCAATCAAAATGCACTCTTGACACTGCCCATTGTATTAAGATGATTATCTACTACTATAATCAGTGCAACTAAACAAGACTGGTCTAAAAGACACTAAACAATGTGAATGTTATACAACAACCCCTAACCATATATGATACTAACTCTTTTTAACATGTATGTTTTATCTTGCAGATTTGGTAGGGTATGTGCAAGTCTGTACTGAAATACAAAAGACTACTCAGTCATCCAACACCTTCTTTGATGTCCATTTCCAAGTAGCACAAGAACAAAAAACAGTCTTCAGAGTAATGGTGAAGGCACACGAGTTTTCAAAACGTCAACTCTTTCTTGATGCCATGGTTGCACAAAAACCAATTATAGTAAAGCACTTACAGGTTTCAAACACTGGAACTCTTTTCTTCAATTACAGCAGTGCAGTACTTGATGCACCTCCACATGATGTAGACTTCAAATTTTCCCCACCAACAAAGGAAGTAACAAAGATTGACTCTTTGCTCACAAACCTGACATCTGGTATCTTTACAGTCAGTGGAATGATTAAATGGAAGGGCCCTCAAACTACCACAGAAAAAAATGGGGCTATGGTTAGAAATGCCCTTCTCTGTGATAGCACTGGCACAATCGAATTGTCTGTATGGCAAGATTATATCAACCAATTGGATGAAAATAAATTTTATACCATAACAGACACCAAACTGAAGTATTATTATGGCAAGTGTCTCTCTACAACCAAGGCAACACAGATTATGACCGCTGAACCACAAGACTTGTCTCAGGGTACCATAACCAAAGACAACACCCAATGGCTCTGCTGCCCAAGCATAATAAATGTAGCCATAAATACTTACCCGGTTTGCAACAACAAAGATTGTTCAAAAAAGATCACTCTCAACACAGCAGGATCACTGGTAATCCACTGTCAAAGCTGCAACAGGGCAATGCTGTTGAAGCAATGTTACTATGAAATGAACATTAACTTCCACCTAGAGAAACATGACACAATATACAAGGTTACTGCTTTCCCCAAAGTAGTCAGCGCATTCCTATCCGAAGATATATACAGTTATAAACAAGACACCGACACCCTGATTGAAAAAATGCTGCTGATCGAAAATGTAGACTTTCAACTTTCACCTAACCAAAGGCTTGTAACTAACATGAGACAGCACACCAGGGAGGAAGTAACAGATGAAGAACTACTGAAATCCATACCCAGTATCAGCAACCAGGAGCAATCACAGGAATCGCAGCAAGAACAAAGAAACAAACAAAGTGCACCAAAACAAAAGGGCGCAAACACCATCAACAAAAAAAAGGACAGACCACTAAAATCCAACAAAGTTAACTAAAAACAAAGATCCACAACCAGTGGAACATATAAAGGACAAACAAACTGTAATCTTCTCTGTTACACTTCCCATAGATAGTGTTTCAGCAGTAAAATGGAAATGTTTACTGCTGTTGTATTTGAAACAACCCCAAAATACGATCAATTACATTTAAAGTAGAAACACACTTTGATCTTTCTTGTTACAGTTCCCATCGATAGTGTGTCGCCAATACAATTCAAATGTTTGGTGCTGTTGTGTTTCAAACAACTAGAAAAGAAGACCAAGACATTTAAGGGACAAGCAAACTTTGATCTTTCCTGTTACAGTTCGATTGATTAAATATCAACATTGACGTTAACATAAAATTATACAGTCCATGTAAGGTGAAAAAAGAGGCTCAAGCTCGTTCAAGGTACAAACAAACTTTATTCAGTCCTGTTTCCATTGGTACTTCAAAGTACAATATTGGATATGCACTGGTATTCAATTGTACAATACAGTTGCGTTTACGAAGAAATGTACCTTTACAGTTATTGTTAATAAACGGTTACTTGCTATTACAGTATTTCTTGAATAGACTACTCTTCTACTAGAGTGGGTTCAAAAGTCCCATTCCACA
>OX419338.1:10243246-10283246 GCA_948470475.1 Galaxea fascicularis | reverse complement strand
CAAGCAACTTGACTTAACAAGATGCCAGATTGAAACATTACAATTCATGTTGAGTAAATTCTTCTATTCCTTTTGGACCTAGAAACAATGTAGATGACCGAGGTGTCACTATGTCGGTAGACACCCCCTATAAGACACAAGATCCGATCCTTGCTCAAGATGATCGAATTCAACTTGGAGCAAGCGACAGTCACAAATTCCTTTCACACAAATGCTACACTGCTGAAACTTTTGTGAAAGCTGTGATCACCTGATATAATTATGCATTGCTTTCGAGTGGTATACCATGGAATATCGCACTCGTCTTTTGCATACACACATATATGTATGTATTGTGAACTCATAACTCATATCACGCTTGCACATGTCAAGTTTAGAATAAAGGGCCGACACTAAATCCAGAAATGACGGAATGGAGAACCCGAATGTTAGCACTGGTGTCTCGTACGTGAGTTATATCTGCGAGATAGAAAATCTTAAGTAGCCGTTAGCTGAAAGCTCTATTACATACGGCCAAGACTTGATAACAGCAATAGATCTGTTGATTTCCGTGGTGGTAAGAACAACAACAACAAGTGCCTCCAAACAGATTGCTTCCCTTTGGTTTTACTTTGGGCCCGATTACATGGCGAATTTCAGCCCGGGCTGAAATTTCTTTTCGATTACATGAGATTTTTTCAGCCCGGGGCGCAGTTCAGCCCGGGCTGAAAATCCTAGCCCGGTTTGGTCAAACCGGGCTAGGATTTTCAGCCCGGGCTGAATTTCGCCCCGGGCTGAAAAAATCTCCATGTAATCGACAATTTGATTTTCAGAGGATTTGTTTCAGAAGCCGGGATGAAATTTCAGCCCGGTTAACCGGGCTGAAATTCGCCATGTAATCGGGCCCTTTGTGTGTTATCACTTTATGCAGATTAAGGGCCCCGCCAGAAGACAGGGTGGGGGTTTTGTCAATAGCCGACCGGTTAGCTCAGTGGTAGAGCACCGGACTAACGTGCGGGAGGTCGCGGGTTCAAACCCCGCCCAGACCAACACTCAGGGTCTTTATGTAAGGACATCTGCAAATGGTTAGACTTTCTAGTCTTCTCGAATAAAGGACGATAAACCGTAGGCCCCGTCTCACAACTCTTCACGATTGATTCTGTGGGACGTAAAAGAACCCGCACACACTGTTCGAAAAGAGTAGGGGACGTAGTTCCCGGGCTATCTCATTCGTTGGTTAAATGCTCGGAGATATTAGCTGCATAAAAAATCCGAGGGTAAATAAAGTAATGTATGTATAGCCGGACTCATTCGTTTGTTTTCCTCCACGGAAATCTTTACAAAAAAGCAAATGATTTACGCGGGAGGAAAGAAAACCAGAATAACTAGCCCTGTGTTAGTTTGGAAAAATGTTGAACACGTATATGGTTCATGGCTTGAAATTTAGAGTGCAGTGACATAAGCCTGAGCAATAACGATGTTTACGTCAAGAAAATTCTCGAAAAGACTCATATCGGCAAACGCGATAAACTCGTTTCGTCCACAAACGCGCGCAGGACTAAAGTCAGGTTAAATGTCAGCCGGCTGACATCTCAGACCAGGTTGGACTTTTTTCTTAACATTTTTTTTGAGGAAACAGGGGCGAAGCCAGAATTTTTCCAGAGGTACGCACAGTGGGCTCGATTTCCACTACCCACCCGGGTCCGGAGTATCCTCCCCGAGAACTGAGGAGTGAGCTCTTTTCTCGAAGCTGCGGACGGTAATCGAGCGCCAACGCACAGTTATAGTTAGTTTCCATAGCGTCTTTATATATTGGATTAGGAGCCCCGCTTTGCAGCAGGGCGACGAAAAATTAGTCTATAGACTCATTCAATTGTTCTCCTCCACGGAAATCTTTAGTAAAAGGCGAAAGATTTATACGTGTTGAAGGAAAACCAGAGTTAACAGAAAAATTTAGATTAGACATATAAAGCACGTGTTGTGAGGAAACTTGTGGTGCAAATTTATTTGGTTAAGAGCCCCTCCCAAGCATGCGCATTAGACACTTATTAAACCTTAGGCGGAATGAGCGGGAATCAGCTCATCGCACTATAATCCTCAAGCGAAAAAGAAAAAACAAGGGAGATATTCTTCGGCAATCCGATGTAACTTCTCACACATTATCAGACATTATCAGTTTTTCGAGCGTTTTCAGATTAATCAACAGTTCAAAGCTCGCAAAGTTTTGAAAGGGAAAGCGAGACAAAGTAATAAAAATGAAAGGCATTTTCATGGAACAAATAGTCAGACACGCAAACACGCGCTGTGCTGATGTCTCTTGCTCCTCACTGCTTGCTCCTCATGTCTCGGAAAATCTCTGTTCATCGGACAACGACGGACAACCAAACTTTTGAAAGAAGAAAGCAGTCTGGGAACGAAGGTATACTGGGCTTTCAATATGGCGGACCATTATGCGATTTGCTGCACCCAGCGCATAGTGCTCTACGAAACGAAAGCAGTAAGTTGTAACCTAAAAGAATAAGGAAATCCTGTCTTGAGGGAATTTTTTGCATGCTAGCCTTGACCTCGATATGAGTATAAGCTTCCCTTTTGTTATTGTTTTCAGTAGCCTTTTGTGTTTCTCTTTGCAGAGGTTTTTCCTCGTAGGGTCAAACAATGCGGAAACTCGCTTTCGTGTGCTCAAGATAGACAGGACGGAACCATATGAACTGGTTGTTTTTGACGATAAGGTCTGTTTTTATCATTTTAGTGAGAGAGTGAAACTAGGCTTCACAACCACCTCATTTAAATATGTTAATTTACAAACTTAAGCTTAGTTATAGCGATGTTTCTTGTTTACAAACATTGACGTCAAATTTCTTTTGATATTCAAATTTGCCAGCCACCGAACAATAGCATGTATTGTTTCAACAGCCAATAACCCTCTGGTTGGCACATTAATAACAATAGGTGACGTCACGGGAAACATCGCTATTAGTTGGACAAACACAGGGGCATTTGACTTGGAAAGGTTCCCGTACAGCCCCATACATTAATTATGCATTTATCACTGTCATACTAACCCTGTCACAAAAAATAGACTTTGAGTTCCGAAATGCATGTATAATAATGTTAATGTAAGAGGCTGTGTGGAAATCTTGCCATTTACTTTTTTAAAGAAATAGTCAAAGTCCCCACTATGTTGCCAGTATCATGGTCAAATGCCCCATTGGTTGGGGCTACACAGAGCCTCAAATTCCCAATTGCTCTAGATATTTACCGGTAGGTAGATTAACTCAGCTATTGAATGAAAATTATCTCGCATTTCAGACCTTTAAAACCATTTAATCATGAAAATATTCAATTTCAATATTCAAGCTGTTGCTTGCTTTAAAATGTATAAAACTTTATGTTAATATATGCAATTATAATTTATAAATAAACAAGAAACAATCAATTGAGTCCACGCTTAATAGATTTTGTTTTCTACAGAAATAGAGAGACATTATAAATGTGACATGAAATGTTTTTCTGTTGCCTTTTTCTCAGCAGTGTTGCTTTAGACTTTTCCACATAGTCTTTTTGCTTGTTAATGCTGGCCAATATTTCTTGTCAAATGTCCAACTGGGTGGGCTATGTATTGCATCAAATGTGCATATTAAATATTTCGTCATCAAAGTGTGCACAGTTGAAGCAATGCCCAGGTTATATTGGGCATATACACTGTAGGTAACGTGGAATCCAGAAACTAGAAGAGGAACCAGAATCTGCAATTTCGAATGCTGGGAAATACTTATTGGAAAACCAGAAACTTTATTTCAGGTTTGCAGGGGTTTCCGTAATTGAAGAAAATTATAGGATTTTATAGGATTCTAAGCAGGCAAGTAGCCCTAAGATTTCTTTGGCTTGTCCTTTTCACTACCAAAGGCAGGTAACATGTTCACAGTGTACAGGTGCTGATACCTGGGTCCTTGCTTCTAAAAACAACCCTGGGTTTGGAAAATTTCAGTTGTCATTACAACTACACTCGCATGTCATGTCATGTTGACAATTGGGTTTAAACTGGTCATTTACAATTTTTTGGCAACTTTTTTAGAGTTAGTAAGTATTTGGCCACTAATTTCTCATACTTTTTGATAACAGCCTTACTCTATCACAAAGACTATGCCACAGATGTATTCTTTTGATAAAGTAGGCCAGACAATGTCATTTATTCATAAGTATTTGTCTTTTTTGTGTATAATTTTATTTAGGTTGAATACAGTCAAAGGCAAATCAAAGATTTGTTGTCTATGATAAATGCTGGGAACATGCCAAATAAAAACCGACCATATGAGACTACAAACAGGGGTTTACACAGGAGTATGTCTGCCTATGGGATTGTTGGTGAGATTCACCTTAATCCATTTACTTTTTCAGTATTTTAGAGCAAGTCTCAGTGCCCACTTTCATCAAGAAAAATCAGGGAAGCCCATGATCACCAGACTTGTGCCCAAGTATCCAGAACAAATCTGAAGAGTGAGAAGCTGGATTATGCTTGTGCTAAATATTATTAACATGGGAAAAGTGTTAGTTATTGAGGGAGCTTAAGTCACTTGACGAAAACAAGAATCTCCTTTTTTTTCAGGATTTGTACGATTTCTTGAAGGCTACTACATCATACTGATCACAGAGCGCAGAAAGTAAGTTGTGCTGAACTCATACCCAAGAAGACTTCTAGTGTCTCAAATAGGTGGAGATGGGGGGGGGGGGGGGGCAGGGGGTTCCAGTACTGCCCCTGTGAAAGATGTATTTCCCCAATAAATAAAGTAATTTATGACTCGAAATAAATAAATAATGGAGATGTGCTACAAAAAAAAAATGAAGAGAAAAGTCAAAGAGAAAATAACGAAAAGTGAAGTGTGGGTTTTGAAATCTAATTGTTCAAAATTAAGTGCTCTTGTGCTCTCCTTCTCATCTCTAATCTAACCAAGACATGGCTGGGCATTGCCTCCAGTTGGTAGGGATTGCTCATAGTCACTGTGCTAAGGATAGAGAGTTAAGCTCCAGCTGTGAAGTCTGCATGTGCTCTGACACTCACAGATATAGTAGGGACATTACTTCTCAAATTTTGCCTGAGCTTCTTTAGACTTCTTTAATTAAATTCATTTAGTATTAATCAAAATAGTTAATAAAATAATGTTGGCATTTCACCTCATTATGTTCTAAATACTCTCACAGGGAAGCTCAGATTGGAGGACACAGTATCTACAAGATTGAAGACACGAAGTTGATTCCAGTAGCTAATGACCTTGTCAGGCAGAAGTTTCAACACCCTGATGAAGCCAAGTTAGTAACACTGTTGATCTCCTTGATTCCTCCTGACATTAGGGTATTTATGAACTTGATCAACACACTTACATTTAAGGATTTTATCTGCACAGTTGACTTTCAGATTGTTCAGTGTATAAATCATACTTACACACTAACCAAGAATTACAATCCCAGATGCCTTTGCAGAAGAAACAAAGCAATGATACAATGCTAAGAAGAACATCACACACTACTGTTTTTAGTTGCTCCATCTACTCAATAACTTACCAAAATCCCTGGTAACCACCGGAAAGTACCGCTTGGTAACTTTTATGTGATTATTCGTACTTAGAACCTCTTGCAGGGAAGCACTGTGTTATAATAATTATTATAATATAATATTTATTTCACACAAGTTGTGCTGTAGGACATGAGGCATGAGATAAACCATGGCAGAACAGCAAAGTGGAAGATGCGTGCAGTGCTTTCTGTGTACTTTCATATTTTCATTTTATGTTTCATTGCCTTAAGAAAGGTTTGCTAAATTTGCTTATTATCTGATTGACTGATTTCAATGTTAGTTTTGGCTGGCTTTGAAGGCATGACATGGTGAGCAGTACCTTGGCATAGCCCTTGTGCTCCCTGTTGTAGCAGTTATCTGGTTATATTTAATGTGTATTTAAGTGATCTGAATACACCATGGTACATGTGAAGTTTGAAAGTGTCAATTTCCTTCATTGTTTTCTTCAGGTATGTCAAGATCTTTCAAAATGTGGACCTTTCCAGTAACTTTTACTTTAGGTAAGTGCACATTCATGATGAAATATTAGCACTTAATTAAATGCAAAATACTGTAAATAAATACTTAATTGACCACCCTTCATGAGGGGAGTTTTTCAGGGACAATGAAACAAATAAAATAGAAATCAAATAAAGACAAAATGGTAAGAATCCCAACTGGCCGGAGGCAAACCAGTCAGCCATTTTCATGAGCAGCCAGGGAGTTGAACCAGGGACAACACAGAACAATGCCAGAAAGGGGTCACAGCACGACTTGAACCCAGTTCCTCCTGAACTCAAGTCCAACACCCTAACCACTTTGCCCTTGATTACACCAAGATCTTGACAATATCTGCTACCGCACTGATTTTACTGATGTAATTGTTTCATTTAATACTGCATTTCTGAGTTAGACTGCAGTATGTTGTATCCTGTAAGGTACTTGATGGCACGTGGTTCACCGGTAATGGTAACGAATCTGATCCAACCAACGTGTTGGTCAACATGTTGGCCAACAGTCGGCCAACTGTCGGCCGACTGTTGGCCGACGCATTCGCCGATGTCTTCTGTAAAGGTAAATATCATGCGTTGGTTATGTGTCGGTGACGTGTCGGTGCTGTGCTTGCTTTAAATCATACATTTCTCAACCAATATAAAACTTACCTTAAGTTTTACCTTGTCGAACATGCCAGGAATTCTTTTAGGTTTTACGAAGCATAAGCTTAAAGTAAACAACTTTAATTTGTATCTAACGCAACCATTTTGTGCTTTTCTCTCGATCCAATCTCCACGAGGTGTTGTGACCTCGACCCAGTCCCCTGTACAAAACCATCTCTCTTTTATTGTGACATTCAAATGGGGAAAGCATATGCTAATCGCTTAGAATTAAATAAAATAACTTTTGTTTAACTTTAATCGTAAACACGTAATAAGTCAGTATGATCTCTTTATTGGTTATTGACTTTTATATGTGTGGTGACTCCTAAAGGAGCCGTTTTGTCAACGTGATTCTTTCACTGCACTGGAAACTGCTCGGCGATGTCGTCTAACAGCTGATTGAACGCTCTGTCTCCAGCAAAGTTTCTGAACCAGGTGAACTCGTCCAGGTAGCTTGGTATATGTTGGTATAGGGTACCACACATCGACTTAAGTTTTCTCTTAGCCAGCCCCCACAAGCCTTCTATGGTATTTGTGTATGCGCCACTATCCAGATCCACAAAGTTCTTGGAGTGATTCACCGACAGATGGATGTATCCAAGCTGGTTGAGGGGAATGTAAGGGGTAAATTGGTCTGAGTAGATTACTGTTCCTGGATGGATAAAGCTGGTAATTAAACGATGCACAAGTGTCTCTCTCATACGGTCAGGAACGCGGAAGAGAAGCACTTTCTGAGATCCTCGTTCGATCATTGGCTCCAAACACCCATGGTCCCTCTGATACTCGTCCCCACTGATGCTTCCTCTTAGCACCGAACTGGGACTCATCTATCTCCACAGTCTTCCCTACTCCTCCTATCTTCATTCCGGAATTCATAATCTTGTTTGAACAGATTGTTCTCAGTTCACTCAGTGCCCGAACAACACTTGGTTTGGGAAGCCCAGTGAGTGTCACGATTTTGCTGGCAGTAAGCTGAGTAGCCCATAATTACATCAAATGTAGCCAGGTACTCAACCGGATATTGGATCCCTCGAAGAATGATCCTGATCTTATGGAACGCCACGTGCGGCATCGCGTGTTTGGACAGCGCCACATGTAGCCATCGTGTACTCGTGTTGTCTCAGTTAGTTCCATTTCAGAACTACATCGAGAACACTGACAAGAACTTGCTAAAAGCTTGCGAGCGACGAGGAAATTGATTAATGTTCTGGAAACTTCCCAGAATAACAAGTAGATCACGATACTCCATTTTTTCACGATACTGCAAATGAGTACATGTCTTTTAACTTGGTTTTGGTTAATCCAACCACAATAAAAGAAAAGCAACGAATCACAAAGCTTCTTGTTTGACCAATCCGAAAAAAGAATGGGTAATTTATGCAAAGTTTGATCCACTTTTTATGATAATTAGTTTACACTTTGAACTCAATTAAGTCAGTTAACTCTACACAACTTGTTTGACCAATCGGAAAAAAGAATGGGTAATTTATGCGAAGTTTGATCCGCGTTTTATTATAATTAGTTTTATAGCGTATTTAACCGAATTAAGTCAATCAACTCTACACAACTTCAATTATGAGTTATCAATCAGTTATCAATCAGTCATCAATTGATCAATTATCAATCATGTCTCAACGCGTAACCAAGTGTACTGTGTGTGGAGAGTCCGGCCACACCAGGCTACATTGTCTTGTCATGTGTGGGGTATGCTGTGGAGATAAGAGAGAATGTGGTTGCGAGCAACCAGCCAAAAGGCAAAAGGTCAGTTGGAGAGGAGGCAAGAAAGTCAACAGCAACCAACCACAGCCGTTGCAGCTGTCGCAGCCAGAAGATGAGCCACAACCGGTTGCCTCTAGCAATCCAGAGGTCAACTACAAATCTCTCTGCCGGCAGCTCAAGCAGAAAAATCAGCGGGTTTTGGAGGAGAAAGAAAGAGATTTTGAGCAGGCCCAACAAGATGCTGAGGAGATGGCAGGCTTTGTCAGGTCCGCAGAAGAAAAGGTTGCCATGTACAAGAGGCACAACAGCGAGCAGCAGCAGCAAATTGAAACACTACGGCAGCAGTTGACTAAACTGCAGAACCGTGAGACAGCCTCGGCTCAGCCAGACGACATCACCACCGCGAAAGTTGACAGAAACAACTTAGGAGAAATCCACCACAGGTATTGTGCTGTACTTTCTATAATCACAGAACGGAAGTGCAGTCTTAACAACGCATACTGGCTGGCGGGGACTCCAAGGAGTACTATCCGGGATTTCCTTGGGATTGCTGAGCTTCGCATCATCAACGAGCTGACATATGAAAGCACCATGGAGCTGATGTCTGATCCCAAGCTGTCAGTCAAGGCGATCGAGAAGGAATGTAGGAGGCAACTGGGCGGCCTGCTGCCATTTGTCCATCGACTTCGATTGGTAAAGAAGTTGCTTCCCTTGACTGTGGCTGATAACTTCTATTCGTGAACAGATGCGTGAACTACAAAAAAGGTTCCTTTAGGAACCACCAAATCTGAAAAAGTGATAACCAACAAGTGCTTTTATACCTTACGTACCATAATGAACGAGTAAGCCTAGAAACGAGTTATACTGAGCTCTCCTGAGACTTGGTACCCAGTAACAAAATTGGAAGTTATTTATACATCCACGTCGGCCAATGCATTTGTGAAGTGTTGGCCGACGTGTTGGTTGTGTGTCGGCTGACATGTTGGTGGTGTGTCGGCCGACGTGTTGGTTGTGTGTTGGTTGTGTGTCGGTAATATGTCGGCTGACACGTTGGCTGACATGTTGACCAACGCGTTGGTTGGATCGGATTTGTTACCATTACCGGTTCACCAACATGTAAAGGAACTGGCCATGATGTAGCTGTCCTTTAATAATGCACTGCATGGCATGCTTGCATTACATCACTTCTCTATTTATTAATTTGGTGTCTTTGGATAACATCACAACTTGATGCCAATGATCATCAGTTTTTGCCCTCAAACTTAAATTAATTTTTACATTTTCAGTTCTAAGTAATCATTCTCATGCAGTTTCTTGATTTCATTGACAAGAATGTCTAATGAAATACATGAATACGACTGAACTGCAGATTAGACAAATCAACATGTGGAACATTATATATTGCAGTTGTGAAAAGAAAACATGAAAAATTTCCCACTTCAATCTTGCCCAAGCCTGAATGTTTTCATGCTTTGTATTCACAAACGCTCTAGTGGCATTCATTAAACTGCAATGATCTTTCACATCTTCAATGTTAAATGAATTAAGAAAAGTAATAGGTTTGTCATTTTCCCCACAGCTACAGTTATGATCTCACACATAATCTTCAGTGTCAAATGGGCCCCATCATCAATCCGCAAGCAGGTCTTGCAGGCACAGAATCTTGGCAAGTTTGGTCAACATGCAGTCATGTCAAAAATGAAGAAGTAGATATCCCTGGGTCAACAAACATTGATAAACAGCCCACAACAGGTGTGAGTGAATCTGGACTGCTGGTACAAAAAGGAACACTTGATCAAACAGCATGCGCTGATCAAGGTGAACCAAAGAGGGAAATGATTGGGCACAATGAGCCAAGTCATGGTGAAATAAGTAGCAACAAAAGTAGTGAAGCAGGAGAACCAAGGAGTGAAGATAGACAAACAGAAAGAGCAAATGCTGTTCTTTCCAGTGATAGAAATGAACATGATCCATCTTCTGAAGGTGTTGCAGTAACTTCTTTGTCAAAAACTGAAGATTGTGAACCTTCTGAGCCTCTGAAAGATTCTGGGAAGGGCGATTCCCTCGAAAGTGTTGAAAGTAAAGTTACTTGCTGTCCAGAGGGCCAGAAGAGAAGGCAACAAATAGAAAAACCATTCTTGGACAAGAAAAATTCCTGTGACAAGTTTGTGTGGAACAAATATCTGCTGCAAGAGTTTGAGGGAAGTGTTCATCCAGACTGGATTCTACACATTGTTAATGGGTTTGTGGGTCAATCTGGTATCCTTTTGTTTCATCAATCAATTTTTTTGGTGGAAAATGCAGCAATTATTTTTGCTCCATTCCTGGTATTAATTAGAAGTGTGTCGTTTTAATTCTGTTATTTTGAACTCTCCCTCCAGTGCATGGAAGTGAACCTTTTGAAATAATCTTTCCATGTAATGATAACGTCACTTACACATACTGATAGGGATCCCTTTTCTGAAAGTTGGACCTTAACAACTTTCATTTCTGAGTGCACAAATGCATGTATAAAAAGCTTTACTACTGAGTGGATTACAACAATTGCCTTCATGCGCAGATGTCATCTCACCATAAATTTATAAAAACCTTTCTGAGAAACCATCTTGATAAAGTAAATCACATGCATGATCAAGACTAGGTTCAACAGAGCTCGTTATGTCTTCATTTCATTTTAAATTGGAGACAAGACAGCTATTTTTGCATTGTTATCAGAGCCACAAGAACATCTAATCTCAAGCAAAAAAACACCAGTGAGATAAAATAATGCTGTACTTTCTTCCTAACAGTGATTTGAAGACTTGGAAGATGATTTGAGAGCACCAATTTCCCCTGTCAAAGTTTGTTACTTATGTCTGAGATTCCCGTCAATCTGAACTTATTTACAAAACTAATGTTAAAAAAACTGAACTATATTTTGGAAAAAACCCAACATGATTATGTATATCTTGAGTCCTTGACAAACAATTCAGACATTTGTGTATTTGGACGACCTATTTATGTGACTTTGATTGCACGGAGGTCAAAGGAATTTGCCGGAACCAGATTTCTAAAAAGAGGAGCTAATGATGAAGTATGTTTTATAGAGCTATTAATAATGTTAAGACTTTCAAAGAACAAAGAGTAGGAGCTATATCTTTAGATTTGTGATTGTTGTTTCTGTTTCCCAAGGGAAATGTAGCCAATGAGGTTGAGACAGAACAAATTGCCCATGATGCCTCAGTCCTGTCCTTCAAAAGTGGCAGGTTTACGTCGTATGTGCAGTTAAGAGGATCTGTTCCTTCCTTCTGGTCGCAGGTAAATTTATTCCCTTCATACCCTTTCAAATATCCTCTGATCATCATATCAGTTGTGATGGTGGTTTCCACCTGAGTTGTAATTAGTTAAAATCAGGGTTTTCAATTTAAGCCGTTGCCTGACGCAAGTCACCGGCTACTTTAAGCATTTGCGCTGGATACTTCGGCATAAACCTCGGCTCTGCCACACTATGCTGCTGTCATAGTCCTCTGGGTACTTCTGAACATCCTCCTGCTAGGGTTCCAATAAAGTTAAAATTAATGAACTAATTACAATACATTTTTGTATCTAAACCATGCTTTGTTTAGGAGGTAAAGCAAGTTATGGTCCCTAAACCACAAATCATTGGTAGGTAAAATTATTCTGAGTATGGAATCTCTGTCATTCTGTAATTATTTTCATTTGCTAATAAAATGCTATCTTAAATAATTTATTTAGTCTTAATTTCCAACCCCTTCCTCATTGAAGAATCTTGCTGTCACCATTAACTAGATACAATTAAACTTAAAAGTGTCCTTGTATCGAATTACTCAACACACATCAGCACTGGATGGCAAATTAAGTAACAGGAATCAAGTAACAATGATTCTGTGGGATCCTTTTCAAAACATGGTCCTGTATATGGTAAGTTTAGAGTGGTTTTCAATTTATTGAGCAAAAGTAAATTGCAATTGACCAGCAAAACTTGTGCCTTTTTTTCAACCAATGAAAACTCAAACCAAAACCAATTGCGACTTGCAGGAGTGCATTTTACCATGCTTTACATTGGTTACAAGTAATTGCATCATTTTCTGACTGGCTCATTGCTCTATTTTGGTCTGTTGCAATTTGCAACATAATTACTTTGGTTTTGCTTTTACGACACTCAATAATTTATTGAAAACTGCTCTACGAGATTTTGCAAGATCTATGTAAGTGAATTCTACTCATGGTCTTGTCAGATTCCAAACTAGATCTCACTGGAGCCCAACTAAAACTTGTAGCAAATACCAACACATTCTTGGTCTCTAATCCTGTGTGTTTTCAGTTGACCGTGCTGATCCATTCTGCTTTGCTGCTGGCCAACATTTTAATCAACTATTGAAAAGATTTGGAGCTCCTGTGGTCATTCTAAATCTTGTCAAGGTGGGCTCTCATAATACGGCAAACAGCTTAATATATTTTATTGTGTAAATATTTTAGGACACCTAAAAAGGTTACAAACACTAAAATTTTTCTGGAATATAATGTGCACTAACTGCTGTAACCAACAGCATTTGAATTTCTGCCATTAGTGTTAATGAGGTAGATGTTCTCTAAATTCTATAGACCATTTTACAGTTTGGCTGAGTTACCTGGCCTGTGAATGGAAGCAAAGCTGAGGGTGACCTTGTTTTGATTGAAACCTTTCTGCTTTTCTTATGTAAATGCACACTAGTTAGCATTACAACAACATGGTTTACATGATAAAAGCAGTGAGGTTTCTATCAACACAAGGTCACTGGCAACCTCGCTGCAATTCATAGGCCAGGTAACTGAGCAAACAATTACTATAAAATGGCCTATTGCGCTTGACCCACTTATAAAGTTAACCCTAAATAATGCGTAGCTCTTAGTGTTAAGATTATAATTCCCAAAATTGTCTTTGTTTTGTAGAAGAAAGAGAAGAAAAGGCATGAGCAGATTCTTAGTGAAGAATTAGAAAGAGCAGTAATGTATTTGAACCAGTTTTTACCTGCACAACATGCTATACAGTACAAAGCTTGGGATATGGCTCGATACAACAAGAGGTAAGTTTAAGGAGTGTGTCTTTGATTTACCAAATCATAGTTAAGTTATTGATTAAGTCTAATAAACCTATCAATGTTAAGCCCCAGGGTGACATGGGTTGTGGGGAAGGCAGAGAGGCAGACCCATGGGAATCTGACATTTTCATGGAAGCCAGAGTCAAATTCCCCACCCTTAGGAACCTACTGAATGTCAACTTCCCACCCCTGGGGTAACTTTTTCTATCAGAGTCAGGTCTTCCAAGATGGCGGCCATGTCAAATTCCTGACCCATGGCCAACGCGCAAATGTCAAAATCCCTACCCAGGGGAAGGCCCTCTCAGTCAATTTCCCATGGGTAACCCCTCCCCCCCCCCACCTACACCCTGGGGTTTAACATTGATAGGTGCGAAAGAACACAGCCTTGATCTGCTAAGAATTTACCACTTGAAGGGTGAGAGAGCTTTTCAAAGAATACTTTAGTGGCAACAAGATTATATAGCAAGCCTAAGTTGGGGGAAATGTATATTACTTACTGAACACAATTTTTTTTATTAAATTACAGTAAAGACTGTAATGTAATGGAGAAGTTGACAGTTATCGCTGATGAGGTTTGCACATCTTTATATTCTTTTTTTTTTTTTAGCTGAGAGCTTGTACCCTTACCCCTGTCTTCTGTCTCCATTCTTGCTATCTCCTGTCACTTTCTATTTATGTTAAATTGCATATCCCTTTCTGTTTCCCTCGTGCCTCCTACCATCTTATAAATGTTACCATTCTTCTCCCAGGTTGTACCCATCTGTTAAAGGATGGTGGGACCGAGTATCGTCTCGAACGGCAAATCCTGCTTTTGTCTAATAGGATTCAGCCATTAGGTTGTTGTAGAGTTAATTCTCGTTTGAACTTGTTGTTTCTGTACGTTCCTTCTTGATACAAAAATTTGAACATGCAGAACTGACAAGTCTTATATTTGAAATGCACACACAAGTTTTATTTGCTACAGCTGTTTAAATACTTTTGCTAATTATTCAGCCAGAGTTTAAAACTTGACGCACGGAGATATGAAACTACTATTCTACATTAATGACCTAACAACACAGGGACGACAGTTGACAATACAGGGTCATTAACACTCAACACATATCATAACACCTGTAACCTTTCACACCCGTCATGGGAATTACGATAAGTGTTACAGCTGTAGAACTGCCTCGATCAGTAGAAGGCTTCACCCGTGTACTTCCCTGTTACGGCTGAAAAAAGCGTAGCAACGCGGGCTGTTCAATATTGTATTGAGACCCCATTGTGCTGTGCAGTGATCAGTTTACAGTCCATTAATTATTTGTGGAAGTCCTGAGCAAGTTGATATGTATGTCGACTGTGTAATTCTAGGTATTCAAAGCAACTGGATTTTTTCACAGCGGACAACAGTTATACTGCAACCAGATCAGAAAGGATTTTAGGTATAATGCGTCAACTTATCTCTGCAGTTTTTAATTATTACTTAAGAAATTTAATAGCTGTCAGCCTTTATATTCTAATGCTACGATGGCTGGCTCAAAATATATTTATTTGTAGGTGTGAAGGTATGCGTGGAAGAGGATACACTGAGGATCATGTCGGAAGAGAACAGGTATACTTTTGACTTCTCAGTCACTGCTTTTGTAATTTAAAGTTTGGGGCACGAATAGTGCATGTTGAATCTTTGGTTGACTTTTGGTTTTCATTGAAATCACAATCAAACTTAAGGAGTGTCCATGGAATGCACTTTTGTACACATTGTGTGGTTCCTCCATGGAAGGTTTTGTTGGTTGCAGCCCACCCCCCGATCCCTCCAGAAATTCCAATTTAGCTCCATGCTTTTCTTCATTAAACTCATTGCCAATTGATGAGATTGGAAGCTGGTGCTATAGAGGTTGGCTGGATCCTAAGTAATTCAGGCAACGCATGGAGGTAACCATGGCAACCATGTGAGCGGGAACCACCACAGCGAGCAGCCGCCAACCGGCACCGTCACACTGAAATAAATTAAGTGGAATACTTACCATTTACCACACTTACCAACCTTGACCACTAATGGGTTTGAGGGAACGGGACCAGAATCCGAAAAAAAATTCGCTCTAAAGCCTGGTTTTCACTAGCGACGCAAGCATAAGCGCAAGGATAAGCACAAGCGCAAGTGAAAACGGCAGCAACATAAGCATAAGCATAAGCAGAAACATAAGAGGAACGAATCCACTTATTTGTCAAGTCTGGTTTTCACTACGGACGCAAGCACAAGCGCAAGCACAAGAAAAGGAAAAATTTTGATCCTTGTGCTTGCGCTTATGCTTATGCTTGCGTTGAAGTCGTTTTCACGGTGAAATAAGCGCTCTTGTGCTTGCGCTTATGCTTGCGTCGCTAGTGAAAACCAGGCTTAAGAACTAAGCAAAGGCTGAATTAATCAGCAAAGATTCACAATGGCTGAATGAATTGGCAAATATTGGCAAGTGATAATCCGCAGTGTTCGCTCGAAGCCAAGCACATGTAATCCGCCCTTGTAAATTCCATGGGTGGCCACCCCGCAGATTACTAGCACAAATGAGTGAAACCGCTGACAGCATTGGCTCGAGTTTAACTTCCCCTAAATTGCTTTCACCACCCCCTCCCCCCTTGGAATTTCCATTGACCTGGATATTTTCTGGAACTGCACATTATACCAGAAGAAACCAAAGAAAACAGAAATTCAAACCCAGCATTTGGCAATCAGTTTTAGCAAATTAATGGCTTTATTTCTATTTATCCCTGTATGAAGAATGGTGTTCTTAGGACAAACTGTGTCGATTGTCTGGACAGAACGAACACAGCCCAGTTCATGGTGGGCAAATGTGCTCTTGGCTATCAGGTAAAATAAGGTTACGTTAATTGCATCGAATGACGATTAAATGCAAGTACTGGAGGGTCTGTAAGGAAATAAAAGAGGGCGTTGTCATTATGTTCTAAGGGCCAAGGGAGATCTGTCATGGCGTACTTTTGAGTGGGCGTGTATCGCTTTTTTGCCTATTATAAAATCCAGAATCTCTCAAAACTCACTCTACTTTGGCGTGCAGACTGGAAATGGTGTTAGAAATGAGGTTCTGTTCTTTCTTTATGATTTCAAGACAAGGATTCAACGGATTGGCTTATAACTTTTGCCAAAACTTCAGGAAGCAGAAACGAAAGGGATCTGATGCATGAGAAATCATTCATTCATCACTTCAGTGGATTCAGTTTTAGGCTAAAGTCATACGCTAATCTGCCGAATTTAGGTCTTTAGCTCACGAAATACGTAATTGCAGAATGTCATTTCTGTCATCATAAACAGTGTATGACAAAGAAACGAATTTAGAGAGATTTTGATTTTAAGGCCAAAAAGCGGTATATGACACTTTTGTGCGAAGCCCGTCATTTGAGTGCTTGTAACCAGTTGAGGTTTGGTTTGGTCACTGCAGTGTATGTGTGGAAATGGTTTCCTAAGTTTAAAAACGGGATCAAACTGCCTTGGACAGCAGCACACCTTAATCTTCAGTCAGTGGGTATAAAGTCTCTCTCTCTCTATGTACTTTCTAATGAGAAACTAGTGTCAACTTTTTTTGTTTCTATGGTACTCTTGTGGCATTTACGGTACGTTTATTTCACACTTTCTCTGATGTCTATTTAGTTGCATGCCTTAGGAGTGATTGACAGGCCATTTGTGGAGTTTGACTCAGATGCTGTGAGGTTTGTTGACTAAATAATGGTATCTACTTGATGTAGGAGACTGTCCTTTTAACATCCTGTTTCAGAGTTAAGGAGAACCGTTCGGATGCATAGGGTTGTCTGTGTTACACATTGATCCTGGCGGCGGCCCAGCTGGCACTGTGAAGTGTGGATGTTCGCTTTTTCATTCTGGTCTGGTTATTTGCTGCCAGTAGAATTTTTCTGACATTGTCTGCATATTTCACAAAGAACTCCAAAATCCCCTGATGGTGCTTTGAGTGCCATAGTTAAAGACCCATTGTCACTTTCCATAATGCATTGCGGTAGTGCTAGAATTTCGTGGACCAAAACTCTACTAGTTTTGTTTAGCTTGTATCTTCAATTTCATATTGCAATTTGACACGATCTTTTAGGATTTTAGAAGATCTCTACGAGGCTCATGGTGACACCCTTGCCGTTCAGTATGGTGGATCCCAGCTTGTTCATGGGTATGACAATCATTGTTTAGTTGCTACAGTTTTACCCAGGCAAACACCAACACTTCTGTTGGCTCAGTTTAACGGTGAACGTCCGCAAAATAGTCGCCTTTTCTCTTTATGTTTTGGCCGCGTTTGGGTGAAGGGGGCGGGTGGGGGTTGAGAAACGTCAGAGCTCCAGAACACTACCTTTTCAATCTTCCCTAAGTCCGCGATGCTTGGGAAGAAAAAAACCCCAGTGATTCCAGTGTAAAAATAACTGCCTGAGGCAAACGTCTAATGTATTGTCATCGAAAACAAAATTTTAAAGGGGTCAACCTGGTATTAAAGAACGGCTGATCTTTGTTTGAAGGTCTCTCTTTAGTCCTGATGTTTTTTTGTTTTTGGTTTTGTTTTGTTTTGTATTTCAGAATTCGAACCTATCGCAAGGTGTCACCATTCACCTCTCACTCTCGAGACATCATGCAGACTGTGTCTCGTTACTACAGCAATGCCTTCACTGGTTAGACACGATTCTTTTCCATCCAATGTTATGATTATATCATTCCGAAAACAATCTGCTCTGTGTGCCTTATCTCACTCTTTGTATTACTGAAATTCGTAAGGGCATTCTGTATTTCCCACACCAGCAAGCCGCAAAATTAATTTGACTTAGGTTTGATAGCTAAAATTTCTCTTTCCAGATGCTGACAAGCAGCAGGCGATTAATCTTTTTCTCGGAATATTTTCACCGCAACTGGAGAAACACAAAATCTGGGAGTTACCCAGCGATTATTACTTGCATCACAATTCAACTTGGGACTTGAAAGCTTCCAAGAAAAGGAAAAGGTGAATTAGTACACACTGCTTTGTGCTGTTATGTAGTTAGCATATGATAAACAGACCTTGTCTGTGACATCCAATGTAGGACTGTACTTTATGTCAGTATCCATGGGCAACCTGTGCACCTACCCCTCCCCTAACGTAACAAGTTATTGTAAGTTAATAAGTTAGTGCTATTGTTGTGTTTGGGGAGGGGTAGGTGCGCATTTTCTCAGATACTGCCATTGATCCTGGGACTCAGCGGTGTTTCACGAGCAGTAATGTACGATCCCCTTAGGGAAACTTTACTACATACTGACCTAGAATTCTTTGGCTACCAATGGAGCATAAACAAACGGTGCACTTTGATTTGTGTTTAGCCGCAAAGCACCAGGAAATAGCCGCTTACAGTTGCTAAACATCAAATACTGTATTCAAATTACCGTGCTGCGTTCAAGAGTAAGTAGCGGGTAGTTATTGAACCGGGATCTGTGTAACATAGCCGGTCTGTGATACAGTGGCGCCTATTATACCATTTTGCTAATGATCAATTCCAAGTGAATTCTGGGTAAATCCAGTCCTTTGTGGGAGCCAACGGCCATTTTACGACGTAATTTGAAATTGTAATTATGGCCGCTTGCCCCCACAAAGGACTGGATCTACCCACAATTCACTTGGAACTGATCATTAGCAAAATGGTGTCTTGAGTGTGGTAAAACCAAAACCAAAGCATTTTGCTCTGGCCAATCACGGCAGATACAAGCAGCGCAATGGACCAATCAGAATTCAAAGTAATTACATACAACGGCACGGTGAGCGCGGGAAAATGCGCGCGAGCAAGTCACAATTGGTTTTGCTTCTTATTGGTTAAGTTATGCTAACAAATCACTGAGCGAAGCGAGGCCCAAGAAAACGCGAGTTACTTTCGACGATCAGTTATTTACTTCTCAATAAGTTAGTTACATAGTGGACGACTTCCAAGGTTTTCTCTGCAATTCCTGGCGTCAAATATCATATTCTCCTCGCTGGAATCTACATCTCCTGTGGTTCAAGTTGGGAGAAGTGGCATAAATATCCAGTCATTTTATCTTTACTTATAATTTCCTATAGTCTCATTACCTGAATGCTCGGTCAAGTGGTGATAATGTGAGGAGCATATAGATGCCTATCACTGTCAAGTCTTAATGATGAAAGGACAGTAAACGTATGGAGAATCTGTTCCGCGGTTGTTAATCTCCCATTAATTTTTTTTTCTCAGTTACACCAAGTGGTGGGATCAATCAGTGGTCAATTTTTTGCCCCAGCCTACTCCTCTCGGTAGGTGAACATCATTATGATCTTCCATTTATTTATTGCATTTATGCGTTTTTCAGTGACAGGTGTGAATGTAGCAAAAACGTAATCCCAGTGACGAAAACAATGGACAATGAGTAAAAAAAAAAAAGAATCTTTTCAGAACTCCGATTGAAGTCACTGTTACTCATCGGAGGGTGAATTGTAGTGCAGTTTTCAATTTAGAATCGTAAAACTAAAACCAGAGTAATTCCTTTAGTCAATCAGAACGAACTAAGACAGGGCAATGAGCCAATCACAATACGAAGCAATAACATGCAACCGGCGGAAAGCGCGGGAAAATACGCGCTTGCCGCAAGTCGCAAGTGGTTTTGGTATTGGTTCTCATTGATTGAGAAAGAGCTGCGCTGCCTCGCCTCGACAAATGCCACTTTGTACAAAGGAGAGCGGTTTTCAATTGAGTGTAGAAAGTCCGTTCGAGAGTGGGCGCTGGATCAGAGAAATATGGAGGAACATATGGAGGAGCAGGGTTGGCGCAGTGGTGGAAGCGCTCGCCTTGCACCAATGTGACCCGGGTTGGATTCCCGCACTCGGCGTCATAAGTGGGCTGAGTTTGTTGGTTCTCTACTCTGATCCGATAGGTTTTTCTCCGGGAAATCCGGTTTTCCCCTCTTCTCAAAAACCAACATTTAATTTGATTTGGAGTTTATTTGATTTACAGTCTCCCCAATTAGTGGAGCATTCGTGTTCGGCTAGGATGATTCGAGACTTGCGTTTTGTGTTCGATTCATCCGTGAACAATGTGTAAAGTATTCAATGTGTTTTGCAGAATTGCCTTCCGATGAGGAGCATAATAGCGATGATCTAACCAGACAGCATTCAGATGAAGCATATGATGAGATGGTGGATATGTTTTCTGAGTTTTACCAGCCGTATGATTTGAGCGTCTTGGAGTCTCTGTATCCTCATATGATGCAGAGGTCTTGCAGGTATGTGATCAGCTTGTTTTCTCTTCACGACTTAAAGTGCACCCAACCCCAAAATATTTTTTTCGGCAAGATAAATCTTTGCACCTGTTCGAAACGCATTTCTTTTTTATTACCAAATCCTGACTTGTTATACACTTCAAAAATTACGAAAACCCGAGTATCATTTGCTTCGGGACCGAGTCAGAAGGCGGGGCTTGCGTCTATTCCTGATTTGACGTCCAGTCTACTTTGCATACATGTGTGCAAAGAGTTAATGCGATGTAAATCAGTTTGTGACGTCAAATCAGGAATAGACCCATGCCCCTTCTGACTCGGTCGTGTAACAAATGATTCTTAATCATTGAAGGCTACTAAAGTCAATATTTGGTAATAAAAAAAAGAAAAAGAAAGAGGAAACCTGAGCCGCAATGCGTTTCGAACAGGTGCAAAGAGTTACTTCAGCGAAAAATATTTTGGGGTTAGGTGCACTGAAAAGCTTTGTGGTGAGCAGGGAACTTACCTAAAATTCTTAAGTCTTCAACTAGTGGATATTAAGTTGATTCAAAGCCAAAATCTGGAACGTTTAGTTTGCCGTATTGTGACGGTTTGATCACGAGGAAGTTTACCTTGTCAAATTTACGGAAAACCAGTTCACCATCAATAACTTTACTGAGGGAAATATCTATAATGTGTAAGTTGTTTTAGTCATTACTGATTATCCAGGTAACTTGATACGTCGGGAGGAACAGTTCTTTTCGAACGAGGAGTTTGTTTCTGATTCAATACTGGTTAAAAATAACTAAATTTCTCCGAGTGAAGTGCGAATGGGAACTTGCCTGTTGAGGATTTGAATAAAGATGAAAACATGTTTTTTTTTTTTTTTTTTTTTTTTTTTTTTCAGTTACGGTGACTTAGGGACTTATGACATGTACAGGGTTCGTTAGGGCCTGGAAATCAGGAAAAGTACTTGAATTTTAGTCTAACCGATTTTCCAGAACTGGAAAGTCCTTGAAAATGGTATGAAGTCCTGGAAGTTTGTAAACTCACGTGATTACGTTTTCTTGAAAGACATTGAGGAGCAGACAGATGGAAAGATTCAAGAACTTAAAAATACTTATTTGTGTATTTTCGGTCTTATAAAAAAAAAATTCTGAGGCCTGGGAAAATCCGGAAAATTTGTATCTGAAAAAGATTACGAACGCTGCATGTAGAATCTAGGTGAAGAAGACGTTTTGCTTAATCTCAATGCGTATTGTGCTTGCTTGCAGAGATTTTATGCCACCGAATGCCCATAACCACAGTCCCTTTGTGGTAAGAGCACCTGCCAAGTCTACTGGGTAAGCAGTGTTTTACAAATCTGGGCCCAGTTGTTCAAAGTAGGGTTAAGCTGACCCACGGTTAGTTTGCATACTTATTTCAATCTTATTATCTTTTTTATTGGAAGATGAAAGGATTTTTCTTTTCAAAGATTTCTTTCATCTTAAAGGGTAAAAATTAGCGATAATTAGCTTTTAAAAGCACTTTGCAATACAGTGTACACCAGTTTCTGATGATTAGTTATGGGCGGCCGTCTTCGGCAAAAATACAAGAATATCAAACGGCACAGACCAAACACAAATGGTTTAGTGATGGTTTACAAAGTGGAATAAGTGATTTAGAAATTATACTGTCTCGATACAAATAGCACGATTCAGTACAAAGGCAACTCATTCATGAAAAAAACACATGACTTCACCTAATGTTAAATTGTTCAATCACACAACGAATGGTCCATTGTAATGTGAAATGGTTTCACGAAATCAGAAGTGATTTAGCAACTCAATACTTTGATTTAGCAACTCAATTTTGAGGCTGCGTCCCCCACAAAGCGAAACAGTGTACCTTGCGCGGCGAACCGCCACGGACCGACGGTCGCAACGTACTAAAAGCACTCTTTTCCTATCCCGCACACTTCAACGCGACTTAAACTTCTCTGACCTCTTTAGAAGTTTTATCAAATTTTCTAGTTCTCCTCTGTCATTCGGAAAGAAAACCTCTGAACAGAAGTGCATCCTCTGCCATCAGGAAAGAAAACATTAGGGCGGAAATGCATTACGGAATGGAATAAAGAAAAGTAAACTTACCTGAGTTCACTGACAAGAGTACAAAATATATCATTTGGCGCCAAATGTGTTCGTATGACGTCAAATCTTGACGTCAGACCCTACAAAGGCTATTCCATTTTAGTTTTGACTTGTCCATTTCACTGTTATATTTTTGGCGGTTCGTCTGTAGTGTATTCCCTTCTCCCGAAACTTTGGGTAGACTGGCGCGACTAAGGAATTGTAGAAACGTGTGGGTAGAATGAAATAGTGACAGTCGGTTGAGGAAGTCATTTGCTTGAGACGAAACAGTACAACACGCTGAAATTAACCTTAACTCGGGCCCTTGTTACATCGGGCTTATGTGTTGTGACGTTACATACATATATACATACGTACATACATACACGAGGTCGTGGGTTCAATCCCCTGATAGGAGACAGTACTTCCTTTGTAATGACATCTGATAATGGTTAGACTTTCTAGTCTTCTCGAATAAGGACAGTAAGCCATTCATTTGATGCTATGGAACGTTAAACAACCCTGGCTGTGACCACCCCTCGTGTTGCCCTTGGGTTAGTGCTTCATATAGCCTTTCCCCATTTGAAAAAAGTATCGAAGACAAAAAGTAGTGTGAGTGACTTGGTAAGTCATTTTCAAATGAAAAAAAGTATGATGCTTAAAACCAAACAGACTTCGTTGATTTTGGTGGTGACTGAAAAAAACTGTGATAGTTAAAATCAAACAGATTTCGTTGGTTTTGGTGTTCAGTGAAAAAAGTATGGCGGTTAAAACCAAATTGATTTCGTTGATTTTGTTGAGTGTTGAGAAACGGTTGAGACGAAAGAGATTTCCATGATTTCCCTGGCTTTTGGAAAATGGTGTTATGGTAAATACGGAACAGGTATCCGGCCGTGATTTTGGTAGTTATTGAAAACAAGATTGGTAGTGAAATGTATTTTTACGGATTTGTGGTGTACCCAATCCATCCCAAAATCACAGCGCACCACAGTTTATTTTGAAACTACCCCGTCCATCCCTGAATCCTCTACTTGTATCACTCTCTTTATAGCTTTTGGAGTAGGTTATACCAGCATCGGTCAACTTTTGGTCGCGGATTACAAGAATTCTGCTTTTGGGCACGCGGGCCTTAAAAAAAATTGTAAATCCTAAATCTATTGTATGTAGATAGCGACAACATTGACCGATGCTGAAGGTTCCTTGTCAAGCGATCAGGAAGCTAGAAGGAAGAATTGTAGTACCAAAATGAAATATCCTTAATTTTTTTAAAATTAATTCTCCCTGCGAGTATTACACGAGATGTAAGGAAATGCGCACAGTGATGACACTTTTCTCTCTTTTCTTGAATGACGTATGTGTTTTGTCGTAGCCGTCGCCCAGTCCCTGTGCGCAGAGCAGTTGGCGCGGCTCCTGAGCCTCTCAGTGTGGATGACAGCAGTGATTCTGGATCCAGTTCTGATGATGACAGTTCAGCCATATCTTTTATGGAGAAGAGCAGCAGCACCAGCACGTGTTGTGTCTCATTTCAGGTTTGTAACATATCATTTGTTCGGCGCTTGTCATCATATCTAACATACTCTTTACTTCGAGAGCAACATACGTTGTTGAGAGAACCTGGGGATTTTTTTTCCCGGTTTGCCGTGACAGTATTGGAAAAAGTTACATCTTTTGTTCGTTAACCACACTTTGAATTTACCTTTTCACTCTGCCCGCATTGCCCATATATCACCTGCCGACATTCAGGTTCCAGAAATGTGAAGACATGAACCTAGTTTAATGGCCACGTTCCCACGAGTCTTCTGTAGCTCAATGGTAGAAGATACGAGCTAGTAATCAGAAGGTCACTTTCTCTTTTGTTGGTAGAACTCAATTTTTTAACAGTACGCGTGTGACTAGCCTGCGAGGGCAGACGTATTTCCGGTTGTCGCTTCTCTTTGCCCGAAAAGAGGAATCGGAAATACGTCTGCCCTCGCAGGCTAGCATGTGACAGTATAAAGAAAATATAATCTTCGCTTTAATCAAAGTCTTGTTTAAGTGACCATTTGGGGTATTCTGATCACGTATCACAGGAGTTGCTGCCTTCTATGCAAGATGTGTACGGCGTTGGATTGAAAGACCCAAAAGAGAAGAGTTTGGCAGGTTATGACAGGTAATATTCGCCTGGTGATGTCGCTTATTTCCACTGATAAATTTATCCACCATCGACGTTGACTTGACATACCCCCCCCCCCCTACGTATCTTCAAGAAGAATGCATAGGATTGTTTATGTTTACAAGTTTACAGGAAGCTGTAAAATCAGGCAAAGCATTTGGTGACAGATTGTATCTTCCACGAGTGACACAACAAAAACTGGCTTCCCACCATCCCCCTTCTTTAGAGCAAAGGAAGAATGAGGCGACCTTGGAAAAAAATGGCTTTCGCAAAAGCTCACGATTTGTTTCATCTTCCAGTGGTTTAAAAGACCAGAACAGTTTATTGCCAGAATACACCATCAAATATGGAACAGAGATTGTCTGATTGTCCAATTAAAATGCTGAAAACGGAATGACGTCAAAGCGAACGCGTAGCCGAGCGTGTTTGTTGAGCCAACCAAAAGCCGCAATGAATGAATGAATGAGTGAACTTGAAGTGTCAAAGTATTTAGCTTTCGTATCTATTTTTGAACGCTACAAAAGAACACTCAAAATATTAACAAGACAAAAAACCGCGTGGGGTTGTGTAAAACTGCTATTTGCAAGTGCGGCTGTTGCTGCGGTTCATTCTCACCCGCCTTCGTGTCACTGTTACGGGTGATCGTGTAAGGAGCAGTTAGAGTGGTTTTGAAAAACAAGTTAAAGTGTTTTTCTTGTGTCCTGTAGATTTGTTCAGTTTGGAAAGACGGCTGTCCCTGATAAGGACCGTCCAGGCGTCAGGCATATCCATTATAACTGGTGAGCTAGAAAGTGGCTTAATTGTTCATACATTAAGACTGTCGACTTGTTTAGTTGTTATTTGCCATTTCTAATGATTTTGATAGCCATTTTCGAGTGAGGCATTTCACCTCACGTTTTCTCTTGTTTTCCGCCTTTCTAATGCCGAGTCTTTACGGTCTCACAAAGTAAGAGTAGTCCATACACTGCGCGAAATGTGTGAATATTACTGGTGGAGGGAGGGTAGACGGGGGAGGGGGGAGGGGGTGTTGCAGGGGAAAACTTGACAAAGGCACCAAAAGGAGAAGCTAACAGCTACCTTTTGAAAGAATGTACAACGCATTGCCTGATTAAACCAACAGCACGTACGCTCAGCTTTTGATTGCTGTTTCAGGGCGGCACACAAACACTTTTCACTTGATTGCAATCATATAGTGAGACCGCCATCAGTGGACCGACCTTCCGAGACTCTTTACACAGCTTACATAGAGGCTGGCAAGAGTGGACGGTTCTGGCCTTCACCTGTTAGCGTTGACGTGTACAGAAAATATGTGGGCAAGAACTATCAGTGAAACTGCAAAGCGGAGGAGTAATTCATCTGCACAATGCAGCTGTGACACGAAGCCTTGTTCGTGGTGGACACGCGCGGTGAAGAAGCAAGCGCGAGTCTCACGCGTGGGGCTTGTGATGGTCATTCTCTACCCCTAGAGACATCAAATCGTTGTTGGTGACTCTTGGTATTGATCGTACAGTTGTGTTCTGAGTGTTAACTGTGTAATAGGCCATCAGTTTGGAGTTTTCCTCGGTCTCGGCCTTGTAGATGCATAATTTTGCTTTTACGTGAAAAAAGGAAACCTTATTTGACGGACAATTCGGGAAAGGGACTATTGAGAAAAACATGGTAAATGAGAATAGGAAATCTAGAGGATGATGGATATTCTAGCCCTATTGCAGTGAAAACTAAAAATGGCTTACGGTCAATTTTCGTCACAGAGACCAGCGAGTATTTTTTAAATTTGAATGAATTTTGCGAATAGTAGGTTTTGAACATCGACAGCGGAATTTCCCCTATTTATTGTCAAAATAATACTTTCAACGTTTCTTTTGCGTTAAAAACATCGTACCTAGAAGTTTTGAAAACAATCCATGATTTCTCATGTATGATGAGAGAGGAATTCTAGTGTTGGTTTTACATTTCATTCTCAGAAATACTGGTCACATGCGACGTTAAGTTATTTTTACAACCTTATAACTATATACCTGAAAAAACACAGACAGACATAATTTAATTCTGAATGGTCAACAGAAATAAATGCTTCATTACAGCAGAAAAAAAATGGTCATCTCCAGAGTCTAATGAATCTAGAAAGCCACTTTGATATCTTTTAATAATACACGATCCATTTGCAAGTAGTCACAGAACAACGCCTTTACCATTAAAGGGATGTAATTTGTGTAAGGTGTGTTTGCGACAATGGAACCTTTAAGAAATTACATTTACACTTATTTACGTGAACTTAATATGAGCATTGAAACAGCTGTTTGCGGCTGTCTGTGGCCACGGACGACAAGAAAGAAGTGGCTTGCAACTTGAAAACGTTACGCTAACTTTTCCAAGTTTTGGGATTGTGTCTTGGAAAAATAACCATAAACAATAATACTCGTTTGTTTGCCTTCCAAAAAGAAAATAAAAAGAATTCCCGTGACAGTTGCACTTTAATCCTTTAACCTCTAAGAGTGATCAATGTTTAATTTCTTCTTATAGCAACACTACTCAATCAAACATGCAGATTGTGAGAAAAAAGAAACTGATCAACAAGTAATAAAGGCAGATTGTTTCACAAATTCTCCTCATCATTACCATAGAAAACGTATGAAGAACAGTGTGGGGAAAACCCACACTGATGTTAGGGGTTTCTGAAAAAAAAGCGAGATTTTAATATTTCTTTACCTACCGTTGCCCAATACGCGGAATGAGGGGGTTTAGTAATTGGTACGTGCGTCTTTTCCTTTGATTGTTTTCATAGGCCTGGGCTTTGTAACAGGTGGTTCTTGGATGCCAGTCTTCAACTGAACATTTGTTCATTGGGCCGCCTACATATGTTGCCAACAAACATGGACGTTTTTTGCAATCCCAAAGTTGTCCATAATTTTGTATTCAGTTAAAAATTGAGGGATGAAAGAGCTGTGAAGCTAGTGTGCTCTCGTTTACGTTATTTATTTGAAGATCTACAATAGCATATGTAAGCTTGGAAATTGATGAAAGAGACACGTTTTTACCTTTTATTGTTTCACGTGTTCAACCTTTAACAGATTTTGGCCACCCTGTGGCTCGCAGATCCTTATTACAGTCTACATTGCACAGAAATACTAAACCCTGAAAACACGTCCATAAATAATTTAACGTTAAATCTCTAAAATTAAATACGGTTCAACTGCTATTAAGCAGCCATCCTCAGGGAAATGGACACTCACAGTGGCCGTTTAATTGAGGGTTGGCTGCATAATAGGTTAAAAACAACAGAAGAACCCTCATTGGGACTTTGGCTACATGCTGCCTAATAGGGGGTGGCTACTTAATAGCAGTTTCACTGTATTAGTAATAAGTTTAGTCAAAGCTATTTAATAAATAAAATATATCAAATTATATCTTTATTAACCTTCTTTTATTAATTAAATCACTGACTTATCATATTTAAATAATTTGCCAATCCTATATAATTTCTGATGGATGAATTCGAAAGTGTGATTGCAAGTTGGCTCTGAATATCTCACTGACGCTAAATACTGCTAAAAAAATGCATTTCTCAAATAACCACAGAATGTTCATATCATTTACAATGTAGAACCGGTTCTTAAGGCTGGTTCCACTAGCACATAAGCACAAGCATAAGCAAAAGTGCAAATGAAAATAGCAGAAACATAAGAAGAACAAACCCACTTATTTGTCTTATGCTGTTTTCACCAGCAATGCACTAGATATAAGCATAAGTACAAGAAAAACGAACAGTTCTGTTCTTCTTGTGCTTATGCTTATGCTTATACATGTCTGGTGAAAACAGCATAACACAATCAGTGGGTTTGTTCTTTTTATGTTTTTATGCAAGCACTTGTGCTTATGTTTATGCTTGTGCACTAGTGAAAACCAGACTTTAACCAAGTCCACCTTACATTGCATCCTAACTTACTGGTTCTCTAAAAATTATCTGTTTTACAAGTAGGTACCGTTTAACGTGAACAACATTAAATTTAAGGGTTTGGCAGATCCAGTTAGGCTTCTACACTAGTTTTTTATGCTGCCTGTAGTTTGCCATGAAAATATGACTGCCAGTACTTACTGCTAAAAAATGTTTTAAAATATGTACCTGAAGGCAATAAAATTAATGGTAAATAAAGTGTTTTCAATTTGTCTTGTTAGAAAAGTACCATTGGGGGTACTCAGGAGGTACATTAATACATTCATTGCTTTCTCCATGACAACAGTTGTATTAGTCTGTACTTCTGTTAACCCTTTAACTCCCGATAGTGCCAAATGGCACTCATAGATTTTACTCTGTCTAACGCCAGACGATTTTACTCGTCAATGGAGAACCCCTTGGGAGTTAAAGGGTTAACAACATCTTCAACCAAAAACTATGTCCCCATTAACCCTTTAACTCCCGATAGTGCCAAATGGCACTTATAGATTTTACTCTGTCTAACGCCAGACGATTTTACTCGTCAATGGAGAACCCCTTGGGAGTTAAAGGGTTAAGATGCATAGTGTGCATTGGATCAAGCAAGTAGCCATGCCATAAGGAGCTTTTTTACCATCCTCTCAAAGAAATGATCTATGGAGCTTGTCCATTTCACTCACTGTTTTGTCCCATAACCTACATATAAGCTATCTGTGGAAAAGGCTAAAAGGTGTACGCAATACTGACAGCCAGCCTGTTAACCAATATGTGCAAGAAAACAAATTATTAAAAAGCAGAGTTTAGACAATATTTCTACACAGGAGGTGAATAACACATGTTGAAAATTCTCTACAAACAGATTCATGTCTCAACAGAACAACACTACCTAGAAATAATTATGTATCAAGATAGAATTCTCTTATGTTAATATTTTAATTTGGTATTCACAAGTTAATATAGTCCCTTATTTTAAGATGTTGAAAGAGTCGTGTTTCTAAAATAACTCTTTCTTAAAAAATATAATTCCTTTTTTTGTTGCTTTTTCGTACATACATTATATCTTTCATACAGAAGGTCAGTGGAAATTCCAAGGGGGAGGGTGAGGGGTGCCAAAAGCAAAACTTTTTAAAGAAATTATGTATGGAGCTATATTGGAATTTCCAGAGGGGTGGGGGGGGTGCACACCAAAAACCTGTGAGTGAAATATGGATGTTTTCTGGAACCACACAGCTTGCATCTGATCAGTAATGGTAGATTCAGAATGTCTGATAAAATGGTTGTACAGGTGAAGTAAACATTCTAAAAAAGGTATGGAAAAAGGGCGAAGTTGAAAAACAACACATAAAAAGAAGATTGAAAGATGGCTTGTCCAAGATTTGTTCTTCAATTGAAATGGGAAGAGGTATCCTGAAAGTACCATCACATCAGAAATTCAAACAATTTATTTCAAACACCTACTCCACTAATCAGACTTGAACATCAGCCTGCTCTTGCTCCTCAGATTCATTCTCTTCTCTTTGAACCAGCAGCTCATTCTGTTCTCTCTGAAGTCCATTACTAAGTCTTGGAAGAGGAATCACATCTGTTACATGACGGAAATCACTAGGCACCTGGACACGGACAAGAAGTGAAATAAATATTGTGTTCAGGCTCAGACACCAGTTATGTTAACCTTATTCTCAGAGTTAACTTTCCCCTGCCTGTCCCCTGGAGTGCTTGCAATGCTCCTTGGGATGCCAAGAGGAGAGGCTCTAAAGAAGAGGTTGCAGCAATGAAGTATTTGCATGCATCATTTCTCTGCATTGCCGACTTGTAAGAGCAAAAGCGTGCATGTTGGACTACAAAAGACAGGGGCACCCAACGAGCAACTTAAGCAAAAAAACCTTTGAGGGATATTTCTAGGCATCTTGTAATGTTTAAAGACTGTTTAAAGAGTTGTTTTAATCAGCTGGAAAAATTTAATCTGTTCGGATTTCTTAGCTGAAAATTGAAGTGCCCGAAAATTTTAGGGAATGAAATCTTCATTTCAGAAATTGCTAGCTGGATGTCACCTTCGAAGAACTTCTCTGCGAACTATTTGCTTACCCGAAAATGCTAGTCGACCTTTTCAAGAATCAAAAATTGCAAAAATATCCCTTCCGAAAATCTAAGGGACTATTTTCCCCTGGATTTATCGGGTTGCGAATCTTTTAGGTGATGTTTTAGTTAAGAAATTAGTAGCTTTTTGGCAATGCATTATCCGAAAGTCTTAGAACGGGTAGACTCTCCCGAACAGATATTTGATCGAAGTTTCTCGCTGGGTGCCCCTGAAAAGAGTCTGTTTTGTATTAGTCTGTCATACATTAATGCCTGTAGTTTGGAGCAAGTCAAGCAATGGAAATAATGACTGGGAAACATAATTTCACACAAGAATCTGCCTTTTCTTGACACCTTGCTTGTTCATGTATCCAGCAATAACCCATTAAATGCATCTATACCAACTATGAATTAGGCCATGACACTCACCTCCCAAAATTCTCCATCATCATACAGAGCTTCTTCTCTTAAAGGATCAAAGAATGGTTGCTTAACTATGATGCCTGGGAACAGCAATAACAAAATGAAGAAAATAGAGAAATGAAGTTCCAACATATAACAGTCTGAACACAAGACAAGCAAAGCAGAAGAGTGGACATGCAAAACTTGTCTATACAAAAATGGTGGTTATTTCAAACTCATTAATTTTGATGTTTGGTAAGGTAAAAAAAGTACATTCTAGGAATGCCATCACTCCCTCTGAAAACAGTCTAAAACCGACATTTTGTTCAACAAATTTGAGCATCTAAAGTTGTGCTTATACACCAGTGATATCAACTGCAATAATCCAACTCAGAATAAACTATTTTCTCCAAACGTTTGAGATTCCAAACTCGCGACTCTGTATGTACACAATGTATGTTAGCCAGATGAGTGTAACTGAGATTATTTCTGATTTTCACTCCCTATTTAAGCTAAGCATTCCCATGGAATCGTCCATAAAGAGTGATCAATAACTGGATGCAAACAGCATTCCACAGCTTACCTGTCAACAGCCCACCAAATATTGCTAGCACTAATGTAAGAACTAAAGCCGCAAATTGAAATGCTGCCTGTTTTCCTGCACTCCATCCCAAGCCACCTGTAGCATCTGGTTCAAACTTAACCAACTCAAAATACTGGGTACTATTAAGCACTGGTGTTCTTGCTGGAAACACTGTGTAGAGACTAAGGTAAAAGGATTTCATATTGTCAGAGTAAAGCTCTCATTATCCTCTGTTGTCTCACTCCCCCTTCTCACTGCTCCTACACACAACTCATGATCAGCAGACAAAGAAAAAGTCAGTACATGTAAATGTAAATCAGTTTCTTTACTGAACAAAAGGAGAGTCCCTCTGGGCAGGAAAAATTGAAAGAGACAGTTTCTCAAACTACAAAAATTAAAATGACAAATGTTTTCAAGTTGCAACATATCACTTATTATACAATTTAAAATCTGCTCCTGGTTAAGACTTATGCTAAAATACAAAGACAGTATCTTAGCTTTCAAGCATCAAAAAGGCCAAGCCCCAGGCTACATGTATCTCTGTTATGGATTGTGTACATGCTGTGCAACAGTTTATTCCAGGAACACTTGAGGCAAGGATAATTTGAAAATTCCTTAATTTATACAAATCTTACCGCTGGTCAACATACTTTCTGATACTGGCAGTATCACTGTGGAAATCTTTACAAAGCAGAATCAAAGGTTGTTCCTGCACTGACGTTTCTAAACATTATAAAGCATTTCTTTTGGAATAATTTTTATATA
Source organism: Galaxea fascicularis (assembly GCA_948470475.1). Classification (NCBI taxonomy): domain Eukaryota; kingdom Metazoa; phylum Cnidaria; class Anthozoa; order Scleractinia; family Euphylliidae; genus Galaxea; species Galaxea fascicularis. The sequence continues at coordinate 10,250,529 of OX419338.1, read as the reverse complement.
AAACTTGAAAATTTTTTAATTGAATTTTCAATCTTTACTATTTTGTAATTAAAATTATACTCCTTGCATGTGTATTGACCTGGAAGGCCTAATGGAACTGACCAATAAAGTCTTTATACCTAGTCAGAAAATGGCATGGGGTCCTTATACTTGTGCTGAATTTCTTAACATTTAAGCTTAATACATGTAGGTCAGATTGGAAAAATGTATTATTAATAATAAGCCATAGGACGTTGATGACAGAGAACATAAACCACACATTGAAGGCCATTTGTCAATGTATAACTATTCACAAGTCAAATGATTTTCTGTACAGCACACTTTGCATGATGCAGGCGGTTGAAATAGTGGGTAAAACATTAAACATGATACAAATTAAACACTGAAAACAATATACCTTGTTTTGTATTGTTTATAGTTTGCAATACTGGCAGATATGGTTCCTGCGATAGCACCGAGGATGCCAGGAATCCCATGCAAGCTGTTCACACCACAAGTGTCATGAACTCTCAATCGTCTGATTAACCATGGCTGCAAAAACACATGAGCAAACTATTTTATGAAATATTAAACTTACTGCATACACACATACTGAAGTAACCAAAAAAAAGGAACAAACTTATCCTAAAGTGGTAACTTGCATTATCTAAATGGTGATTAATAGCATAATATTATATATGTAGTATAAATACCTGTTGATGTAAATTTTAAGCTTATCTCAGATTTTGAATTTTGCTATGCTAACAGATTAAACTGATTAAAACTACACTCTCATGATTAAAGGTTTACTCATCTGATAAACTTTAGTAAAATACTAAAATTAAAGCTGTCTGATGTTTCGATGATACTATCATCATTATCAACGCAAAGTGACCACTGGCCTACGTACTGTACTGTTTCCATTACTATATTCCACTAGGAAGAAACGGCCAATTTGCCTTGAGAATGATGACAGCTGCATGGCTATCTGCGGCCTTTCCCTACATCAAGGTACGACGGAAAGCCACAAGAATCTGGAATAAAAATTCATCTTCCAAATAGACACCCTTAATCCCCACGGTATTAACGAACGCTTTTCATTTAACTAATGTATTCCTATTTTCACGTTGCCATGTTACCACCAATAGCGTAGCTCCTACTCCACTATAAAAACTACACACAACCCATAATTCCTCGATTCGCTCTGACGAAGGGCTAGCGCTCGAAACGTCAGCTTTTAGAATCCCTGTACAGTGGTCAATTTACATTTATCAACTCTGTTGATAATACCAAAATCTAAAATGCCAGGCAGGTTTGATTTTAAAACTACGCTGAAGATTGCAGTATAAGGGGCTTGATTATCTGGTGTACACTGCTTCAACATTAAGTCAAACAGCAATGGTACCAGAAGGTAGTAGCAAAAGAGTTGGATGAATTACATCCAGGCTCTTATGTTGCAGTTGAGGAGTTTTTTTTATATTTACCCAAAAGTACTCAATCTCCAGACAAGTACGTGACCGTTTTTTTTTTTTTTTTCATTTTTTAAAGTGCCTATGAACTGAAAAATAATTGCTGTTCATTTGAAAGGCTTTCCAAAATACAGAAGAATTTCATTTCCCTTTTTGGAATATCTTTTTTCATTCTAGAGATATAAAAGTTTTTGTATTATGCAAATTAGGAAAGTGATGACGTCATAAACTGTGTAAGTGAAATGTTACAATACTGAATCAAGAATATCTCTGGGAAAAAATGACACCTGTGGCACTGTTGCCATGCCAACAGTTTGGCGGCTGGTCCTGTCTTAATTAGAAATGAAATTCCCAGTTTTTGTCTTAACCAAGTATCATCCACACCCAGCAATCTAATGAGGAGAGTTAAGACAATAGTAGAACCATGTCTGTTTCAAGCAGGACCCTCTGTCCCACTTAAAAGGGTTGTAAATGGGGATACTTGGTTTTTGTCTGAAAGAGCCTGGAGCCAAGACAGTTGCCATGGCAATGGCACAACAGGTGTCATTTTGTTTCTTTTGTGATCTGCATTTCTGGTGCCAAGTTTGAAGATCACCGCTCCGATATTTCTAGAGATATTCTTGATTCAGTATTTTACCATAATGATTTCAGTTACACCGTTTATGACATCATCACTTTCCTAATTTGCATAATACAAAAACATTGATATCTCTAGAACAAAAAAAGATATTCCAAAAAGGAAAATGCTCTTATTCTTTATTTTGAAAAGCCTTTCAAATAAGCAGCAATCATTTTTCATTTCACGGGCACGTACTTTAAGTGCCCATTAAATTTGTGGATGACAGTTTCTTCCCCACCCTACTCCCACCCAAAGAATGTCAATGGATTATTTAGCTTGAAATTACATGTAAGCAAGAGTCTCTCACAGAGAAAGATTTTTAATTACAATCAATCTTAGATGTACAGTGACAAACATTGTACCATCAACACTTTCCTTTTGATGAGAATTTTCACCTAAAATTAAGTCAAAATGGAACTGAGGAAAATATAGTGCAGTCAGCTTTTAGAAAAACTATTAGTCAGTTTGCTGAAAATGGAGAAAATCTGAGCAAAAATGAGAAACAACCAGTGAAAGTAAAAATCAAAATAAGGCAGTGAAGGTGACTGGCATCCTTTCACTTAATACAGGTACCTCTTTTAGCATACCTGGATGTACTTAAATCCAGTGGTGCTTATAGCTCCTCCAACAAACCCAATAAGGACTGCACCCCATGGTTGAATTATCATGGGTGCAATTGTCCCAATGGCGACTCCCCCAGCCAAGCTAGCATTTTGGAGGTGAACCTGTTTGAGTGCAAAACAATCCATGGTCACTGGATTTAACAAGAGGTCTGCTCAAACTGAGTATTTTAAAACAAGCCAGTATGTCCATTGAAGCATGATCACCTACCATAAGGTCTAGGTCTGAGTACAGGATCACGTATGAATGCAACTTTCAAGTTTTAAACCAATCGCCTGCCCAGGACCTTCACTATTCCTTGCTGCTTACCAGCCGATAAATAGATTGAAGGAATACAATAATATTGATGTCACAAGCAATTATCTGAAGCATCCAAAATAGGTTTGAAAAGTCAGACTTGTACTCAATAATGAAGACAGTTAAATTGAAAGGGTCTTCTTATCTTTAAAGGGAACACACATCACTCAAGGGTATTTTTACATACAGGTCCTCAAATACTCAGAGTACATGTGGGCTCTTTTCAATCTTTTACATCCACTAAATGAGTTTTACACATGGATGTGAAGGAAATGAGATAATGGTTTAACCTTGCCACACAACTACACAAATATTTGAATTCAGTCAGTTCTTGAGCACACAGCACAATGATTTTACTAATTATTACGATAAGATTGATTGAACCAATGACCTTGCACCCACCAATCTGATGCTCCTCCCAAATGATCTTATAATAATAATGACAATACAAATAATATCTTAATATTATCCTTGTAGGTGGTTTTAGATGGTTTTTGGTTATTCCATGTTTTAGTACTTACTTAACAGATTAAGAATCCCAACTGGTGAGGCAGACCAATTAGCAACTTTAATACAAGGGTGGCTAAATGGATAAGGCTAAATCGCAGGGAAAATGTAGCTCCTGAGTGGCTTGTTTATGGATAAAAACATCACTCACCATACTTAGTTTTGACTCCTTGGTCATTAGAGATGAAAAAGCACATGAGGTGACACAGCTTGTTACAATTGCATAGTATGTGTTGACAATGGCTCTGTGTCTTGCGACTCCTTCAACGAGTATGGCATTGAAACTTGGCCAACAAACCCATAAAACAACCGTCCCTGAATAGAAATACACAAAACTGCTAATGTTACCGGTAGTGTCAGAGTTCCTGAAATGGTGAGCCTGTTCCACTTTAATTTCAAGGAAACCTCTACTGTAACAAACATTGACATCAAATTTGGGGTTTAGGCATACCCAGTTATTTGATTTGCAAGCACAAAGCAAAATCTTCCTTTCTTCCCTTAAATGCTGTTCATGACCTTAACCCTTTAAACTCTAACATCAATGTGCATATTCTCTTTACTGGTCTCCTCATATTTCTTATACTACTAGTTCAGAGAATTTGGTCAAACAATGAGACATTTTATGTTTCATGATCATTTCCTTTACTCTCATAACCTGTGTGCTACCTGAAATGGTAATACCATAAGGAGAAAGTAGGATCTGGTCACTGTTAGGGCTTTAAATTCAGATCATCAATCATGATGATTGTCTATCTCACCACTGTTTTTTTATTGCCAAGTCAGTCAATCTTGTGGACTGATATAATAAGATTGTAGCCCATGGGAGTGAGGGAAGGGGGCATTAGGATTATAATGGACGTTGGCAACATGGTTGAGCACTACAAAACCAGTAATCACTGATGATCAATAAACTTAATTTAGCTCTTTGGTAAATTGTTCTATCTAATTTAACAGGTGACATATGCTTTCTTAATAAAACTCACCAAGTGTTGCAAAGAGGTCAGATGTATATCTTGAAATCTCTTTATCGTGAGCCACAACTTTGTGAGTGTACAGCACTCGCGAGACGGCCAGACCAAAATATGCACCAAATGTATGAATAAATATTGAGCCACCAGCATCAACTGCATGGAAAAACTTCATGGCTAAGGCTCTGTTAACCGAATAAATGACCACCTCAATAAAAGATACGGCCAGAAGCTGTAGATGACTTGTTTTGCCAAGTAGTGCACCAAATGATATTGTTATGGCCACAGCAACCATGTCTCCTTTAATCATGCTAAAAAGCAACAGTAACAACACTTTATTTTATTTACCAGTGACGCCTACCCTTCAGGGCCAAAGATTGACGGCATGGTGTCAGCTAGTACAAAAAAACAAAAAATTAAAAAAAAATGTAAGGAACAAATTTCTAGTTTACAGGACTGTGAGTGAAAGAGGAAATTAACTGCTTGAATTTAGTTAGGTTAGAGTTCTCAAAGAAAGACTGCATAATCGTTCTTGCGTAGATTGAAAGGTGGTGAGAAGAAGAGCTGGTAGATAGAGTGATGAAGCTGTTGCTGTGTGAGTGCCGTGGTCTGCAAGTTGGATGTCTGAGGTACTTTCTGGCATCAACTGGTATATGAACTCTCCTTTGCTTCAGTATCCTCCAACCCAGGTCTTCAAGCATCTCCATGGCACTAGAAGTATTGCAGTATCACTTCAGTGTCCACCTTGTGGCACACCATTGAACCATTTCGACCTTGTGGGCTCCATTGTTTTCAATGCCTGGCCTTCGGTCTCATATTGTAGAGCTGTATTCGAGCTGAGGGCACACAAATCCCATATGTGCCTTCTCATGTAATGAACTTGACAATACTCAGAGTGTAATGAATGCTTAATGAATGACATCAAGATTCAAAAGCTTGCTGATGATATGATATCCCACATCCTAAGCTATCTCACTCTGTGGCAACAAAGGTATTTCTTTGGCTACCTACTACAGACACAATGTCTAGACTAGCCTAAGGAGGGGGGGGGAGGGGCATAGGTCTCCTTATGAAGAAGATATCGATGGTTGGGAAGGTTGAAGGCATGGAAGTGGAAGCCTGAGTATCAGGCAAGATTTCACCATTAATTCTCTGGCAATAGCAGAAGTTTTTTAAGAAACTTTCGATAGGGCTGTGGGACGGGTGCAGACCAAAAAACTTCCCATACTGAAGTGTCAATGCCTGTGTACCTTGATAGCATACAGCTCTAGGATGTCATAATGTAGTGAGAATATCAGTGAGACTACGAACCAAAGGAGACTAGTCTACTTCTTTGTTTTTACCTAGTTTTTACGCCATCCGTGCGTTACCTTAATGCACACGCACTGCCAAATGGCATGTATCATTACTTTGTTAAACAGTGTACCCCAATGCCACCGCACCCGCAAACTCAAAAGTGGAAATTAAAATATACTTTCGTCCAAATTAATTCTAATTCCCTAAAAGCTAGATGAGGACCTTTACGAATGTATAGTCGATACCTCTCTGATCCGATGAGGATTTTATTGTTCTGCATTTCGAAAAATCCTTGCATTATGGTTGACCACTCGATCACCAGAGCGGATATGACGAAATTATACCCCATACCACTAAATCCATATTTCTTCAAGAAAGTAAGCAACAGGCCGAACCCAATAAAAACCATGAAATGCAGGCCCTCGAACACTGAGAAAAGAAACAATAAAACACTTGAGGTTGTTAATTAGAAATTGCAAAACAACAGAATTAAGCTTAAGATAACGGAACCGCTGCATGTTATACCGAAATATGTGGAGTCAGTCTTATTCCCATCTTCGAAACCAGGCAGGAGGTCCTCGCTGTAACCAGCGAAAACTACAAACAAAATTAGCAACAGCCCTTGGAGAAGGAGCAACAACCCAGCAAATTTTCCCCTTCCCAAACTTTGATCTGTCATGTTTACCGACCCAAACACAAGAGCTCAAATTGCAAATGTCATGTCATTCTGATCATTTTCCTTTCAACTTACCGCTGTACCCACAGCGGTAACATGATGGAAAGTACGTAGGTACTTTATATGTATCTCCTATTGTAATGTATTTAGAATTTAAATCAAATGGGGTTGCAAAAATGGGTAATGCGTACATGTTACTCTCGTTCATCCACTGTCACCCTCATCAACCCACATTTACTAGGGGGGTCATCGTGCTCGTTTCTTCACAACAGGACGACAAAGGGAAAAAATCATTTTCTGCTAAGGGACTGAGACGAGTTCCAAAATAGTCGACCACACACACGGGGTTTGCGCTTTTTTCTGCTATTTTCGTTTATTTATCTTTTGCAACAAGTCATCTACGGTAAAGGAAATTACAACAGTGATCAGAGAAGTCGATAAATCAAACCTGGCAAACTTTCATGTTGCAATGTATGCGCAGTAGGATATGCTGGGAATTACCTTAAGTTTATTTAATTGATCGTCGATAAGAGCGTTGGTTACTGAACAACAGAAGTCTTTTTGGTTCGAAACATGTTAACAGGTGTTGTGTGCTCTCAATTTCAAGTCAGTGTAGGTTTGAAGATTGCTTTAATTGAATTGAAATGTTTGTGACATTATTAATTCCGAGAATGTTACGGAGAGTCAAAAGTGCTGTCGTTACATAACTTTATCAAGGGCGAGGAGAAGCCCACGATTTAGTTGTAAGGACCCCGAGAGTCCTCATTTTCCCAGTTATAAATGTCCGTAAAGTTTAAATGATGAATTCAGTCTCCACGTGCCAAGTTTAGAATTATGAAATTTGTTGACAG